>JAJEJO010001236.1:661331-790624 GCA_020662805.1 Glaucomys volans
CTAGCATGTGTGAGGCACTGTGTTCGATTCTCAGCACCACATATAAATAATAAATTAATAAAATAAAGGTCTATCAACATCTAAAACATAAAAAATGGGATGGGATGTGGCTCAGTGGTGGAGTGCCCCTGGGTTCAATCCCTGGCACAACAAACAAACTCCAGATCATCTTCATCCTCTGAGAGGAATCAAATAAAGGGAGGTCATAAGAAAGTCTACTTAAAAAAATGAGATGGACACGCCTGTAATCCAAGCAACTTGGGAGGCTGAGTCAGGAGGATCGCGAGTTCAAAGCCAGCCTCAGCAACTTAGCGAGGCCCTAAGCAACTCAGTGAGACCCTGTCTCTAAATAAAATACAAAATAGGGCTGGGGATGTGGCTCAGTGGCGGATCCTCCCTGAGTGCAAAAAAAAAAAAAAAAAAGAGATGGAAAGGGCAATGGCTAGATATGGTTAGTCTGACTCATCATGGCTGACCCATCAAACATGCAGTCCTTCTGCTCTTCCCCAGAAACCACTGTGGCTCTTAATTGAGATATTTCTTGGTTTCATTTATTACCAACAACCATAATAATAAAGCCACTTAATTGAGCACATACTGTGTACTGAGTGCTGTGTCAAGTAAGCACTTGCCAACGTTTCTGGTTTTCTTTTTCTTTCTTCATACTAGGGATTGAACCCAGGGGGGGTTCTACGGCGGAGCTGCACCCACAGCCCTTTTTATTTTCTAAGACAGGGTGTAACTAAGTTGCCAAGGCTGGCCTGGAACTTGCCATCCTCCTGCCTCAGCCTCCAAGCCGCTGGGATGCCAGGCATGCACCCCTGTGCCTGTCGCTTGCTGACACTTCTTACTCAGCCCTGGTGACCACTTTTTGCGGTGTGCACGCCACCATCACTGCTGTTTTGACAGACACGGTGCCTGCTAGCATCTCCCCGCTTCCATCTGTGAGTCACAGAGGTGCTCCTTCTGCGAAAGGTGGCTAGGGAGTGCTTCCCTGACGCGGCTCATTGATCCCAAAGCATCACGGTCACTTTCTATGGGACACATGGCCCATTTTTATGAATATCTGCTCACTATCTCCCTGGGAGGTGCCCCACCAAGGGCCAGCTATTTGGAGGCTAAAGCATCCCAGTTCCATTAAGAAACAGCTCCAGGCTGGGCTTGTGGCTCAGTGGTAGAGCGCTTCTAGCCCGTGGGAGGGACTGGGTTCCATCCCCAGCACCACATAAAAATAAACAAACAAAATAAAGGCATCGTGTCCAGCTACAACTGAAATCAAAAGAAAAAGCAGCGCTCCATAGCTAGGTGGGCAGTGTCTGCCTGTCATCCAGCCACCTGGGAGGCTGAGGGAGGAGGACTGCACGTTTGAGGCCCGACCCAGCAACTGAGCAAGACCCTGCCTCAAGACAAATAATTTAAAAAAATTTTAAAGGGCTGGGGATGTAGCTCAGAGGCAAAAGTGCCCTGGACTCAATTGCTAGTACTGCAAAAGACACACACACAACCCCCGATGCGCCACCTCCAATTTCACATGGTGCCACACCGCCACTGAAGGCCACCCTGTATGTAAGGACACAGGAGGCTAAAACTCCAGCCCTGTGCCACTCAGGACAGCCAGTAGTCTTCAGGCGTATGTGCTCACACTTGTGAGCAGTGATATTTGTGTCCTCCGGCCTGCTGGTCTCGCACCAGGTGGAGGTCAGGGATGCAGGACAGAGAAGACGCAGGGAACGGGACGAAGAGGCGCCCCGCACTCCCTGCTCACAGCCTTCTCCCCTGGTGTCAGCGAGCCCACGGGCTTCACTGCTTGGGTGTGACTTAAAGAGAGAGCAGAGCACAGCACAGATGGCCACGTGCTGGTTTTCCTGGGTGTCAGCAACGGGAAGAGCACAAGGGCCAGGGCAGCACTGGCCATGGGGAACTCCTTCCGTCCAGGGGTCTGCACTCGAGCAACCCGCAGGGGAGAAGAAGAGAAGGCGGAGGCTGTGAAGGGTGAGGACCCTGAGGCCCTGGAGGTCGGAGGCTGCTGCAGGACAGCACAGTTGGCAGTGGCCTCCCGACCCTGTGAGGACCAGCTATGAATTCCTTTTTTAAAAAATCCTTTAGTTGTAGAAGGACACATGCCTTTATTTCGTTTATTTATATGTGGTGCTGAGAATCGAACCCAGGGCCTCATATATGCCGGGCAAGCGCTCTACCACTGAGCCCCAGCCCCAGCCCCAAGCTCTGAATTCCTGATGCCGGGCCTCCACGTTCCTCCACACCACTGAGGGGCTCCAGCAAATTCCACCTGAACCACGACTTCCCCTGAAATTTCTTTTACATTTATTTTTGTTTGTTTTATTTTTGTGGTGCTGGGGACTGAACCCAGGGCCTTGTGCATGCGAGGCAAGCACTCTACCAACTGAGCTATGTCCCCAGCCCTACATTTATTTTTAACATAATTTTAGGCACAAGCAACATAAAAATGTACCATGCGTCTCACAGTGAACTCAGCAGTGCGTTTTGGGATGAGTTGGTCACGTCAGGGTGGCGTCACCAATCGTGTGTGACAGGAGTAACTCTGTGGCTCCTAGAGGGACGCACTGAGATGCTGGTGGTGACGAGAGGAGGGCGTCACCATCAGCTGCTCAAGTCTCAGGCAGCAGCCGGGGCCGCTCCTGAGGTGCGTGTGATCTTTCACGGAGAGCATGCAAAGGTGACAGAAATAGCCATTCTCTGGGGACAGGTGAGTGCTCTTCGGAAGTGATGATTCTGAAAGAGCAATGACAATGCTCTGTTCAGGTGAAGCGCCAATTAGCTGACTTGTCCTGCCCTGCTGGGACTCGGGTGTGGGTCGTGGGCACTGTGGGAGATTCCGCTCGGGGGACCAGGCGCTGATTTCACCAGGTGGGTGGAGCTCTGGGCGGGCGGTGGAGTCACAGGAGACACGGAGCTGCTGCCTGGCCTCATGTTTGTGGATCATTTCTTATGAACCATTAGGACCCTCCGACACCACCTCCCACATTGAAATGCCCGTCAGTCCACGGACGGCGTGCCCAACACTGGACAACAGGCAGATCTCGATCTTTCAATTGACTGCTGAGGCAGAATTGGCCCTTTAATTTCTCTTTAAATGCTAAGTGTGTATGACTTCACTGACCACGCTAGGTACTGGCGATTCGAAACCACGTGAGCCGGGTCCTGCCGGCTGCAGTTCATCTTCCAGCATGGGAGCCTCATGCGACCAGGTCCACGGCAAGGGATGGAGTCTGCAGTGGGGTGAGCTCCCGAGCTGGGGGACTTCCCGGAGGAGGTGATGCCTGGGCTGAGAAAGAAGGAACCAGGGCATCCTGAGTGAGCAAGAGCCACTGCGGGCTGGGGAGCCCTGAGTATCAACAGCTCCCCGAGAGCAAGGGTCTGGGAACCAGTGCCACCTCAGCACAGGTGGGGCACGAGGGCTTCGGAGTGGCCAGAGAGGAGGCTGGTCCAGGAGGCAGAGGCCAGAACACAGGGCCCGGGGCCTGGCAAGGACTCTGGGCAGGGGGTGTCTAAACTAAATGAGCCCCAGAAAGGAGGCTCCTGAGGAGCAGCAGGGCAGGACGGAGGTGAGGAGAGACAGGAGGCTGCCGTCCTTGTCCAGGCAGGAAATGATGATGGACACGGGAAACCTGCAGCCAGGGCAGCAGGTGGGAGGGACGTGGAAGGTGTTGAGAGGTGGCATTTACAAGAACAGATGTGGCGGTGGGAAGGAGGGTGATTCCGTTATCCGGCTTGGGTGACAGATGCCACAATGCCACTGTTGAGAACAGTGCTTCTGTGGCTTTGGACACCCCTGTGAGTGGCACCACGGGGACGGTGCAGCTGGTGTCCCTGACCCTCTGGTGAGACCCTCTCCAGGAAATGTGCCACACTTCCGAGAATTGATGACGCGAGCGGCCGACAGCGGAGACTTGCGCCCCTCCTGGTTTTCAGGTGAGGCAGGCTGTCCAGGTCTCTGAGGGTTGGCAGCTCTCAGCACCTGCCTGAAGGGAGCGTGGAGCGGAGGCTCCACCAAGGAGAGCTGTCCTCCTCCCTGCCTGGGTTACCACTGAGGCTGCCCTGTCCCCAGAGGCCACAGGAGGAGGAGGCGTAGCTTGCCCATTCACCAGATGTCCCCACAGCCCTACTGGTTGGCACGTGCCCAGCTCAGGGCTGCTGGAGTCGGCCCCTGGCCTTGGCCTCAGCTGCCTCACGGCCAGGCCCGAGGCCCTGTGCCCTGGCCTCACCCCAGTCTCCCCTGCCTTCCTCAGCCCTTTTTTGGAAAACGAAACAAAACAACCCCCCCTTCCTTTCTCTCTTGGCCTCTTTCCCTCCCACTGCCTTGGGCATCTTGGCATTTGAGTCGGAATGGCTTGCCTTCCGTTGCTGGGTCTCTGTGGCCCTCAGCTCACACTGTGCTGTCGTCCTGGCTCTTCAATGCGTTCTTGTTTGTGCCTCCCCACTGGTGGCTCGATGCTCCTCGGGAGTGTCAACGCCACTTGACAGTAAGCTGCACCATGGCTAAGATCATGCTCGGATCAGCGTCTCGTGGAAGAACTCTCAAACCTCACGGAACTGCAGGAAGTCATCACTTAGACTCTCCCCCGGGACACTTTACATGGGTCAACCTCAGAGCCGGTTCCTCTCTGAAGAGCAACGATGCCTGACCCGTACCACACATCCGTCCACCAGGGGTCAGTGACTTCATCTCAGCAAAGGAGGCCCCTTCCTTTCTCCTGGTCAGAACATGCTAGCTCTCAGGTCCATTGGTACCATTTCTGCTGGCACCGAATGCCAGGTATGCCAATGTATTTCAGCCACACCACTCAGTCAATACTGCAGAGGGCGGGTCGCTCTATCACTACAGGGGTGGTCACGGAGCTGGGGTGCGGCTCAGTGGCAGAGTACCTGCCTAACGTCCTGGGTCCCACCCTGCATGCTGCAAAACAACAAAATACCACATTTGTACTTCGGGCATCTGCCTCCTCGATGCTTTATTGTCTCATCCATTAAGCTCAACCTTGGCAGTCATTTTATTGAATTTACACTGGTTTCTGTGGAGTCACTTGCTTTGGCATTATTGGACTCCAGCATTCTAAGCAAGGATGCTTATTGCCATTTTTTTTCTAATGAAATAGAAAATGGATTTCTAGGTTATTGCTAGAAAAGCAATGAGAAGCTTTATCGTTTAAGAGCTTTACATTCCCCTACTCCTCCCTTTTATTGGTTTTTATCGTTATGAATTGATCAGGTATCTTATTATATGATATAGCTAGGTACTTTATTCCTCCCTAGAAATGTTATCTAATTATTTTACAGAAATATAAACTTTACCTATGACTTGATTTCCCCCAGAAGAGAGAATAATAAATAAATCCCCCTGATCTGCAATGAAAATGTGTTCAGACTTATGGGTTTGGCATTTTCTAATGGCTGACAACTCTTCTGGGTTTTGAGGCTTGTAAAATAGTTCTGCCCTTTTGGCTTAATTAAGAGGAGTCTGACTTGGGTTGAGCCAGGGCCACTTCTCCCCAGGGACACCAGTCCCAATAGCCCCAGGCAGAACTGAAGAGGAGGATAACTGACCACCAAAATGGGTGACTTGTTTTTATCTCTACAAAAACTCAACTTATTTTAAGTTGTTTCTGCTTTTGCTTGAAACTAAGAATAGTAAGAAATGCCAAACCAAGAAAAATTTCTCTAAGCGTGTGGAACAGGTCATCAAGGGTAGTGTTAATTACTGTACTGCCCTACCCAGGTTCCTCAAAGCTAACCCCCCAAAGAAAATTTTAACCCCAAACATAAGTAATGAAATCTCGGCTGACAGATGTTTCTGTTGGGTTGCCAACTGCTAGAGTGAGAGAGAAAGGGAAACGCGTGCTGGGCTCGGCACAGCATTTCTAACTTCTTGTGTCCTTAGAAGTAGAATGGTGTGCTGGGAACGGTGGCCCACGCCTGTAATCCCAGCAGCTCGGGAGGCTGAGGCAGGAGGGTCTTGAATTCAAAGTCAGCCTCAGCAACTTAGTGAGACCTGTCTCTAAATAAAATATAAAAAGGGCTGGGGATATGGCTCAATGGATGAGTGTGTCCCTGGGTTCAAACCCCAGTACCAAAAAAAAAACCAAAACAAACAAACAAAAAAACCCAAAAAACTTAATCTGTACAATTATAGGATATTCTTTTTATTATTATTATTTTTTAGTTGTTGATGAAACTTTATTCATATGCAGTGCTAAGAATCAACCCAGTGCCTCACACGTTTGGCAAGTGCTCTACCACTGAACTACGGCCCTATAGGGTGTTCTTCTTAGTGTCAATTAATTCCTGTTCACAGGGGGCAGAGGAGTTTCATTCTTTTAGTGATAAAATTCAAGAAAATTTGGAATTTGTTTAAATAGAGAGACTGAATATACAGATGGACAGTGGCCAGACCCTGCCGCAGCCAGTCCAGGAGGGCCGCCTGCTATAGGCCAGTCCAGTAGGAGGCAGGCACAGTGCTGAACCTAACAGGCAGGAAGTCAGACAAGGACCCCTGTAAAAATTGGCCCCAAGACTGATCAAACACTGACAGCTTCCCTAATTTTTCTTGTTACTTCCAACTTGGGACCCACCAGAGAAAGCCAAATACACTCCTTACGTAGAACACCCTGCCTCCAGCCAGCTGCCTCCTGCTCTCTGGTGCCCACAGCCTTCCACCAGGGTGTGGCTGGTGCCACCCTTCCTCTGCCTCCTGGAGACTCTGCAGGAATACAAATGACACGGCCGACTCCCCTGCTGTATGGCAGCTCTCAATAGCCTCTGCTTGTTCTTGTTTGATTGGTTTTGTTTATTTCCACAAAAGTGAAAAACCTAAGATGCTCTGGATCACCTTGGGCAACCCCAGCCTGGTGCTGTCCTGAAACTAAAGCACACTCATGAAGCATCTCTCTGGGGACACCCTTCAGGGGCCCTGGCCCTGGGGCTCTCCCGAAGACCCCAAGCTGGGTCCTGGAAAACCTCCCAGGGAACCACAGTGACAGGCCATCTCTCTTTCCATTTAGGCAGTCCCTGGGTGACACCAGCTGTTTCTCCTTCCATCTGAGCAGGCTCCAGGTGGACACCAGTCATTATGAGGTCCCTGAGGACATTATTTGCTTTCAGATTGAACAAATATGTTCAGCTCTTGGTTCTTTGTTTCTGGCAACTGGAATGGTAAGGCTTTTTTTTTTTAAACAAGAGTTCAGAAGGGACATTTCCTTTTGGAAATTACCTACCCAGCCATCTGGAGTTCTGTTTGATTCCATTTCTGGATATGAACTCCCAAACCTCAGGGAGCAAAGACCTTAGCATGCCACCCCCTATAATTCACTGGCTTCAATCCAGATACTTGGCTGGCCCTAAGTGGGTCTCTTCCCTAAATTGAATGAAAGGGGTCTAGGGCCTCCAGTTAAACAGGAGACAGAAATCTCCAAGTATTAATTAGGAATAGAAGATAAGCCAGGTTGGAATGAGTCTCAATCCTCAATCTCACCACTTGTTTTAGGAAAAACTATGTTTGCATGGGTTGGAACTACTTACCAAACACCTCTTTTGACTGTCCCACTATGTGTGGCTCCTCTGCACGTGTGCCTATTAATAATCTGTATGCCTTTCTCCTGTTATTCTGTCGACGGTCAGTTTCCTTTGGCAAGCTCAATTACCGAACATTCAGAGGACAAATTTAAATTTCCCTGCAACATCATGAAAAATACATTAACGAACCAGATCAGCTGGCTTAGCGCAACCAGGGACACTGCCACCGGATGGCTGGGGCCCCATCTGGACACTTGCGCTATGTCAGCCAGTCGTGGCAGACCGGCCACGAGGATCTGGTCAGGAGCATGAGGCGCTGAACTGTTTCTGCTTCTGGGCAACTGGCAGGCAGACTCTGAGCAGTGAGCTACAGGACAGGAAGGAGTGGGTCTGTGTAATTAGAGTTTCTCTCAAGTGGTTGGTTTGGTCTAGTTTGACCTATCAGCTCCTTCTGAGAGCTGTTTGTGGAGAAACATAGCTCACCATCCCTGCTCCAAACACTGGCACACCCATTTCCGGCCAGCTTCCAAAGAGCTAATTCCACGGGAGGAAAGCCCTGGGAGCAAGGGCGAGACCCACCAGGGTACAGCCCGTGGGAGCTGAGGTAGGAGGAATCTGACGAGTCAGAGATCCTCAGAATTCAATACATTGAATGTCCTGAAGCTTTCAGAGAAACTTTTGTGAAAACAGAGAAATCAGACCACTGGAATGAGTGGAAGGACTCACCAAAAGGAGCTGGTGGAGACCCTTGGTTCCCAGCAGACGAGAATGGGGTCGGCTCTGCCATGTCTTTCTATTCTCAAGAAGAATGGACAGAGGCAGCACCAGGCTCTCACCACACCTGCGAGCCTGACTTGCTCAGGAGGTCGAGGGGCTGCTCTGCGGCCAGTCCTATGGCTAAGCTCACCCTGTCTTTTCTGGGGTGAGAGGGAGGCAACGCTGTGTGTGCAGTGAAGATGCTACAAAGTCACCTGTCTTGGGAAATTCCTGGAATGGATCATGAGCTGGCAGCAAATGGGATACCCGGGTCCTGCCAATACCAGCCTGCAAGAGGGCATGGACATCCACATGGCAAAGAGAAAAGTGTGGGCACCATCCAATTTCTCAGACTTATGCCTCTTTGAGACAAACTCAGTTATAGTTCTATAATTTCCCAAAGAGCTTTCACCCTGCCTCATGGTAAGTTCCAAAGAAAAATCCTGAATTGCATTGAAGGCTGCCATCCCCACTCAAGCGAAGCATGGATAATCCCAGTGGCTCGAGAGGCTGAGGCAGGAGGATCACAAGTTCAAAGCCAGCCTCAGAAACTTAGCAAGACACTAAGTAACTTAGCAAAACCCTATCTCAAAATAAAAAATTATAAAAAAAAAAAAAGGGTTAGGGATGTGGCTCAGTGGCAAAGGGCTCCTGGGTTCAATCCCTGGCACAAAGAAACAAACAAACAAGAGAGAAAGAGAGAGAGGAGCATGGACAGTCTTCCACAGCAGGGCGTGGACATGTCTTCCCTGACGTGGAACAGTGGGAGAGGGTCAGGCAGAGCCACCTTCCACACCTCATGGCTGTGCTGGGCCCTGCTTGTACTGGAGCACCTGCGCTGGAAACCACCAACCTAACAGGAAGTTTAGGTAGGTCCAAGAAACGAGCCTCCTCGGCCCAGGGGTGGTTTTGAGTCCTGAGTGTGCAGAGCAGCATTGCTAAGCTACACAGAGCCCGTCCACATGACCTGTGTCTTTGTCACTCGGGGCGGCAACACATCCGAGCCAGGCGTGTGGCCCTTGGAGAGTGCTGCAGTGCGTGCGGGACTCTCGCTCTCCAGAGCAGACGCAGTCACCCGAGGAGGGCAAAGAGCGTCCATCCAGAGTTCCTCTTTTGTGGAAGCCAAGCGTCAGCAGCTCACAGCTCAATACAGGCAAATCTTTCCTTAACACCAGAGTGAGAAGCTGGGAACTCAAGGTCTATTCATTCATGTGACCCAGAAATCTTGGGTTCTAGTTCAGGATTGGTTTTGCCTATGAAATCCAGAAATACTGTTAACCTCTCAGTGCTCCAAGTTTCTCCTGAACGAAAGGGAGAAACAGTGGAGTCGGGAGGGATGGCTGCTCTCTCTACACCCTTGGAAAACTGCAGTGTGATCTCCAGGAGACCGGCACTTCTCTTCTACATTGGGTTTTTGGGAGAGGTAAGGTGATTTCCTGTTCTCTTAATGCTACCAGGAAAAGAATTCTAAAAACTGGAATAAAAATAGAACGCATCATTTCCAAAATAAACTTAAGTTCATAGAAGGAAAGGGATTTGCTAAATTCTCTGTCAGGCATTAAAAATAAACCACTCCTGGAAACACTGTCTCACATCGAATGGTCCCAAAGCCAACAATGGGCACGGTGGATAGAGCCCTGGACACGGCCCTCTGTTTGCCCAGGTACGAGCTGGTTGTTAGGGTTTTGGTGTTTGTGCCCCCCACCGCCCCCCACTGCCTTTGGTAGGGGGTTGGAGCCTGTTTTTGGCCAGTTTTCCTTGCTACCTGGTGAAAGTCATAAAGATGTAAAGACTATTACTCAAAGCTGACCAACTTCCATAATAAAATAAAATATATCTTAATTCTTCTACAAAATACAAGGAAGTTATTAGCATTTATAACTCCTACTACTACTATTTAAAGCACAGATTTATAATATAATTATTTCAAAACAACTCATAATCAGAATTTGTTATGGTCAACAGTGATTTGGGTTCTTCTGTCTCCTAAAACCCAAGTGACCACATGTATATTTTTTAGTTTTGTAAATACACACATGTAAAAGTCTTTGCAGAGACGGCTCCTAGTTCCAGCTTCCTGCCTATGTGGTCATAGGAAACCTGAGGAGAGAGAAAGCAGGCTCTCAGGTACTCATTAGTAGTAACGATTAAGCTATGTTAGCACTGTAGAGCCGAATTGCTTAAAACCAGGTTTTATTAAGTTTCCTACAATGTAACAAAGATGTCAATATATTTAGCACCTCTGATATTATAGGGGCTATACAGATGCATTTTTAATAGGGTCCTCTTTAAAAAACAAGCAAAACCAAAAATAAACTCAAACCAGTTCATCAAGAACACCACCCAGTCTCTGACCTTGCAAAGCAGGCAACACAATTGACAGGAATCTCAGGGTCTCAGGTGGGAGTCACAGGTGGGAGTTGCCTAGGGACCTGTGAAGCAACTGGAGGGTGGCCAGATCACACCAGTGGAGTGAGGTGAAGTCTTCTCCAAGGACTCAAGACCCATATCTGAATTCTGCACACAAGTAATAGTTTTTTGATCTGCAAAATTTTATTAAGCAATAGCTGGACAACTCTTACAATTTCAAATCATCAAGAAAAAAAATAAGGAGATTAATTCATCTCAGTAATAAAGGCAGAAAATAATCTGGACAAACCACATCATTTTGAATGCAAACCATTAATGCCTTCTAGAATACCTCCTGCACAATCTAATACACAAAATACATACGTAGAGAGGTGAATAAGGGAAGGCCATTGAAAAGCAATCAGAAAACTCAACAGATCTTGCCTGGAAAGTAAAACAGAGCAGGATGCTGAAATAAAAACAAACCAACAGGAGAGGAATGGAGGTGCACGGGGTAGGGCACATCCTTCCCAGGTCTGATGAGAACATGCTGTTGGTCGTGTGAGGTCTGGGACCTGTGTGCCTCATCGCACACTTACAGGGTAGGGGAAGGAAGAAAAAGAAAATGCCAGTAGTGATAAACTCAGAAGTGATGTTCAAATTTACAGTACCAAAATAATGCATTTATAAACAAATGCAAAAACAATACTCCCTTGGTAAATAATACAGTGCCTTTTTCACTCAAATGCATGACCCATGCTTTTTTACAACACGAGAAAGAATTTTATCTACAATAAACGAGACCTTAGAATCCTACTCTTCTCCTTAAAAAGAACTTGTAAAGGGAAACTATAGGTACGAGTAAAATTACAAGAAAATTGCACAAAGCCAAAGAAAGAGAAACAAAATAAGCCACGACCTTTCAGAGTTTATCAGCCAGAGATAAGAAAACACACAGATGGGGCAGAGTTCTGAGTTATGTGTTCATACAAACTCCCAGGACTCAAACAACATTTCTGACATGTGTCTTGACTAACTTTGTCCACAACTGTCAACCTGGCCACAGGACCTGCAGCCCCCACAGGGAACTGTGGGTTCCTTTTTCACAGGTCCCTCTTTGAGGAGCCTTCTGAATTAGAAGGTGGTACAGCGCTGGGGCACAGGCGCATACTAAAGGGTGTGATCGGTCTAGATTTCCACTCCTCTCTCCTTTCTGGACACTCGCAGTCAGTTATGGGGTAAGCGGTGACTTATCTTAGGGCTGTTTTCAAGGGCGCCTGCTGAGTAGGGCACACTCAGGGGACTCCCCCGTCTTGCCTGGAATCAGGGCTTTTGTGTAATTTTATGAGAACAAGCATGTTGTGTAACATATTTAGAGGTGAACTTTCTAAAGATATTCTGTTAAATGCACTGGTTTATATTCAGCAGACAGCTCACAGACTCAGGAAAGGAAACACTTCACAAAAAGGCAATGTTTTGAAACACACTTTCCACGCTTGTGAAGTGGGAAGATGAGACTGCTCAGTTCTGAGCGCTCCGGCTGCGGGGGGAGTGCAGACAACTGTCCAGGCGTCCCTTTCATTTTCAGATGGACCAAGGGAGGCCTGGCAGCCTCAGACTTGCCCAAGGTCACCCTCGAGCCTTGACCCTGGGGCCTCCTGACCTTCTGCTCTGATTTCAGAAAGAACCTTAGGCGTTTCTGCATGTCTTCATGGATGCCTGACAGGGGAGCAAGGGCTGCAGATGAAAAACACCAACTTGCAAAAAAGCCTTTAATTTACAGGGCCCTCAGCATTTCGAGAGCTGCCTCCTCCTTTGGTCCCAATTTCTCTCAGGTTAAACATTCAGTGGGTATTTTGTACACATATCCACAGCCTTTGGTTCGATGAGTTAAAAGCTAAACAAATTTAAAATTGGTTTTTATGTTCATTAATATACAGCTCCCCTCAAAAAGTCTTTATGTAGTTATATTTCACTAATGTTTTTAAATTTAGGGAGTTAATAAGGTATCTGGACCTTAATAAACTGTTACTAACAAGCACAGAGTACCTGCAACTCTGCTGCTTAAACCCTTAATATTGGTGGCATTTAACTTCCAAGATTGACTCAGATGCCATCATCTCACCATGGCTGTGGCCAGCAGCCTCTGCCTCACGGGACAGGAGACTCTGCCCGCCCCTCGGGTCCCTGCAGACTCGTGTGAGCAACCATCCCTGACCTACCTGCTCTGTGGCTCCTTGTGGGGACGATGGCTTTCAGGGAGACATTTCCTTTACATTTGTTCTTAGTAAGAAAAGTTCCAAAACATACCCTTTGTGGTCTTTGTATCTCAAAAACCAATCAGAACTAAAAGAACTAAAACTTATTTCTCAAGAATTTCACTAATGGGTCTCCCCTCCTCATTTCCTGTAATCCTTTATTGTGAATTAAAAATTTAAAAACTTAAAAATAAGGGGAAATAGGGTATACTATCTCAAGGAAATACTCTTGTATATAATCAATACCATAGAATTTTTTAAAAAGGATCACTTTAAAGGATTAGTAGGAATTTTTCCCAATTAGAAAATTACAAATTACCCAGCAAAAACATCTTCTATCATTATCCTCTTTATTTCTTGCAGTAAAATATACTACTACCAAATAAATCATTACAAAGATACTATTTTTCTAAATAAATAATAAAATGGGCATAACTCACCAATACATAGTAACAAAATAATTCCTAGGAATACTATGAAAAGCAAGATAAATAATTATCTCTTGGACAACAAAACAGGGAAACTGTATTTAAATTATTTCCAAAACCGGTGATAACAATTATTGCACAACTAATAAGAAGCACTGAAACACCATATCAAGCTACAGAAACTCAAATAAAAGCATTAGATAATTCCAAATACATTGCTAAATTCTTTCTGGAAGAATTTAACCATCAAAGAATTGGGTCTAATATTTTAAACTATAACACAGGAAATCCAAATATTACCCGGAAGATGTCCTTCTCATTAAAAACCTTGTCAGCATTTCTTTGGACTTAGAGTGGTGAGTGATGTCACCTTACTCTACAAAAGGAACAGGCCAGTTTCTTTTCTAATTTTTAAGTCAAACAGGAAATTAAAAAAGAAAAACTTTAATATTTGGAAATACTTTTTGTAGCATCTCCCATTTTTGTTTTTAAATAAAATCCATATGTAGGAGTTAGTCAGTAGAGAGTTCTCTACTGTACAAGAACAAGAACTTTGGCCCTAAACATCACCACAGGTATGAATACCAAACCACCACCAAAACACGAACCAGCTCTTGTGATAGAACTGGAGAGGTGGGCAGAGACTCGAGATGGATTTTTTTTTTTCTATTAACAAAGAGTAGACAACCCACTGCCTTAAGTATAATTGATATCTTTTTAACAATGTTTTCCCAGTGGTTTATCACCTTAGTAAACAGTTTACAGAGTTAATAAATAAATTTTTGTTTCTTTAGAGAAGATCCTGTAACTTTGTCAAAGATTTGACCATGCTCCTATCTTTTAAAACCTGGCCAATGCTTAAAAATATTTTTGTTTACAATTTCTATTTTGAAGGAAACATTTCTAAGCAATTTGAATTTTGAGGAAAATTCAAGAGGAGGAAAGGAGTGGTTTCAAATCAAGTCTCATCCACAGTTTTAGGAAGACAAAGGACAGAGCAATGACACCAGAAGGGAAAGGTCTTGTTTACAGTAAAGGGTTCCAGGTTCAAAAACAAAAGGCTAGGGAGAACCGTGGCTGCTTCTCAGAAGTGGATCTAGTGACCACACTGTCTGGGAAAATTTCTAGTCCTACCCTGGACTGGGAACCTCCCCTGCTGGCTCCTACCTTCTCCTGAAGTCAGCCTCACTGCATGACCCCATTGGTCCTATGGAACTGTGACACAGGATGAAACTAGTGGAGTCTCCCGACGTAAACATCCTTGGAAGAGGAGCTTAGCCCTTGCACAAGTCAACCCCTCAGTCACCTAGGCGTCTACAGAGCACTGTGAGCCGTCTAACGTGCAGTTCCTTCCTCACTGACGACCGGACTGCAGTTGTGCAGTGACAGCACCCTGGACAGAGCCTACTTGCATCAATCAGACAAGAGTGCATTTGCCCAAATGCCCTTTATTCCTCAAGTCACCTTTTAGGGAATAGCATAATACAAATAAATTAAAAGCTGTCCTCCTTCCCCCAAGAGAACCTGAATCTTCAGGATTTTTTGGTTGTGTTTAAAAAAAGTTTTTGTTTTGCACTAGTGGTAATGTTGGAGAAGTAAAGACCAGAAGTTGTGGAGAATGAACACTAACACATATTCTTTATGTCTAAAAGAACGGCAGGCTAGCAGGTGGTCTGTCTTCTCTCCAAGGCCCTTGTCCCAGCTGCTGAGAAGCAAACCCAGTAGAACATTTGACAGCAAGGCTATCCTTCCTGAAGGAACACCAGGCAAATGCCACACTACTGAAAGAAGAAAGAAAGACAGTAAAGGACAACCACAGAAGCACAACGCCTGGGTTAGTGCCCCTCCTGGCCTGAGGGCTCTTCCAGCTCCGCTGTCAGCTCTGGTCTTTCTGGCACCAGCATCGTGGGCTCCTCCAAGTCTCTTCATTTGAGGCGCTGAGTCACGTTGGCCAGGGCAACGGCAAAGGCCTGCACGGCTGAGAAGGGGTACTGGAAGTCCAAAATGTATGCGTTGCCATCAATCCGTCCAAACTGCATCACCTGGGGGGAGGGGGGTGGGGAAGCAAAGACAGGAAAGGAAACAAGGTGGGCAAGAGGCCACCAGGTCTGCCAGCTCCTGGTGGAAGCAGACGGCAGAGTCCGTGAGGCATTCCTCAGGAAGAAGGTAATATATGATACCAAAAATGGAAACATCAACAAACAGAAGCATGTTCTTTGCAAATATAATGGCAAATACTAGGAAAAAAAGGACTGGGAACCACCTGCCCACGAGGGAACAGGTGCCATCAGGTGGGCGTAGTGGAGCAAGATCTCATTCTCCTTACGAATCTCATGGAATCATTTGAATAATACTTAATACATGCATTACTTGCATTAAAAATACGTAAGAGAGCAGTGGGCATACTCAGAATTATAATCCCAAACGGCCCCACTTAGGAGACATTAGTTGTTTCCTCCCATTCCTGCTTGGCTCCTTCTTATGGTCCTGGGTATTGAACCCAGGACCTTGCCTATGCTACACAGGAGATCTTTTGACTGAGCTATGCCCCCAAACCTTTATTTGGAGACAGGGTCTCCCTACATTGCCCAGGCTGCCCTTGAACTTGTGATCCTTCTGCCTCAGTCTCCTGAGTAGCTGGGATTACAGGTGTGTCACCATGCCTGGCTCCCACTTGGCCTTGGAAGTGTTCCCAGAAGACCAAAGCACTGCCATCCTTCACCCAGGGGCCACATCCTGCAGCTTTCTTACCTGCCGCCCCTCCAACTCGATCTGGAAGTTCTTGGCCGACTCCTGGGTCACCCGCCCTCCAAAGTCCAGCTGATACACCTGTGTAGCCTCATTCCACAGAGGCTGCTTGTTGGCCATCACATACACAAATCCCTGGCTGCCCAGACGCCCATCCTCCTTCTCACTGGCCTTACGGCACTTGAACTCCTCCAGCTCACTGGCCGTGCGCAGACTCCTCTTGCTTTTCCAACCCTTCTTGCTGCCCTGGCTTTGGTTCATCAGCTCGTCCCCGCTGATGAAGAGCTCGGGCTCACTCTCTGAGCTGTCCTGGAACTCGTTGGTTTTGTTCAACTTCTTTGACTTCAGTTGATCTTTCTGACTCTTCACTTTCTTTTTCTCTCTCCCCAGGCGAGGACTGGAGATGAGCGAATTGAAGTCACTCAAAGTCCTAGCCTCCTTTTTCACTTTACCCTCAGTGATGGCCTGAACACTTCCTTCCTCTGCTCGGCTGTCCAGACGCTTCCGGTTCTTCTTTCCAAATTTTTCAGTCCGTTGGGGGACAGGGCTTTCTGTAAGGGAGAGGACTTCTTGGAAGTTGTCCGCAGTCTCTACCATCACCTCTGTGCCCATGTGGCTTTGGAGGTCAGGTGGTGGTGGGGACACAAGGGGCTTCTCCACCACCACATGGGGCTTGGGGGGAAGAGTGGCCTGGGGGTTCTGCACGGGTGGGCAGGCGCTATAGGAACTCCACGGGTGCAAGGCTATAGGTGGCAGCTGTAAACTGGAGCACGTGCTGCTTCCTGGGTACATGGGGGGCAAGGTGCAGTAGGAGAGGCTGGGTGGGTGCGCTGGCTGAAGGACAACGGCAGACTCCTGTTGTGCAAACTGTGTTGGGGACAGGGCGTCTTTGGGGGAGCAGGGAGCCTGTACTCCGGGCAAAGGGGTGTTGTTATAGCTTCCTGGATATGGAACTCCCATCCCATAGCCTGTCTGGAAAGTGGCAGTAGGGCTGGCAGGAGACTTGGGGGAGATGAAGGGCATTCGGGTTACGTCCAGGTGCTGGCCCTGCCCTAGCATCAGAGGGGGCAGTTTTAAGGGGTTGGGCACTGCAGTCTGTGCTGTCCTTTCCTGGGGGACCCAAACATCCTCACCCAGCACAGGGTCCCACTGGTAAGGGGGAGGCCGCTTCACAGTAACAGCAGCTTCGGGCAGTGGGGGGTGCCTTGGGGCCTTCTCAAGTTGACAGTGCTGGGACACGGTCTCGTCCTCTGTGAAGGCTGAGTTCACGTAGTCAGTGCGGTCACGGGCACTGTCGGGCGGGCTCAGGAGACTATAGGAGGACTGGGAGGCCAACGGGGAGGTGCTGACAGCATGGGCCAGAACGGTGCCTGACTGGGAGCTGGGCCCGGCGCCACTGCACTGGCTGCAGGTGTAGAGGGCAGGCGGGGGTCGTGCGGGGAGCTGTGCCACAGCTCCCCCAAGGCCGCCCTTGGGCTTGGCCAGGGGCTGCAGCGGGGCCCGGGAGCTATCAGCCAGCTGGGCCATCTTGAGTGCAACCTCGCGGTTGTTCCTCCGCAGGGTGGCATGGATGAGGCTGCTGTCCAGTCTCTGGGCAGCACCCCGCCCCTGGGCCAGCTGGCTAGCAATTTCAGGATAAGGGGGTGGGTCCCCTGTGGGGATGGAGTAGCGAGGGACTGTCAGGCGGTTCAGTGTGGCACTGGTGCAGGGCTGGGAGACCTTCTTCTCAGTGGCAGTGAGCCTCAAGGTGGCCGAGCTGCCTGGGCCGGGGAGCGTGTAGGTGTTCTGGGAGCAGAGCATCCGGGTGCGAGGCCGGCACACCTCCTCCACGTTGCCGCTGCTGTCAAAGGTGGTGATCCTCTCGTAGCCCAGTGGGGGCTGGTAATGTGCTGATGTGGGGTAGAGAGAGAAGTCTCCCTTCTTCAAGCACACGTCTACTGGGGCCTGAGGAGGTGGCAGAGGGGGCGGGGGTGCTGCTGTGGTGGGGGCAGCAGGGATGGTTCCTGGGTAGGGAGGTGGGGGGTTCATCTTTGTCACCTGGATCTCCTGGGGGGCACTGAAGACTACTGTGTCCCCCTCTGCTGCCAGCTGAGGCACGGGCCGCAGGGTCTTGGCGGATTTCTGCAGGTGTTCATGGTCTCGGTCTCCATGGTCCACCACAGAGAGCTGCATGGCCCCCTGTGGTGGCGGCGGCGGTGGCGGTAAGGGCAACTGAGGAGGGTTCTGGATGATGCGGCCCATTTCCACACCTCCAAAAATCACCTGTCCAGGGTTGGAGTACCGGTTGGAGACTGTGTACTGGGTGGCACTGTCACCTGCATGTTCTGCTGCCCCCACCACTGTCGTTTGATTGGTCAGGATGTCCAGCTGCACGTTCTGATTGGCCAGCAGAGACTGCACCAGCCCGATGCTCTGCGTGGGGGACATAGCTTGAGCTGAGCTGTGAATTGGTGCAATAGGGATGTTCACGGTACAAGGTGGGTTGTTCTCAGGGACACCAGATGCTCCTGTCACTGAAAGGAAACTGGAATAAGAACTACTTGCAAAAGAGTCATGAAACTGGGTCAGAATAAGCAATACATCTGGACTTATCACACCCTTTGCATGTAAAAGGCAAATGTTAGAGACTGAGGTGTGTTTCTTTCAGGAGATGGGGACTATTCCCAAAACTACTCTAATATTTCTAGAAGGGCACACAGCAGCCTGCCTGTGACTGTTGGTTACAGGCACTGTCAGAGCTTTTTAATGAACAGGAGCGTGAAACTTCTGCATTTGGTACCACGTGTCTGAATGGCACCCTTACAAATAACTACATTTAGAGAAACTTTCTTACTGATGATACTCATAAAATACCTGCCCATTTACACAGAAAGAGGGCAATTGTATAGTGTGGAACTTCACTGGGGACTTATAATGTCTAGGCTTCCAATTCATCCACAATTATGGATTAGTTAGTGTGGGAAGTGTCTCCCAAAACATATGTATCTGAAATTTGTACACAAATTAAGATTCTATAATTAGAATCATCTAAAATGTAGAAACCCCAATAAAGAATCCTCTAGCAAATGTACATATTAGGTGAAGAATCATTTCCTAGTTCATCTGCTCTTTAGCAATTCAGGCACGATGGAAGGTAAAGCTACTGAACAAACTATCAACACTCCCTATTGCACCCAGTGGGATTTCATAGAGCATGCATGTGAACCACTAGTAACCTGCAGGTAGCTGCTCAGAGCTGCACACTGGCAATTGAGTTTTTTGAAGCCTAATGAGCCACTGTATCTCCTGCTCAGAGAACACTTCCACTGACCCAGAAGTCTGAAGCATGGTTCTAACTGCCACGTGGCAACTAGTTCCTGGACAGTAAGAAACAGGATCTAATAGGCTTGTGGTACAAGCCGGCTGACCTCACACCAGAACTGCAGAATGTGGCCAGCTGGCTTATCAAGAGTCAAGCCTGCCCTTGGGGCCTGTAACTAAGGTTTCCAGTAAGATACAACTAACCTCTGGCTGCAGGAACCAAGTTTCCTATCATTATTGTGCAGATCCCTCTTTTAGATGTTCTCTGGTCTGTAGGGAATAGTAAGAACAGGCATCTTCCTCCCCAAAGGGAAGAGTCTCTTTACTGAGTCACTGTCAGTGAATGAAGTCCACCATCAACAACAACAACCACCACCTCAGCAGCAAGACAGCACAGAAGAGAGCTATTTAGGGAGGTAAGGGAGGGTGTTAAGGGGAAAGCATAAAAGAAACTAAGTATAAAAGTCCCTAAGAGAGGGACCATGACAGACCAGTCACCTATGTGAACACACCTGGTAAGTCATCTTCATCTTCACTGAAAACATTTGGGTTGAAGACAGGCAAATTAATATAGTCCATGGAAATCTTTCGAACTTCTGGGAGATAGATGGTCATCTGCCGTGGCTGGAGATGCAGCAGGCTGGTTTTATAGATCACTATGAGGATGAAGAAGAGTACAACGAACAGACACATCAGAGGAAAACCAAAGCAGTCAGTCGAGCCGTGGGAAGAGAAATGGAGGGTCGTGGCTCCCTGCCGTCAGAAAACAGTTCTGCATGCAAGACCACAAACACAAGGAGCTCCTTGTCCCTGCGCACCTCCATGTAAGGCTGGTGCTCAGGCTGGTGGCTAAGGGACTCGTGTTCACTTCTCCTTCCCACAAAAGAAAAAGCATGTAAATTTTGATGACATCATTTACATACAGTTCTATAAGACTTAAGATTTAATGCATTAAAGTGCTATTCTTTGTTGTCCAGATTGACAAAGAACAGGAAATAAAAATGTGAGGAGGGATTAGGAAGACAACATCAACTGCCTTCAGGAAGAAAACGAGGTGTCTCAGGGGTGAAGATGAAAGAGATTTTTACTGTACATCCCTCTTAAAATCTTCTGAATTCTGAATCTATTATGAATTTTTAAAATTGAGAAATGCCAAAAAATTTTCAAGGGGCAGGCAGCTCTAATTAAAGGAAATAAAACATCCAATACAGGGAACTACACTCACTTTTTAGGTTCACAATATACTGTGTTTGAAAAGATTTAATGGGATGCCTTCTAGCATCTAAGAGTTCATATCTTTTCTCCAGTACACTCACATGGAAAATTCTTGTAGCTTGATAACAGTAACATATGGACCCAAAGGCTCTGTTTAAAAAAGTCAACAATTAGGACAATGATTCCAATGCTTTTGTCTTGGGGCACCTGGCTGACTGGCAGCAGGGCAGCACGTGCTTCTTTAGGGGCTCTCACAGGCCTTCATTTTAAGATCCTTACAGGTTCATCTATGGATCTACTCATGATACAAGAAATAAGGGCAGAATGAGAAGATCCATTATGTGAAGTCTGACTTCCATTCCTTTTTTCAATATGTCCTATAGGCAGGTGGCTAAGTTCTCAGCTTACTGATGTTGTGATAATAATGCTATTCAAGCAGTGGTTTATTAAAAAAATCAACCATCTTCATCAATAGAGCACTGATGAATAGCTGCACAGAATTTGTGGTCCTCAGAGGGCTTCTCAGTTGTGAAAATCTGCCTTCTCTGCATAACGTTCGGGGTGGTGTGTCACTATCCTTCTTTTTTTTTCTCTTTTTTTGGTACTGGGGATTGAACCCAGGGGCATTCCACCACTGAGTCACATCCCCAGCCCTATTTTGTGTTTTATTTAGAGACAGGGTCTCACTGAGTTGCTTAGGGCCTCGTTAGGTTGCTGAGGCTGGCTTTGAACTCGCAATCCTCTTGCCTCAGCCTCCCAAGTGCTGGGATTACAGGTGTGTACCACAGTGCCCGGCTCCCCTCACTTTTATGCTTTACTTTTATTCATCATTTTTCTTGAAGATAAGAAGCCCTAAAATGAAAAATCCAAATGCAATGCTCTTTAATAAATCTCTGAAGATACACACAGAGCAACAGATCTTTTTTTAATATCTGATTTGAAAGAAGAATTTATATTAAAGGATCTACATGTGAAACAAATCTTATAGACAGAATTGGAATTTTTCAAAAATGAGTTTTAGTAGGTGACACAGCAATCTGAGATGGGGGCCACAGCCCTGTCTGGCTGAGGTGGGCTGGCAGAGACAAGTGTATAATGGGAAACAAGGCAGCAATGAGGAAGGTGGGGACAGGCCACAGCTTCTCAACCACACAGGGATCCGCCCAGCAGAAAGAAGTTTCTTCAGGAGAATCTGCCATTGTCATTTCCTCTTTGTCTCTGAGGTCAGTCTGACAAGGGATCACTCCCCATTTGTGCAGGATGCAGATGAGCACCAAAGTCTACATTCTGGCCCAGTTTCAGTCCCCTTGGTTCAATTTTCGTCTGTGTCTCAAACTTGTCATGGTACTAAGAAATGAAATTTATTCAAATTTACCACTAAGAATTACATTGTTAACAGTCAGCCAACTTCTTAGATCCCTTAAAACTTTTTTCCTCCATTTTTTTTTTTCAGATGTTTCTTGTGATTCAAGAAGCTGAACTCTGGTCCCAAAATATGCCCACATAAGCCACAATCTCTAAAAATCTTTGAGAGCTTTGATAGAGATTTGGGCTATTTTTGTCATCTTTATATTTCTCTTATTTTTGTAAGTCAGGGATTATCTAAAAAAACAGATATACCAGTAGCAAAACTTATCTGAAAAATTAATTCTAATTTTTGAGAAATTATAGTGGTTGGAATCAAGGTTTGGGAGAACACACAGGCTAATCTGGTGCTGTCCTAGGAGCTCATTTTCCACTTCAGGCTACCAAAGGTTGAAAGTGAATTTTTTGTCTGATTTCCAATGGGACAGTGAGACAACAGGATGAGTTTTTACCTGCACCAAGGTTGGTTGGCAGGAAAGCAGCCAAGCCCACGATCTTAAATTTGGTTCCCCAGATATTGGACGTGACCTGAGCAAGATAGTTGTGCTGTGGGGATAAAAAGGAAAAGAAAAAGTTAGAATCTCAGTCTACTTCCATGTTTTTTATTAGTCCCTGCAAGAATTTTAACACTTACTGTGCACTGCCAGTCATTCCTGCCATCCTAGGGTTAACTGAAACAGGCAAGGCTCCCCTTCCTAATGGCGGTGCACAGAAAAGAAGTGAGGGTGGCTCTGTCCTAGCATGTCCGTGTGTGCAGTTTAAAAAGGCCACCAAAGCTGGAGTGTGGGAGCATGAGCCCATAATCTCAGCTACTCAGGAGGCTGAGGCAGGAATCACTTGAACCCAGGAATGCAAGGCCAGACTGGGCAACACAGTGCAACCTTGTCTTAAAAATAATATGAATATATAAATAAATAAATAGTCCATCAAAATGATTTGGGCAGTTTTCTTTAACCCTGCTCTTCCCTAATCAGTGGTCTAGAAAAGGAAACTAACTCTGAATCCACTTTTCTCCTTGAAAATTCTCTTGGAATCATTAATTGCCTTAGTACCATTATGCCCTTAAAGTATCTGATTATGTTTTTTCATTTGATTCAATTAAAAACATTTAAAAAGTTATCACTATGTCCAAGGTGTGTGTGTGCATGTGTGTGTGCACGCGCACACACACGCACACATGCTGATGCATATGTGTACCTGGGTGTGCGTATATGCAGGCACAAAAACACAGATGAATAAAGTACAGCTCCTAGAGGAGCTTAGACCTAATAGAGACTGGGCTTATAGTGACTTGTGCACAAAAATTACTTGAGAATCATCAAGAAGGCAGTTATGGACACCAGATGTGCCGACACAGTGTCTGAACCAGGGCAGGAAGCCTCTGTGATGGAGGTGGCATGGGAGTTAGGTCTGGAAGTGGCAGCAAAAAACAAGGATGAGGAGATGGAGTGGGGGACCTAGGCAGAACGAAGGCCAGGGGCAGGGGAGAGGCGTGTGTCCAGCAAGCTGGGTGGAGGCAGGGGAGTAGGGCAGGGCTGGACTGTGGGGCCACAGCTGGGGTTCTCTCTGAAGACAATGGAGAGTCAGTGTAGGACAAGAATTGGCTTGAAGGGACACGGGTGGAAAAGTGGATGTGTCTAAGTTAGAGTGCCACTGGAGAAAGATTCTAGAGACAGAGGGGCACATGCAGCAGAGTCAGGCACCTGAATGCAGGTGTGGTAGAGAGTGGGGCAGGCAGGCAGGCAGGCAGGGAAGGAAGACGGAGTGTCCAGGTGACTGGAGAGTTCAGCCATGTGCTACTACCTGAGTAATGTCTTCAAAAGGAAACTCTCTCCGAGTCAGGCTGGGTGAGCCAATGGAAGGCTTGCGCATAGGCAACCGGGGAGATCGGGAGATCTCCTGAGCAGCCCGGGGCAACTTGGGAGACTTCCGGGCCTCAATGCTGATCCTGCAGAGATAAAGTGAGGAAGGTCAGGCATGCACAGAGTGGCAAGGCCAGCCCTTCTTCCCTTCCACAGTCAGTCATGGACATTAATTCTTCATGGTTAAGGTTCTATTTTCACAAAGCTCTTACTCCAGCTTTGGCTTCAGGAACATGAGGAAAGAAAGACAATTGTGTATTGAATAATAAATACAGCATCTGAAAATAGGTTGAGATTAGGTCAAGATTTTTTTTTTTTTCTGTTTCTCTGTACTGGGGATTGAACCCAGGGTAGGCAAGCACTCTATCACTGAGCTACCTCTCCCAGCCCCTCAAGTGAGTCATTTGAAAGGACCTTCAGAGAACTGTCTTTCATTTTCTACCCACTTAGCGTAAGTTTGGAAATGTCCACATGCCTTCTGCCAGGGGTGTGTACAATCAGTCCTGGGGAAAATGCCAGAAGGAAGTCATTTATCATTGAGGCCACTATGAATTTTTAAATTCCTTCAACGACAGTTTGAATTTTAACAGATTCAGCTAACACTTCACCACCTGCAATATTTAAATCAGATAGTGAATCTAATGCTTTTCTGCTGACTTTTGACCCCAGGTTCTAGCTCTGCTCCTCACTTCCCTTCTTTGTATATATGGAGATGCACGTGTTCATCACCAGTCTACCCCAAAGAGAGTGTGAAAAATGAACATAGTCTGGCTGCTGTGTAGAGGGATTTCAGGCAGGGAGATGAGGAGGAGGAAGGGACCAGCTGAAAGGCAGTAGCCTTAAAAGGACATCCACATGCCAAAGGTTTAGCTTCTTAAACATAGTGAGTGCCCTCTGATGAACTAATGGAAAAAGGCAAGCACCGTGGACGTGCGGGAAGTTCATAATTTTATGTACAATTTTAACAAACTTTAGAATAAAGATGGAAAAAAATCAGATTGCTGGAGCAACTGATATCTAAATGGGGAAAAAATGAACTTTTACCTCTAACTCACACCACACACAAAAAATTAGATGTAAAGTTGATCTGAGATACACTATGAAAGCTCAAACTCTTGAGTTGCTGGAAGAGAACAAAAGACCATCTTCTCAGCCTGAGGACACAGGATGCCTTAACCATAAAAAAGGATTTCACATGCTCGACTATTTGTTAAGTATACACCTTACTAAAGACTTATATCGAGAATTCCTGCAACTCAATAAGAGAAAAACAACCCGATTTAAAAATGGGCAAAAGGAGACAGATAGCCAGACGGGCTAATCCACACAAAAAAGGTGCTCAGACTCTTCACTGGTCAGAGAAACCAGAACCAAACCATAATGAGATACCGCTGCATACCCACCAAAACAGGTGGAATGTTTTTTAAAATGACAATGGCTCTGTAGGTGAGAATGGAAGCAGGCGGAGCTCTCGTGTGCTGCTGATGGGAACTGAACTTTGTTCAGTCAGTTTGGAGTAACGCGCGGCAGTTTTCATAAAATTTAACAATTATCAAACCCATGGTTCCACTCCTCCCTTCTTAAGTGTATACCCAAAAGAAATGAGTGCATGTATGCATAAAAAGAATAAGAATGTTTATATGGATTTATTCACTACTAAATAGCCATTGATTGTGAAATATAATAAACACACAGAAGTATATTCACAACAGTGGAATAACTCCACAGCAATAAAGAAAAACATATTACTGACACATGCAATAACACAGGAGAATCTCAAAATCATCATGTTTAGCAAAAAGCCAAATAAAGAGAATACATATTGTTTGATGCCATGTGTATTAGGTTCTAGAACAAGTAAAAATAACCTATCATGACAGAAGTCACATAGAATGGAAGAGGCACATGGGATCCTCCCTGATGATGGGCATGTTTTTCGACTTGAACTGGGCGGGGACACACTGGTGTATCAATTGCCCAAGGAACTAGTTGCTTCAGAGTTGGGCATTGGGTATGTTTCCATCTGTATGTAAATGAATTAAGCACCTTAATTTTGCATAGCCTCATGGCACTGTAAAGCTAGTGGGGACCTTGAAAAGGATCTGGTCCACCCACTGTCATCCATGGATAAGGAAGCTCTATCTCCATCCAAGGTCACACTGCCTGTGACGCTGGCAGCAGAGGAAGTGTTCTCCTCTAACACAAGGCAGGCCTGTCCATCTACTCTTAGCTTTCGGTCTTTAGACAAACCCTAGGACCTGTTTTTTTTGGTTTTTTTTTTTTTAGTTCACTATTACTTTCCTGATTACAGCACCGGAGGTGCTTAATCTGGTATTCTCCTCAACACACTGCACCCACTGTAAAACCTTTTTTTCTTCTTTTTCTTAAATTTTAAGAAAAAACAAGTAAACCTGAGAACTATGGCCAGCCCTATGTCACCCACCATTGTTACTGACCCCAGAGGTATTCGGAGGCTTGGGTAAACTTCCCACTGGGTGTCCTTTCTATCCTGAAGGAAAACAAAGAAGAGCTGCAATTATTCCAAGGACAGTCTCCCAGAAGAAAAAGTGATGAGAAAAATAAAGGTTATTCTTGATGTACAACTGTCATCTTCTTTCTTTCTTCCTTTTTTTTTTTTTTTTTTTTAAATATAACAAAGTTTATTTAAGCAAAAAATGTTCTTGAACTGGGCAGCATTCTGGATCAAAGATGGTTCAGAATGTGCCCCCAAGGGTCAGCTTCCATGGGATTCATTTCTCAGCACAAACACATTCCTGTCCAGAGCTACAAAAGAGGGAAAATGTCCTGAAGACTGAGATTACCTTGGGAGTTTGGGTGACTTGCTAGCTCTGGAAATTTTGGGAGATTTCTTGGCAGCCCAGTCGTCACTCAGTTCAATGTCGCTCGAGTCTGAGCAGTTGCAGCTGTCAATCACAGTAGAAATCAAGCTGTTTCCATAGATCTCATCTGCAAGATACGATCCAGCAAATTTAAGGGAAGCTAAATCAATTAGAGTCTAACAATGATCACTGCTATAAACCAATGGACAGACTGGCAGATCTAGCCCAACAGGGGCCCTCCTAGGTTAAAGCAGGTTTCCAGGGAGGTGGTCAGCAGGCCCTCGCTTGACCTGGGTCTGAGCTGGCTAGAAGTCCACACAAGCTAGATGGTTGCCCATGTGTCATGAGGCACAAGAGCGAAGCCATTCTGTTTACCTTTCAGTGCAGTAAACAGTGCCGACTATTTTGTACATTCCTTGGGGCATTAAAATACCATGTCATTTTGACAATGGTAGGAAAAAAACTGCCTAATTCTGCTTAAAAAATAGCATAAAAATGTGAAAGGAAAAATTACTAAGTTCCTTTCTATTTAAACCTCTAAACTTGAAAAGTAATGGCCTGTAGAGTCAGTCTGTCCTAATCCAATAGGATTAGTGACCTTATAAGAAAATAAAGATTGAAAGGTCTTTTTTTAATGCATGAGCACCAAGGACTGGCTGGTGAATACATAGAGAATTCTGGCAGCTGTCTGCAAAGCAGGAAGGGCTCTCCCCTGGAACTACTCATGACAACACCCCAATCTTGAGACTTCTTAGCCTCCATAATTGTGTGAACCAATTCCTATTAATAAATCACACACACACATGCACAGTATGAATTTTGTTTCTCTCCCGAACCCTGATTAATCTAGATTTTGGTACCAGGAAGTGAGTGCTGCTGTAATGAATACCTTAACAGATGAAAGAAGCTTTGCAACTGGGTAATGGGGAGAGGCTGGAAGAGTTTTGAGGGGCGCAGTAGAAACAGACATGAAGGGCCATTCTGGCAGTTTCGGACTCAACACATATAACCTCATTTAATATTCCAAATACAGTCACACTGGGGGGGAGTTAGAACTTCAACATATGAACTTGGTGGGAGAGTGCGCACGATTTAGTCCATAGCAAGTTCTGATAGAGATTCTTTTTGAAAATTCATGATTTTTACTAAAAAAATTTACTTGAAGAAGAACATTTACAACAGTGGATCACAAACTTCACGCATAGAAAGCACTGAGAACCCACAGACCTAACTCAGAGAGTGGAAACTTATATTAAATAAGCCTCCCAAGTGGTGTGCATAGAAGTGGCCCATGGACCACATTTTGAGAAACAATGATCTATAGGCTTGAAAGACTTAATTGGCTTCTCAAGATGAAAATTTCTTGCCTTTTCAAAGACAAGAATCATTTCCTTCTCTGAGCTAGTTTATATGTACCATTCAGTTGGCAATTAGTCACATTGTGTCTTGTGACACAGCTTCTATTTTTGTCATGAGGTATTTAAATCTTGACTTGAACTTTCTAGTGCCTTAAGTTGTCATATCTCACGGAAGGGTTTATAAATTCCTTAAAACCAGAGATAATCCTGGTACTTCTCAGCTACCTAGGAGATAAAGTACCTCATACAAAATAGGCACTGTTGACTTGGTTTGCTTTACAACTTTTAATTCTTTTATTATAAAAATAAAACATCTCATTCCCCAAAGGATTGTTAGCAGCTGAGTCAATCTGTGCTGGGTACGAGCTGACTAATGAGAACACCAGGGAAAGCAGGCCTGTGGGTGATGAGGTCAGGCTGCAGCCGGGTGCCCACACGCCCCCGTCCTTGCTGTAGCAGGAAGACAGACAACTCTTCAGGAATGCTCCAGACATCTGGTCTCAGCATAGTTTTGCAGAGTCTCACCCAGGGGAAGAGCCGTGGGGACATGGACAGCCAGTGAGGACGTGTGTGCAGGCTCTGCCTGGGACCTGTTCTCTGTTGTGTCCCCAGGCACCCCCAATCACTGTCAGCTTTCCTTCTCCCTCTCCTGAAGCCATGTTAGTACCTGCTCTCCTTTCTACCTTCCCCCTCCCTCCCCAACAGCTCCCAATTCTTCTATTTGCTCTCTCTGTTCTCAGTACCAGTGTGCCACATAAGTTGAAAAACAGAAAAAATGATGAATATTCAATATTTTAAAGAAGTTCATTGCTTTTGATTTTATACAGTAACACTGGTAGCAGGATGCTCCCAACGATGCTGAACAAATAACACACAGTGAACAGGTGTGGCAACTGTGCAAACATTGGCACGGAGTGGAGAGACTTAAGTATTAACTAATAAAAACAAATTCAATCCAACTGTGTTGCTTCAAGGTCAAGTGCTTGTGAGGCCCTGGGGGGTACAAAGATGGCTAAGTCCCCTCCATGGAGTCCTCAGGATTCATTGGGCAAAGCAGAATCTGAGGCACGATGACTGTAGTGTGGTGAGCAGGTCCCCAAGGCCCCACCATCAGGGATGGGCACCAAGGACAGTGCTGTGCACTCTGAGGTAGGTGACAGGGAAGGTTTCACAGGAGGCAGCAAAATGAGCTGCAGGTCCTGATGGGGACATAGACACTGGGCTAGCAGAGAGTCCCTTCCTGTGAGAGCATCACAGTCTAGGATCTGAGAGGGAGGCAGGCAAGAGTGTCTTTAACACATCACCTGAGCAAAGAGGACCAGCGGAGGAGGGAGTTTTTACAAGGGTAGAGTAACTTGTCATGTTAAACCTTTGTGGACATTTTCATCGGTTATCAGCTAAAAAGCAATTAATGGCAGATCAGTGAAGGGCAGAGGCGAAGGCCAGGGCTGAAGGCTTCAAGTTTTCTTTCTTCTTCTTCGTCTTTTTTTTTTTTTCCCCCCCCAGTGCTGGGGATGGAACCCAGGGCCTCATGCATGCTAGGCAGATGCTCTGTCTCTGCTCTGAGCCATACCCCTGGCCCTGAAAATGTCAATTCTACCATCCACCCAAAAAGAGCCCATTATTATTTTCAAACCATCTCAATATGACTGAGGGCATTCATGAATGCTTGGTCTATAACTGGAAAGGGGACTCTCCATGCTAGAAGCCCAGGCCAGCCTTCCCTTCCCTCAGAGCTGGTCTCCTCTACCACGGTCCCAACTCCATCATGCCTCACATAACACTGTTAACCCGTCAGGAAGGACATTTAGAGAGCTCTTCACTGAAGTGGGATTTTAGGAACAGGGGAGCTTCAGGATGTTCCACACTAGCCACCACAGGCTCACGCTTCACAAAAGGCATTCTCTTGGCACGGGTTGTAAGTAATGACAGTCAACAGCCATAGGGGAACAAGGGCCCAGTCCCTCAGCAAGGATCCTACCTGTCTTGGTGTCTGTCCTCGGGTCCATGATGACGAACTCTGGCCTCAGCTTGCTGATGCGCCGCCCCTTCAGGATGGGCACAAGCCCACCCAGGTACTCCAGATAGAGTGTGTAGCACGGGCCACCCACCTCCGGGTCGTCCTCCGTGCGCTTCATGGTGCAGTGCAGCCGCTCGTTGCCCGCTGAGGGATAGCTGACAAAGTCCCGCATATTGTTGGGGTCTGGAATCGGGGGCTAGAGGCAGGACACAGGCAGAAAAGGAAGAGCTGGGACTCCAGAGAGACACACAGAGAAGGAATGGGGCACACTGGCTAAAAAGTCACTGTTGCTCTGACAGAGCTTGGGCTGGTAGGTTGGGAAAGGTAACTATGTGGTGTGGAACAACAATTCACAACTGCGGGTGCTCATCAGAACCTTCTGGAGCACTCAGACAACACCTAAGCTAGGATCCCACTTTAGACAATTAAATAAGACTCTCTGGGGGTGAGCCTGGGCATATACGTATTTTTTCTAATATGATATAATACACTAAGGTTGAAAACAGCTGGAGTGGAGTCAATGGAAGATAACTAGGGGAAAAAATCATGAGATATTCTAAAACTCTGATGTATCAGGAAACAAGTACGCAAATCCATCTGATGCTCAGAAGTAGAGATAAAATACAGAAAAGGACCTAGGATGCTAAGGACCTGCACATGAGCAGCAGGTCTACATTCACATGCTGCCATGACAGTTTCTGGAGGCACAGGCAGCCTGAAAGATGGCAGATGGCTGTATTGGGGGGGAGTCTCCCCCCAGCACAGCGGGGGAGAGCAGGCCTAAAATTCCACTGTGTCCAATTCCACCTACTCCCCTAACTAGCTGTGGGGCAAGTTACTTCATTTCTATGAACTTGTTTCTTGGTTTCTCAAGTGGGAATAATGTCAGCTTCTGCTTGGAAGTCAGGATGGAACAAAACCAATTTTTACAAAGGAGGGTAAAATGTCTAGTATACAAGTAGTGCTAAATAAACACTTGCTTCTTTGATCATCAGGATGACATCGAGTCAAGCTGGCAATACCAGCACGGCCATGAGAGAGGTAAACCCACCACACAAGGCAAAGCTCACTTGGACACAAACAGAGATGCTCAGGGCAGGCTGCAGGCATGGAAGGATATGGAAGGACTCTGCAGTCACACTTGGGCCATCCCTGGGCACTCTGGTGGAGCAGAGGAGCCCTGTGCATTTGTTCTGGTGCCCTCCTCCATCTCTCCTATCCCAACCCACCTCTTGGTAAGCAGTGAGTGGCAGAGAGGTGAGGATGGAGAATGGGGAGGGCAGAAGGCTCTACCTTGATGGTGGGGATGAAGGCAGTGGAGAGGTAGGAGCAGAGGCGGGGGGGCAGGGTCAGCTTGCTGACATCTTTGTCTTCTCGCAGGGTGCTGGCGATGGCCTGCTGGCACAGCAGCTGTAGGCTGGACACCCGGTGTTCCACACGAACCACGTACAAGGCTGGTCCTGAGGCCATCAGCAGCCGCGAGTCCCTGTGGCCCCAGCAGATAGAGATGATAGGGCGCTGCGGGCAGTGAGAAGACAGTGCTTAAGCTTTTGCTCTTCTGGTGAACAATGGAGAGCAATGCACACTGGTCTCAGCAAAATAAAGTGAGCTGATGGTTTTGACGATATTGGTTTTAAAAGCACAATAGAGAATGTTAAATACCATATTATGAAAATTGAGCATTTTAATTGAAAAGTAATGAGATCTCCAGGCCAGAGCACAAATGAAGGACTAGAATAATTTTATATTGTTCAGTACATGTACTGTCGTGTTGAATTTGGTGCCATAAATCCTAACAGCTATGTATAATGGCCCTTCTATTAGTTAGGGCAATCACCTCGGGCAGTCACCCATATTCCTTATTGAAGTGCTGGTCATCAGGATCCCCAAATTACCACTGGTGCTTCCCATGGCTTGGGAGGTGGTGAGTAGGTAGATCTGATGGCTCTTTCCTTTCATCCCAATAGACAGCATTCAGAGTCAAATCAACACTGGACTTGGGTGCCTGGGCATGTGAACTGGGGAGTATCTCCCAGACAAAGCCTCTTACTTTTCTCAGGAGTCAAACGGGAGCACTGTGAGAATTAAAGGAAATGATGGTACCACGGTGCTTCTGGGACCCACCACAATCTACAACGCAGGTATTAATTCACTCCTATTCTCCAAGCAACAGTGCAGGGGAGGCAAGAGGAACACTCGATGGAAAGGGGAGAGGCAGTGGGGAGAGAATTCCTGTGGTGGTCTTGCCAGGCGTTTGTGGCCATGAGTTTTTTCAGAAGGCAAGCTGAAATTCAAATATGTATGTTAGAAACTACTTGAATTGAAAAACCCCAAAGCTCAGGGGTGCCACAAGCCAGGCAGGGAAGAAAAAGGTAGAGGGCTGCGATGGAGAAGCAGCAAGAGACGTGTGCATCCCCATCCAGACAGATGGAGCACTAATTTAATGAGCACTAATTTAATGAACCGTGGGGTTCAGAACCCAGAAATGGGAATACCAGCTCTGCTGTATGAATGACAGGAACAGAACTTCACAACACTTTAGTGACAAACATCAAGATAAAAGGAACACATGAAGATATTCCTTAAAATAGCCTCCAGGGTCAGCTAATCCTGATTTTGACTTCAAAGCAAAATAAAGGCTGAGGATAATCCATCTTGCATTTCTATGGTGAGGCCGGCAGTCACAGGATGGGACAGCCAACACCCCCAACTCCCAAAGGAGGACTGAGTGATTGCTGGCTGTGGACCTAAAACCAAGTCTGGGGGTTTCTGGAGCATGTTCAAGCCGGGCCTCCTGACGAGATGATCCCACCCAGAGGGTAGACCCCACAGTAGGGGCCTGGGAACTCACAGCAGGGCACAACCACTGCTGACAATCAGGAGACCAACACAAAAATACGAAAAATGTCTCTGGCATCATCAGCCCTATAATGGCAGATCAGGACGGAGGCCCTATCAACACCAGCGCCAAAATCATGCTTTATCATTCTTTCCCCCCTTTTCTTTTCAGTGCTGCTGGGGACTGAACCCAGTACACCCACTCTACTACTTAGCTACATCTCCAGCCCTCATGCTTAATTTGAAAGAACAACTGCTGCCTCTTTATCCCTGAACCTCTAAGATAACACTCCACATAGAGCTCGTCGCAACTTGACTGGCTGCAGCTGCTGCTGACATGCAACGCTTCTCCAACTTCCCACCCTCTGTCATCAGTTGGCCCACCTGACATGCTGAGGGTTACAGACAGGAACTTCGGATGGATGCTCCCTCCTCCCAGTTCTACCTGTCAGAGTAACTGTCTCTGCGTAACAGCTGACTATGTATTTTACATAAAATTATCATGATAAGTACACATGTCTTTGTGCCAAGAACTACTAACAGACTCTCAAACTGGATGAAAATCCCGTGTTACAGTTCCACAAATAATCACATCACAAATAACCAGGTCTTCAAAACTTACCACACCCCAACAGCACGCGTCCCTCGCCAGGTCCTCTCCCCCTGCTACACAGGCATCATTCCACTCACTTAACAAACGAGGAAACAGGGCTGAGGAGGCTGGGAAACTCAGTCCAGCTCAGGAACAGGACAGCTCGGGCTCTCGCCCTCCTGCAACTCCACAGCTGGGCTTCCTCTAAAGTGTCAGTGCACCGACATGTGGCCTGCAGAATGTGCAGTTTCACTGCAAAACTCACCTATCTGCCAATCACAGATAAGGTGATGAGGCCACATTCCTCCCCTCATCTGTTTTACTCAGAAACAAACCAAATGATGTCTATGGAAAAGGCCAATGGAAAAGAGGAGAAACAGACTTTATAAACAGAAAAGGGACAATGACCTGAGTGATTCATTTATGGCTGAAAATAAGCCACAGGTCATGTGGGCCCACAAGCAAAGAAGAATGACCAGGGAGCATTGGTAGATGAACTGGGAACAGCATCAGGATAATGTGTCTGGATGGAGAGGGAGGACAGTGCTATTCCAAACTGGGCATCCCACGAACGTGAAAAACAGACCCTCAGTCAAACAGGAGTGTGAGGTCTTGAAAGATTAAAGGACAGAAACTAGAACCCAGGAAAAAGAGCTGAAATTATTTAATGTGGACAAATGACGTCTACAGGGTATAAAGGAATCATTATTATCTGGATCAAGGTTACCTGGAAATTCCTCCTTCTAAGAACAGGACATGGACACCAACAGGAATTTAAATTAATTTCGGGTGTAGGACTCATTCACTTATACAAGTCAGTGATGATTTACTCCAGGCTGGGGGCTATATTAATTTGGTTTTTGTAGGGTATATTCCTATGAAATGATAAAGGAGCAAAGTAAGTGCTAGTAGCTTTTCCCTGGTGATTTTTAAGGTTGTATCAGAAAAAGGGGAGAAATTGCAGATGATAACTGCCCCTCTATCTGAAGATTTCAAGGTATCACTAATATGGGGAAATTAATTCTGTGGTACCGTTTAGTCAGGTGTCAGGCAGCAGGGCCATGGCCTCTCAGGGTCCCATCAATCTGTCCACAGAAAGTCCCTTTAGAACACATTGTCTTTCATTTTCAAAATCCCATTTCCCACCTGTGAGGCTACTGTTACAAATGCGCTGCAGCTTTGGAAGTAGTCAGACTTCAAATGCGGTGGAACACTCACTGGTGTCCAGACTCCACTTGGCAGCCATCGATTTCTGTCCCTGTCCTCTGGGCTCAGCCATTCTGGCAGAACGTGAGCCCACTGTCTGCTTGCCCACAGACCTCCCCACACAGAGCATCCTTCCTCCTGAGGAATTTCACCTGTTGGCGTAAGCTGCTGGAGAGAAATGCATCCCATGCTCCACTCCAATAAACCTTGGGACATACAAGGTCCCTCGGATTCATGTTCTTATCTGAAGAGTGGCTATCAGCTAGGAAGAACTAGAAAGCTTGTGGATTTAATCTCTTAAAATCACACAAACTGATGTCTAAAACTGTGAAGTTGATCATAATCAAATCTTAACTTATGTAAAGAGGTTCACATATTTGGTGCATCTAAATCTGAAGTAAAAGGGCAAAAAAAGGAGGTGGATCTCAGAGAGTTAGCAAGGTGCACACTGCTACTCTGCTGGAACAAGAGCTACTGCCCAGCTGGGAGGATGGTAGTCATCACGGCAGGAGCAAGGCCCGTGGTTGATGGAGAGTCAAGTTGTCCCACTCTGTACCTTCCTCTCTGGATGCTGATGCTGAGCCATGTAAGCAGCGGGCCATGGCTTGTTCTCCCTTTCTGCCTCTGGATAGCAGTATGGACTGTACCCCTGAAGGGACCACTTCTCATCTTTACTGCAGCACTCCATCTCCTGCCACTACATAAGACATGCCCTGTGTCAACCCAATCACATCTTCATCTTTTGCACTGCCAACCAGTCATAAAGTAAATATTTGTTAAAGGTACACAATGGACCAGATCCATTCCAGGCGTGAGGAAAGCAATGCTGAACTGGAACTGAAGTCTTCCTTCCACCATTACCAATTTTATATCCATTGCAGCAGTTAGTTCAACAGTTTTGGAAAATGTAAGAGAAAAAGCAGTGTTCTTTACATATTAAAAATAAGCTGTCTAAGCAGATTAAAGACAACTACGTGGGCCCAAGTCAGGACAATGAGGTAGTCATGATAAGGATTCCCCAGATGAGACCTGGCTGCCCAACTGGTAGAGGAGTCAGATTCTTATAAGGGCAAGGTCCTCCCTATCTCCCTCTCCTATGTTTTGTTCCTCCTCTGCAGCAACAGGGGGAGGAAGGTTGGTTCCCTGTCAGGAGGAAATGCACCAGAAGGGATGCTGCACGTTTACATGAGTTTGGGCTCAAGAGTTCACTTCAGGAACCGTGGATTTGGAGGAGATGAAGATGATCAACCTGATTTAAACATGGTGTCATGTAACCCCATAAAGAAATGCTTCACAGGACTCATTAATATGTACACTACTTACGTTTTACGTATCGGTTTTTAAAAATGGTGCCTGGTCATCATGAAACTGTTGGTTGGAGCCACAGACAGTTTCACATATGAAACTGTAATGATCTGGCCACCAACCAGGTTGTAGTAATAGAAGCTGGCTCAGGATTCAGCCCGCCAAGTCTGTTCTAAAAGAGCACAACCATTCTCATGTTCCATGAGCAGACAACACCCACGGAAGACTTTCTCATCACTCAGAGTAAGCCTGGAACGCTCAACCATGGTGGCCGTGTGAGAGCAGGCAGTGTTTGTCCTCGACAAAAAGAGGCAAATACACTTTTTTGCTGAAGGATTCTCCTTTAGGAGTACAGAAGTCTTGAACCATAAATGCAATCCCTCATTTTTCTGTTCCCACAACTTCTTTCTTTCTTTTCATGGGAGGGCTGGGGTTGTGGCTCAGCGGTGGAGCACTTGCCTACCACGCGTGAGGCACTGCGTTCAATCCTCAGCACCACATTAAAAAAAAATTCACTGGAACATCTCACTTCAATGACTGAAACTTACAGAATACATGGCGAACCCAAACAAGCCTACAATGCCAGATGTGCACAAAACAAGCAAAAAGCCCAGGTCCAAATTACTGAGGCCTGCTGATTTCAGTCAGTAGTACTAACTCTTAAAAATTCATCACTAGATTATCAGATATGCAAGTAGATATAGATGCTCACTGACAACAGTGATGAGACAACTTAGAGCTACAACACATGCACCAAGGAAAGGAAAATAATGGGTAGTAAATTTCCTTGTAAGAGCTTCAGCCACAGGCATCGATGTTACAAGTAAATCAAGAAAATCAATTTTAAAGTCAGCGCTGCCACACATTGTACCAGGCTTCGTATGCAGCAGCCTGCAATCTAATTAACTTGGAAATAAATTATCCAATCTAAGTTTCATTTAGTTCCTTTTATAAGCAGTTCAATAAATTGCCTAACTTCTTCCTGCTATAAAAATGTCACTGCCTTTGGACTCCTCGAATAGCACAGTACACATTGCATGTAATTTTAGAATCATTACAGGTAAAAGTTAAGCTGCACATAATGAGTATTGTGCTTCATTTCCAAAGGCATCATTATTAACTTTTATATCAAGGCAACATTTTCAATGGCTGAAATAGACCTCTAAATTTAAAAAAGTATCAATAATTGATTAAGATGTTGAGACACTGCAGGGATATTCCACAAAGGAACACTGATCAAGTCCCTCTCTTATCCCTGAGCCCAAACAGTTCAAACCCAGCCCATGTTGGTTTCAGGTGACAGCTGATGAGATTTTTGCCAAGGCTAAGGTCATCAAGCCTCTACCACATTCCAGTCACAGTCAAGGTCAGAAAAGTGAGGAAAACATGGTCTCTGACTTGAAGAAAATAAAAGACAGAAAAATATAATTCATGCTACAAGCTTTAAGTACCACAAGGGCTCAAAGGGAAGAAGGTTCTCAATCCTGTGGGCAAATTGAGAAAAGAATGTGACTGGGCTGATATAGGGGAGGTTTTCCAGAGCTGAGATGGCCAGGAAGGACACTCTGCAGAGGGAGGAGATGCCAGACGTCCTAACTCATAGAGAATGGGGACCATAAGGCCGAAGGTACTGAGCTTTTCACAAATATTCAAATTCGCACAACAGCCTCATGAACTGAGAAGGAGCTGAGTTTCTTATCCGCTCCTCCTTCCCACTATGGTTTGAATGTGTCTCCTCAAATTCCTATGTTGCTGGCATTTGGGTGGGGCTTCCGGGAGAAACTGAGGATGAGGCGAGGTCATGCGGAAGAGGGTATGGCCCCAGGATGGCATTCATGGCTTCATTAAGAGGAAGAGACCCCAGTTAGCACACTTGCTCTGCCTTGCCACAGGATGCCCTCTAGGACAGTAATACCACAAGAAGGCCCTTACCAGATGCTGAGATGCGGGCACCATGCTCCTGAGTTTCCCAGCTTCCAATAATGCACAGCAAATAAACTTCTATACATTATAAATTATCAGGACTCAAGCATTTTGTTATAGCAACAGAAAATGGCTAAGACATTGCCTATTAGGCTACAGATAAAAAGTTAGCTTGAGATGTGATTATAAAGGGCAATGGCTTACTGGTTTAACAATCAACAGAAAGACTGAAGAGCATCTATGCTGACAACAGTCTACTCACCCCACTGAACAAATATTTACTGAGCACCTAATATGTTCCAGGCAATGCTCTGGCCATGAGGCCACAACTCTACACAGGATAACCTCTCCTTCAATCTCAGATTCGCTAGGATTCAAATACAAATGCTTGTTGCCAAACATCCTGGTCGTACGTTAACAGCCTCAGCTCAACTCCACTTCAGCTCTTCCACGTGTTCACGTCATCACTTACAAATATTTCAACTCTAAAGCAGGAATTTGAACTTGCTAGCCAACCACAGCTTCCTACTCTGTCTTTATCACTTCCTCTTGAACATGCTTTCTATGACTTCTGCTTCCTGGTCTCAGATCATGAAGCATCCAACCATGGACTGGTTGCCTGTTTCCCCAACATCCTGGGCAGTTTCTAGATCCCTTGCGGGGCTCTGGGTCTTTCTGCTACACTATGCTCTCCAGTGTCTAACTTCAGGCATGTTGTGCTTCTGCCCCAGGACTGTGGAGAGGGCACGGACGGAACGGGCCTTGCTTCAGCCTGTCACTTCAGGGCTCCGGCACCACACTCCTTGTGGCACTGCGCTTTTCTTCCCACTCCAAGTTTGCTGGAAAGAGAGACGCTGTCTCATACCACAGGTTCTGTCCCCCGCTCTTCCTACCAGTCTTTCGGCTCTCTGTGCAGTCTGTCCTTCCTGTACCTTTCCTCTAGGCGGCAGGGATTCAGTCACAGGAAGTGAACAAGATCAGCACTCTTACCAGAGAGGCTGAGGGCACGACCTCCCTGCTTCTGTCTTCAGCTTGGACTTCCTAGCCTTCAAAACACAGGAGAAATACATTTCTGTTGTTTATAAACTATCCAGTCTAGAGGATTTTGTTACAGCAGTCTGAAAATGGACCAAGATGCCAGGCACCCAAGACTTGACACAGCTGCGCTGTTCCCAGTGCACTGTGCACACCCGTGCTGGCCGGCCTGCCCTTGCTCTGGGCGTTCTACTTCTTTATTTCTTCTTTCCACACAAAGCCTTACGTTTGCTTGTAAGTACAGTCATCCTCTCCCACTTCCGTGTACCGTCCTCCCTTCCCCTTCTCCTCAAACCCTGCCAAACAGTGAACAGAGATAACGCTTCAGTCGCATCTGCTGCCTCAACTTCTTCAGGAGTCGTTTTGTCACGGATTCTTTATCTTGGCTCCTAGAGCTATCCCTCCAGCACTGAGAACAAAGTCTGGCACAAAGACGGTTCAATAAAGATGGACTGATAAAATGAACCAGCTTTCTACAACGGGACGTCCATCACTGTTATTCTATTGAGAACACTTGTTGACCTTAAAACCTCCAAATCCAATTTTCTCATGTCTACATTCAACTGTTGTCCTCTTGGTTGACATATTCCCTATAATGGCTCTCTTACGGCCTTCCCCTTGCATCTGCTTCCTCCTCCTGCTGCTTGCTAAATGAGGATTATTACTCTACTATCCAAGTTCTGTGCTTGCTCATCTGCTCCTCTGTCCTCTCTCTGCATTTAATTCAATTTCCTTTCTCTAGCCATGGCCTCTATGCACATGGCTCTAAATCTACCTTCAATCCAGTCTCCTGCCCGAGTTCTAGCCCCACACCCCCAATTCCCTCCCAGTTATCTCCACCCAGACACCTGGCTGGCCTTCTGACTGACCTTCTGCCTCTGGAGCCAGCATCCTCCCCCACCTGGGTGGCAAGGAGCCAAGTCTAGCGTCATCTTCCTGAATTCTGCCTCAGTCACTCTGTTCCCACTGCCCTGGCTGTCTCCCTCATTCCTTCTGGCTGGAATTATATTGCTCACTGTCAGATTCGCCTTCCCCAAACCTACTGTCTTTCCCTTGCTCATAAAACAAAAATTCAAAGACAACAAGTCTAAACCTCTTGGCCAATGCTGCTGTCTGAATGCGTCCTTCCAAAATGAAACCAAATTCTCACTCTTGTGGTATTAAGAGGTGGAACCTTTGGTGAATTAAGTCAGAGGAAGTGAACAGGATTAGCACCCTTATAAATGAAGCTAAAGGGCACTACTTCCCTGAGTCTGTCCCTTCAGCTCTGTGAGGCACTGAATCTGCTAGCATCTTGATCTTCATAGCCTCCAAAAAACATGAGAAATACATTTACATTTTCATTATTTATAAACTGCCCAGTGTAACGGGTTTTGTCATGGCAGCCAGGATGGACCAAAGCACCTGGAATTCAAGACTTGACACATCCCTCCTAAGGCACATTGTGATTTTAGTTTTTGTAGTTGCTTTTCATCTAACCTATGCTAGAGTTAAACTATATTTCTCAAGGTAATTTATTACTCTTTTTTTTTTTTTTTTAAAGAAATCATGCTATGATTGCCAGTAACTAAACAAACTAGGAGATAATGCGAATAGCAAAGAATCTTATGTTATCTGACCCTGGAACTCACTAAACAATGCAGAGCAACAAGAAGGGCAATCCTGAGGCTCAGCCACCCAGTGAACCACAAGCCAGGTGTGGTTCTAGGCATCTGAAGGACAACGGCAGGTAAGACACAGGATGCTTCACGCAGGTTCCTTATATTCCAGTGGGATGAAACAACCACTCAGATAACAAGTAAGAGAATTTCAGATTCTGACACACGCTAAGACAGAAACAGCACAAACAGAATGCAGCTGTGGAGTGTCATGGGGAGGGGGCCTTTCCTGGGAGGTGAGAATTGAGCTAAAAGTAAGGCTGATGAGGAGTCAGTTTTGCAAAAGGCCAGGTAAGCAGATGCTGTGCAGACAAAGCCGCCAGGGGAAGGCCTCCAGGATGGCCCAGTCACAGTGCGGCAAGACAGAACGTCTGGTACCTGAAGAAGAGCAGGACACATTTGATGAGCAGGCAAGGCAAGGCAGAGTGGGCGAGCAGGCCCGTGACAGTTTGCAGGAGGAAGCCTCGGAGGAGTTTCAAGCAGGACTGACATGCTGAACAGAAACCTTTCAGTGGGGTGGGGTGGGATGGGTTCTGGAACAGTTCCTCTTCCAGATGAAAATTCCTTTGCTGATCATGCAGGTCTTCTAAAGTAGTAAATTCAGTCTTTTAAAAAATGTATTTCCTTAATTCACAGAGTCTACAACTGCTCTGTGATCAGCAGAAATGTCAGAGTACAGCTGCAGCCCTGGCACATGGCATGTGGGCTGCAGCTGTTCAAGTGGCTCTTGCATTCAAGACACCCTGATACCATGGCCTCGTACGTAAAAGGTAATGTGAAGGAACAACGAACGAGACAGGACCCTGCTGTCAACGACCCTGAAACAGAACGTAAGGGAATAAGGACACATTTGAGGAACATCAACAAAACTGAAGGACAGTGCTGTGGAGTCTGGGAGATGGAGGCCCTTTGTAGCAGTGAGGCTTCCGCTCAGAGGAGAGGCAGAGAGGCTGGGTGATGAGTGGGGAGAAGTGTGTCCAGCAGAGGGAACAGCATGGTGGACATGGAAGACAGCAAGGCTCTGGCACAGCTGAGGAACACAGGGTAAAGAATGGCAGGGTCAGGGAGGGATGGGGTACTGAGAGCTGGTCCTAGAGAGGATGAGGGCAGCTGGACAGTCTAAGCACAACAGGAGGCTACTCGGGTGGCTGCCGGGGAAGACCGGCTGGGAAGGGAAAGGTGTGGGCAGGGAGCTGTGACGGGGTGGTGGCTGGTGTAGAAAAAAGGACGGAGACACTGAGATATCTAGGAGGTAAAACAGGAGGTAAGTCAGGCTGACTTGGCCTCTGGCTGCAGCTGTACCTGATGGGGCCGTGACCCGGAAGGAAGAGCAGCTCTCTGTGGTGGAATGCCCTGAGGGCTGGACATGTTGGGAGTGAGTACTGGTCAGCCAACTGTGTGTGGGGTGAGCACCTGGGTCTACACAGGCCACTTTCCCAGGATCCACACCTTTACGGAGACAGTACTTACAGCTGTAGGAGTCACTGAAATGGCCTGAGAACTGGTGAGATAAGAGGAGGAACCAGAACTGGAAAAATACCCACAAAGAACAAGTCTTAGTAAGACTCCTTTTCTCCAAGCTACCATAGCACCTGGGAAATAGTTCTTACTCAAAATCTAAAGCATTCTGGTGTAATTATCTGTCTGTCCTCCTTAACTGCTTCCATGCTGCTGGGAGGGATGGGTGTGCCTTCCTTGTTCAGCTTCTCAGTACTAGTCCTGAGAGCTCAATGCCAGACACACAGCAGCCCCTTAGAGAGTTTGCGGGAAGCACTGACAAAGGAGAGGACAGTATGCTTATTTGCCCAAGAAGAGGTTGTCAAAGATATATTTAAATTATATCTATCAAAAGATATACTTAAATCCCACAACTCAACAGCAACAAAAATTACTTGATTAAAAAATGCACAAAGGACTTGACCACATGTTTCTCTAAAGACACACAAACACCCAGGGGTAAGTGAAAAAGACACTCAAGATCAGTAGTCATCAGGGAAACACAAAACAGAATCACAATGTGATGTCACCTCATACCTGACAGGATGATACCATCAAAGACCCAGAAAAATGAATGTGCTATATTCATAGAGTGGAGTATTACTTAGCCTTAAAAAGGAAGGGAACTCCAGTACGAGCCACAGTACAGAGGAAAACTGAGGACGTCACATTAAGCAGAATAAGTCACAAAAGGTACACCCTGTGTGGATCCACTTATACAAAACACACAGAACCAAACTCAGAAACAGAAAGAAAAATGGCAGTTGCCATGGGAGAGAGTCAGCCTCCACCTGTCAGGATGCACCCCTCTCTGCAGGAGGGCACAGCACTGCTGGGGATTCTGGGGGAGAATGCCCATGACAATGACCCTTGCTTTGCGGTGTTGTGTGTAACAGAGGCTCTCCCCACATTCTCCCTTTGCTTCTGCAAGGCAGTTAAGCCAAAGTCCAAGCCACTTCTGAGATCTACTGGAAGGCTGACTAGTTTCTCTGGGTTACTTCCTGTGTGGGTGGGAGGTGTACATGCTATGAAACCTCTGTGTATTTTTCTCTTGTTTCTGTTTTCTGTTAGGCAGTCCCAGCTAAGAACTCATAAAAATGATTTTTCCCCTTTTAAGTGAATAGATGAAGATTCAGCCTTCATGCCGGAGTGTCTGATTTCTCCTGCTGTTCAGGCAAGCTCACTCTGATCATTCACGACTCACTCATTTGACTAGGAATTACAATAAGGCATTCTGGCAAAAACCGTTCTCTCCCCAGTTTCTCCTAGTTTATACAACACAATTCAATTACAGTAAAAAATGATCGACATAAAATTTGTCAAAGATAACTGAAGTGAGTGCAATGTACTCATGAATGTTTACCAGACTGGGGGCACACCAACAGGGTGACTTTTCTTTAATACTGTTACCTGCACAAGCGTGTCCAGAGTGAAGATGTGCTCCCCTCGAACGTTGTAGAACTTGACCATGGCACTCTTCAGAAGGGGGCCATTGGGGAGCTCGCTGAGTTGGGCCTGCCGCTCCATCCCAGCAACTGCCAGCAAGTCTCCCTGTGTGCACCACTGGGCTACCACCTCTGAAACCACACAGAACGGACAGTCAGCATGATGTTGAAATCCTCCCTCAAATGCCAGTCAGCCATACTGGCAGTGTATCTTCAGGAGTTTAAAGCATAGTGATGCTCTCCAAATAGAAAAGCAGACCTCCCCTTTCTTTCATGAAGATAACAACTCATTTCTTTTAAGACTTATTATAAACAAGCCGCTACATGGGTGAAGATTACAGTTTCTCTGAAACGTAACTAAATCAGGTAGAAATGCAGATAGAAGAAGGTTGGCATGTTAAAGCTGGGTGTGGTGGACCCGCTGCTTGGGAGCCTGAGGCAGAAGGATCACAAATTTGGGGGCTAGACTGAGCAACTTAGTGAGACCCTGTCTGAGAGAGAGAGAGAGAGAGAGAGAGAGAGAGAGAGCGCGCGCGCAGGAGAGAGAGTGCGCACTAGAGGGGAAGAGGAGGCAGAGGAGGAAGAGGGAGTAGGGAAGAGGGAGGGAGAAGGCGAAGAACAACAACTATCTAAGTGTCTATCCACACCAGCATTTCTACACTGAGACTGTGGAACATTTCTGTTAAGCAAGTTAAGACGACAAAACCTGTGACTGTACACACGTCAGCTCTGAGCTTTCCCGCTGCCGTGCCCTCCACCCCCAGGGAGGACGCTGAGTTTATACCTGCACAAAGTAAGAAGTTACATTAAGCAAAGCCCAAGTTTATTCATTTGATACCTGGGTAACACTAGGCAAGTAAATCTCCTATGAAGGATATGCACACATACAAGGGTACTGACTTCTTTTGAACACTATTTTTTTAAAATGCTGTCAGGCTTAGAAAAGAAGGTAAGCAGTCTTGCTGGGACAGGTAGTACTGCAGAGAGTTTTCACACTGGAGATGCTGACACCCATCTATAAGCCATTATTTATCTAACAAGTGGCTGCTAAAGGATTGTCTTATCCCATTGTGAGCGGTACCTAGTTCTTGCTGGTAAACAAAGCTACAAACACCAATGAGATTTATAGCATATTTTTTCTCCCTTAAGACCATGGAACCATAATCTGGCTTACACTAAGATCTCTGAAATCTACATCTAAGTAGCTCATTTTGCAGAGAAGCTGGGCTGGATTTAAAAAAGGTACCCTGCCAGGACCAGCACGTGTTCCAGCACCAGGGCTAGAGGGCAGCAGCTTCTAAGCTCCATCACGTCACAAATGACTACACCACCCCTGGAAAGAGTTCCAATGCCAATACCAGTGCATTCTGAAGTCACTGATGTTCCTTCAGGGCCTTGAAAGGGAGCACACTCCCTGAAGCAAGACAGTCCCCAGCCCGGAGCTCTTCACTGAGGCTGCCGCAGCAGAAACCAGGAGAGTGGGCTGAGCCTCGGCAGTTATAGACAAACACAAATCCATCCAAAATGGTGACAGTGTCGATAAAAGATTTTTTATATGAATAAAGTTAAACACAAACCAGAAAACAAAAAATGAAAGAATCAAGTAAATATCCTGGTAGATAAAAATTTTAAGATGACAGGAAATGGAGGCTAAAGGATTTGTGTCTGTTCTATAATGTGCTCTGAATATCCACTGCCAGATCTAGTCTAGAGAAACGCCTGCAGGGACCATGAACAAAACGATCTTCAGTGGATGGCAGTGTTAGGTAGTCACACAAAACACCACAAGAGCAGCTAATAGCCAAAGCAATAGCAAGACAGAGTCTACAGGCTCCTGGGCAGAAACAGCAGTGCAACATGGTAGCAAGAAAAACAAGAGCCCTTCCAGGTGCGGTGGCCTGGGAGGCTGAGGCAGGAGGATTGCAAGTTCAAAGTCAGCCTCAGCAATTTAACGAGGCCCTAAGCAACTCAGCAAGACCCTGTCTCAAAATAAAAAATAAAAAGGGCTGGAGATGTGGCTCAGTGGTTAAGTGCCCCTGGGTTCAATCCCCAGTACCTGCCCCCCCACCAAAAAAAGATGACAGTACTAAATTTCCATGGCTCCTCATGTGACCTGCATGGGTTAGTAGATAAGTGAAAACTGTACCATTCTTCTACTTTTTTTTAAAAAAAGATTCTTTGAATGTTGTCACAAAGTGGTTTTGAAAAGTAAGAAGCAGACTGCTGCCCTAATAGTGCTGACCTGGACACAGGATGACTTCAGAGACTGAAGCTGAGCGTGCACGGGGCTTTTCTGCTAGAGGTGAGAATGAGTCCAAATATGTATGAGAACACTGTAGGGGATTTCTTTAATTCAGTTGCAAAGTCACACTGACAGTTGTCATCTGCAAAGCATGTTACTGTTTTTATAAAGAATAAACTCCTTGTGAAAACTGCCACTTCTTGTTCTGGTGGTCAGAGGACCTGCAGCATCAGGGGATGCAGACCCTTCTGATGCTCAGCAACCAGTCCTGGTGGGCACACCAGCTGCCACAGGAATGGGCTATTTCATAAATCCTTGACACTATTGACACTAGGAATTCGGGAATTAAGAAAGAATTAAAAAAAAAAAAAAGAATACCTGGGATTGTCCAAAATTAGCAAGGGGTGCTGAGTCCTCTATAGGGGCTGAGTTTCTGTTGGAGTTTAAAATTATCATAGAACAAATTGCAACTCAAAGTAAAAGCAAATGTTCATTCAATTTCCAGATGTCACTATGATGAAATATATAGAAGCCCAGATATGATTGGGACAGAACTTTTTCTGTTTCAGAATTTTTTTGTAAACCATGTGTATTATTTAAAAAACTATCTCCAATATCCTTGCCCAAAATTTCTGTAATAACTTTTTGTTGTTATTTAAATCCCAAAAAATTTGATTTAAAATATAACCTAGGAGGAACAAATGGATATTATATTCAGTAGTGATCTTTTGAATTTTCCTAAAACTCCTGGCCTAGAGTTTCTAATGTTCCCCATTCACAGAACTGGAAGTTCAGAAGCAACCAGGTGGTCCATCTTCCAAATGCACTCATTTTCTCAATGACTTGGGCTCAAGGACATGGGGGCACTTTGTCCTCTTAAGTGTCTGCCAAGAAAAACAGCGGATTTACACTGTTCACCTTGAATCAGACGATCTTATGGAACTCTCCTGGTAAAAGCCTGGAGGGACAAATTTTCATCCAAAGTTAGCAGTGAGAAAACTGAGTTCTCTCATGTTAACAGGAACCCTCTTTTGTGCCCCAAAGAGGCAGCGAGGTTTTAACATGAAAAGAGTGGTCTCTTAACACTACATACACTGCAGCTGCCTGGTGGCCACCCGAGGTTAACCCAGACCTCTTCCCTTAGGTTTCCATGGTAATGAGTTAGACATTCTCTGGTTTGTGTACACACGCATGTGAACGTGGTGCGAGAGTGAGAGGAAGGAGAAACGAGGCGATGGTACAACAGCAGGTGACTCTTTTTTAGAAAGGGCGTCTCCAAAGAGTGCAGTAAGGACTGAAAAAAAGGGTACATTTCCAATGAGAACAAATCTGCAACCAGGGGTCCCAGCATCACTGACTTGAAAGCCCCTCTCCAGTCCCTCAAAGTGCTTGAGGAAATGCTAAGAGGAGGAAATTCTGCAAAACAAAGCCTGGTGGTTGAGCCCTTTTATTTCAAAGTACACAGGGATGAAGGAAGTGCCTTTGAAAGCTGGTTTCAGTACTGAGGTACCCAGGTCTTCGGGGAATATCTGAACTCATGACTGAATCACTTTTCCTCAAGAAAAAGTAAAAGTCATAGAGGGTAAAGTCCAACCGAGTGAACCAACTCAGTCCTTACTGTGTCCCCAGCTGGCTTCCTCCCCAGGTGGAATTTCCTGGGCAGCAGCTGCAAAGCAACATCAGATCACTCCTCTTCCCAGCCCCAGAAATCTGCAGTGAAAACCAAGGGCAGCAGGTAATGTGGAAGAGTGCTGGGTACAGGGACGACGGATGACTTGGAATGCGAATTCTTTTGCACACGACATAAACTACAGCACTGGGGATAAGTCAAAGAACATAGCGAGTCGCGTTTCTCCTCTTGAAAGTTCTCTAAGACAGTTACAGAGAAAGACCCAGGGGATCAGAGGCCTTACAGACAGTGACAGACCTGTCTGTGATACGGCAGATGACCGTGGCCATCCTGACAGCATTCTGCTCTTTTCTTCCCAGTACTGACGACCATAGTCCATAAGATAGTGGATAAACCATAAATTTAAAAAGCGAAAAATACTGTTGTTCATGCTACATTTAAGGCCAAGTTTTTAAAACACTCTGACACCAAGACAGAAAAGAGAAATCATCTCCATGAGGCACCTCCTGTCCTTCTGGCACCAGTTCACTTCAATTTTATCCATCTTTCTGAAATTAGAAAGACACAGAACAACAGCATGTCCCCCAGGAAGGTGTAAATAATTGAAAACATTTTATTTTTATTTATTTTTATGTGGTGCTGAGGATAGAACCCAGTGCTTCACACGTGCTAGGCAGGTGCATTACCACTAAGTCACAATCCCAGCCCGAAAACATTTTAGACTACAATAATACTTCTAGTTAGGCAATGACTACAATGCTGTATTTGTCTGAAGTTTCAGAACACTGAGGAGGGGCCACTTGAAATCACCGCCTCTACTCTTACTCCGCACAGCTGGTGGGGATGTGTTAGAAATGCTGCTGGAAAGCAGCGTAATTTGATAGATATAATACAAGTTAACAAAAAGTTTTCATAAACAAGGTGGTAAAAAACTAAAAAATTCACCCTGTGAGAAATCAAGAGGAACTGAGTGGTAACTGTATTATTTTCAGCCATGACCAGATATTTTATAGAGAACAAAGTTCAGAATTCTAAAGCTAGTAGCAGATTCTCAAGAAAAAAATAAACTTGGCTAAGAAGTTTGAAAATGTAATTTTTGAAGAAAAATAGAGATTACTAACTATGTAGGGGAATTTATGATGACCGTGCATATTATTTAGATCCCTGGAAGACAGAATATTCAAAAAACAATTTATAGAAAAATAAAGGAATTTAAGTTCATCATCGGCATGAAAATACTTCCTCAGCTCCTAATGGGCCTATCTGTGGTATGAAGGAGGACTTCTCCATAGTTGCTGTCCTACAGGACTTTATAAGCTAAAGAATTCCTTACAAATCTCGTTCTGAAACAGCAGAAGGGGATACCCAAGGAGGAGTATAATTTGCTTCTAAAAATATTCTATAGTTTTAGAATAGAATTAGTAAGTGCTTGGGGGTGTGCAGAGGTGCATGACTTATTTCGGTCACCTGTCAGTTACCTGTGTAGATGTGATTGCTGAAGAACTCACATAAGCAGCAGCAGCACAGGGCAGGGACTCTCTAGACTGACAGTCAGTTTTGAATGGCAGTAACTAGGTTGCAGTCAATGTCCTGGTTTGCTTCTCACCTCTCCATTCAGGTTATAGTAGGTCCTTTGAAAAACATCAACCAGAGGCAGTCCAGGAACTGAATTTTTTGGGGGGGCCTGGTGGGTACCAGGTACTGAACCTAGGGGCACTTTACCACTAGGCCACATCCCCAGACCTTTTCTACATTTTATTTAGTGACATTTTATTTAGAGACTCACACTGAGTTGCTTAGGGCCTCGCTAAGGTGCTGAGGCTAGCTTTGAACTTGTGATCCTCCTCCTCAGTCGCCCGAGTCACTGGGACTATAGGTGCGCCATCACACTTGGCCAGGAACTGAATTTTTAAATCTTTCTACACTGCAACATTCAATCCTGAAGAAACAAAGACTGTTTTTCCAAAGAACTCACCAGGGTCACAACATCAGTAGTACTCTTGAATTGAAAAATTCAGAGCCAATGCCTGTGACCTCTGATTCTCGTGTGACAACATTTCATGAGATCTAGTCAAAGGCGTCAGCACTTGACGGCTGCCCTTCACATCTGGGCCTCCCTCTGGCAGTTTTGGAACCTCCACAAGGCTTTCAAGGTACCATGACTGCACAATGATGGACCCCTTAATAAGTCTGCCAGATTCTTAAAATTACAGGGGCTTGTGCACCATCTGCTGCCTCAGGAATGGCAGGTGCTGGCATCTGTTTACTGTGCAGACGGTGTAAGCCAGACGCAAACACACTGCACACCTGGGAGGGTCATGCTGTCAGAGTGAGGAAAGGCGCAGCTAAGACGAAGACTGATGGGAATCCCTCCTCCAGATAAGACACGGCAGGAGTTGTCAGATAAGCAGAGGAGCTAGGGGAGTGACCTTTGTTAACAAACTCCATTAAACCCCAAAGAAGTCACTGCAGAGGACAGGAATCAATAAGTACGGGTGTGCGACACCAGCCGAGGGCTGCAGGGATGGGGCATGGCAGCGTTTTGTACCTTTCAGCCCTGAGCGGATGACAGTGGGAGACAAGTCATCGTAGTTGTTCATTAAGCTGATGTCTCCCGAGGTGAAGCTGACGGTGAGCAGAGGCTTGATGTTCTGCACAGGGATGGGGTATGCTGCAGGACCATCTGTGGAAACACAAGTGCCAAGTGAGAACGGGCAACGAGCACGCGCCCCGGTTCAGGTGCCTGCAACTGCACTCTCGCGTGGTGCCCTAAAATCTGTCTGAAGATGCAGTTCTCACTCTGGACTGGGATGTCACCTAACGAGGCAGCCACTGCACCACTTGGGAGCCACAGAGGTCACCAGCAGGGCACTAGCAGAAGACCTCAGAATGAGAAGGACATGGAATATACAGCCTGAGGCATTAGCAGGGAGGTGAAAATATGTGTGAAAAGTTTCACTTGTATCTTAATGTGTCATGCAAATTAATAAATGAAAATTATTTTAATGCCACACAACATCCAAGACTGGTGGGAAGGAGGATAAAAAATTTTCTTAATTTGGGTCCAAGGCATCAAAAACAGCTTTTCAATACTAAATGCTCTTTCATTGAAAGTTACAGGCAACAAGTGCCACAGAAGCCACTGTCAATTCTTTCCCACTCAAGTTTTTCCCATAAGAGACTGAAAATTTGGAAAGAAGGCTGAAGTTGGATGTGCTCCATCCACGGCACTGGCCAGCATAAGGAAAATCCTGCTTTGAACATTCCAGGAGTGCTCGCATGCAAGGGGCAATGGACGGGGTCTTCATGTGTTGTCTGAGAAAGTGGAAGTCCCTCTACATACCTGGGTGCGTCAGGGCTCTTTCAGAAGGCTTCTGGAGGTGTCACAGCCACACTGGGCTCAACTCCAGCAGCCATCCAGGGTGGCCTGCGACATTCACCTGACTTAGTGTCTTCACGCTAAGACACTGCACTATACCTACCTCTGCACTCAGATTCTCCAGGCCACCAAGAATACTGTTACATCTGAAAGGCAAATACCTGTCATTCCCTAAAGTGCCTCACTGCTTCTGAGAAGGAAGTCACTGGCTACAGGAGCACAAGTGACTAACTGATGTCTTGGACTGACTCTGGACCTGCTTTGTAAATTTGGTCTCTGGATCCCTTTTCTTCAAGTAATAAAATGGTTTGAGTAAATGTGAAACCAGATTCACTAGAAAGGAGTTCTGTGCTGAGTTCCTGTTTTAAAGACTGACTTTCTTGCTCAGACGTAGAAACATGACCAGCACTTCACTTGAGGTCAGTGTCCAATAGAAGAGGGAAAGTTACCTCCCAAATGGATTTATGGGTGCTAGGAACTTTCTCCTTCACAAGACCCAATGACTGTGAAACCCTACGGCCAATCTTAATGTTTTTCACGTGGGGAACCACACCTTCTCCACATACACACAGAACACATGCCTACTGCCGGGAAGCATACCATATTATTTCTGTTTCTGTGTCAAGAATCAATGGAGGCAGATGCTGATGGGGTGACTTCCAATTTTCCCTGGACCAGTTCCTCATAGGATGATAGGCCCCAAGTGGCAGGAGAGGTCAGAAACTGTCCAGTGTGTGCCCTTTAACTCAAGGACACGGAGCTTGCATGGCTGTGCCAGCAAAAGGACAGCAGTCTGCTACAGTGTGACCGTTTCTAATTAGGGAGCCATTCCCTTCTACCATGTCATAATACATTTTTCCTTAAAAAAAAAAAAAAAAAAGGAGGGTGCAGGGTGCGGGACACTGGTGCACGCGCAGGCCAGTGCTGCACACTGATTCTGCTGAAGGGCGGAACAGCATCAGATGCCTTCTTCCCCTTCATTTTGGTCTCCTAAAGGGAGCACAGAAGGCTGGAGTGTGAAACAATCCCTGCCACCATGAGGCACCACAGTGAGGCTCAGCGAGGGGTGGAGGGGTTGTGTGACCTGAGGAGGGGTCTAGCTTCTGCCTGAATCAGCACAGACAGACGTGGAATACGGCCCAGGTGCTGGCCTTCGCTGCAGCAGAAGGGAACCTCTTCTCACTCAGTGAAGCTGCAGGCTTCAGTACCCTGGGGGGGGGGGGGGCGTCTGTCCATGCCACACATAAAGCTATACTACCAGCAGAACTCTCCATCTTGAAGCTCTCTATTCCTGTTAAGTAGCTAAACCCCATTGCACCCCAGGGACACAGGAAGAGCCATGTCTCACTTTATATCTAGGAAAACCTACATCCATGGAGCATGATCAACTTTACCACTGATCCTGGGAAAAGGGAGAGCACAGAGGAAGCCGTCATACCCAAAGGGGAGATGGAGCCAGCTGTGCCTTGCATTTCAGTTCAAGCACTCTTTCACCTTCCCTTTTCCAAATCAGTTCTTTGTCCTTCTGTTGTTCCCTTCAGTTAAATGAGGAGGAAAGTGAGGGCCAGAGAGCTGGCTACCTTGGGGAGGGGAGTAGTCGTCTGAGTCCGTATCACTCTCGCTGCTGTCTTCCACCAGGAAGATGGGGTAGTTCCAGGACATGCTGAGGATGCCGTCGGACTCATGCAGGAGGACATGGGCCAGCATCCTGCCGTGGCAATCCATGACAATCACCTGCCCGTCAGCCGTGCCAAACAGCACCTGCAACCAAGAACCAGGATCCTTAGCTGAGTGGGTCAAAGTGCTGCAGTTTCTGGCAGACCTTGTTGTCTCAACTGGTTTTAGGACAAAATATACCTAGATTGAAATAATAAACCAGTGATGCAACTAAGAGTAGCATAAAATACTAAATAGTAGATACTTAGTTGGCCATTTTTGCAAGAATTCTAACCTCTAATATTGAAATGTGACTAACAGTAAAATGAACACATTAGGTTCTATGGACATTTCCAAATGATAACCAGCAAAATTTATTTCTCCTTTGTGTTTTTTGATTGGAGAAGAAGGGTTAAGAAAAGACAATACTCATTTACTTTTCTGGAAAATAAAGACAAAGCAGTATTAGGATTTTCTTAACTTTAGAAGAAAATGTTTAAATTTGTTGACCAAAGGAAATATATTCGGTTATATATACAAGTTGTCAACATATTTGAAAAACAATGCTCTTGAAATAGTTTTATTTCTAATGTTTAATGCGTGATGTTTTATTTCATTGAGAAGGATAATGGCATTAATGAATTAATTAATAATTAATGTAATGATGTACGAATGGTATTAATACATCATTGAGGGTTGACTTTATGCCTATAAGCACAGTGTTAAAGCTTTACTTCACTGGGCATGGTGGCTCATGCCTATAATCCCACAGCTGGGGAGGCAGGGGATCACAAGTTCAAAGCCAGTCTCAGCAACCTAGAGAGGCCCTAAGCAACTCAGCGAGACCCTGTCTCTAAATAAAATACAAAAATGGTTGGGGATGTGGCTCAGTGGTAAAGTGGCCTTGGGTTCAATACCTGGTACCAAAAAAAGCACATGACCTAGTATTGTTGAATGGAACTTGGACGGGTCCCAATCCTGAATATGCTGAAGGGCCACTCCTGGAACTTTTTCTTAGCTTCACTTAATCCAAGTACACACAGAGATGTGCTGGGGTGGTGCAAGGAGGCTCTGAGCAGGGCCGGCTGATGGGTATTAACACCCTCCCAGGAACAGCACAGGCCCTTCACAGAAGCTGAAAGCTCTCTTGATTCAGTGCATTCCCAGATGGACTCAGGAAGCAGGACCTGCATTACCTTCTGCTTTGTGCGACAGTCTCTGAAGTTTCCTGCATCTGTTGCCATTAGCTTTTATATTTTGGGGTCTAATGGGATTTGTCTATCCATCAGCATCTCATTGTGGCAACCATGCAAATCACTATAGACTCAAATAACTTGGGAGAAGTCAAGTAGGCCAACCACACCGCAAAGTGGTCAGGCCAGGCTAACTAGAAAGGCTAGAACTTACACCCAGAACTCAGACAGTTACTTGAGGTCTCTTTGTCCTTGCTTCTCTTTGCTTATGGGATTTGACGTAACTTCCCTAGCAGCAGACTGCACAGCTGTATCCTGGCACCTGACAGTTTGGGTGCCCAGTGGGCACTCCTAATATATTTTGTGAAATCAATGAATTACAGTGACAATTGAAGGGAATCCTGCTTATGACTGAGATAGATTAACTGCAAGGGAAGATATGTTGCACTTAACTAGTAATAAGCTCATAGAGTTATACAGCTGTTTAGAGCTGTTTTAGAGGAAATCAATAATTTATCAAATATTCTATTAATCAATATCTACATTTTAATGAATGAACACGAAAAACGTTTAAAACAATTTCTCCCAGTGGCAGTGATGAGTTCATTAGTGTATATTGCATAAAGGAAAAACAGATGAAACTGCTTTGGAAGACTGTTAAATTCATTTCAGAAAAAGTTGAAATTCAGGCTGTCAGTATTCAATGGCATGGCATGTCCACAAAGCTCTCATCTAACAGTCACAGGGATGGAGACCTTGGGGCATGGCTCAAACCTGCTGAATTCAGAAATAGAAGGCAGACATTTAACGTGCTTGGTAAGCAGTTTTCAACAACAGTAAATACAGGATGTGTCTTCACCAAACTTTACTTGAGATGCACGATTTACATGTTTCACAAGAGAAAGAGGCATGGGAATTCCAACCGTGACCCTAGTGCTATGGGTGATGTACACGCAACCGGCTCTTCTACATTCTCATTTATTCACTGGGTGCGAGTGTTTGGGGTGGTGTGGAACCCAGGAAATCAGCATGCTAGGCAAGTGTCCTACCACCGAGTTACATCCCCAGCCCTATTCACTGTTTTGAACAGGTACCTATGAGCCTTCATACCAGGTGAAGGGATTATTTTATCGCATAAGACTCTATTGATGAAAATAACTCATTAGCACTGCCAGCAAACGATCACTCTTCAGAAGCAGTCAGAACTTCTATATACCAATTCCAAACAACCTCCCAGAGCCATCCCTATTATGAGTCCTCCCTTTGGCACTTTTGTTATTCTATCTTAATTATATGATACTTAATTTCCTTCCGACTCCCATGCCAGACTCCAAGCTTCTAAGGGCATGGACTAAATGTTTGTGTACCCCCCAAATTTATATGTTGACAGTATTTGGAGGCAGGGCTTTGGAGAAGTGATTAGGTTTAGATGAGGCCATGACAGTGGGGTCCCTGTGATGGGAGATCTGAGCTTGCATGGCTTCTCTCTCCACCACCAACCATACAGGGAAGGCCATGGGAGGACACAGAGAAAGGGCAACCATCTGTGAATAGGAAGGGAGCCCTCACCTGAAATGCCTGGCCCCCTGATCTTCAACCTTAAAATCTCCAGAACTGTGAGGCCACCCTCAGATGTTTCAGCCACCAGGACTGTAGTACCTTGTTACAGTGGCTCAAGCTGAGACCTGAACCACATGAGCTTTGCTCACCAGTGTCCTCCCAGAACCTGTCATTGTGTGTGATATACAGTAAAGTGTGGGTGAATGGAGAGTGGGCTTGTTTCTGCACTGAGTAATGCTCATACGTTTTCCATTTTAGAGAAAAAGGAACAGTTACCAGATAGAAGAACAGACATATCATTCCTGAATAAAAGGCTTATTATCAGTCTTCAGCATCACACTAAAGCAAAACACAACAAAAACCCAGCCTCCAGGTCCCCCACCATTAATCCACACCACCTATGGGCTCCCATGGAAAGACAGTCTCTGATTAAGATAGGAGGAAAGTGGAAAAAAGCAGCACTTACAGTCTAGTTGTCAGCAGTGATGGAGAAGCTACTCTGTTTTAGAACAAGTATGTCACAGAAAACTGATGAACACTGATAAAACATGAAATCAGATTTTTAAAAATCTCCTCTCCCTTATAAAAGTTGTTTTCATGTCTAATAACTTCCAAAGAGATACAGCTTATGCAAACAAAGGACCTCAGGAGAACCAGACACAGAGTCTAAGAACAATGAATACACACATGGCAAAGGCATCAATCTCTGCTGCTTCTGCTCCCTAATAGTGGGCAAGTGATGAGCCAGCTTGAGACAGGCAGATACTTGAGACAGGGTGATCCTTTCTAGCACAACCTCCCCTTCAGGTAATTCCTAGGACTATGGTCCTAGGCCCTCCTCTCTCTCTTAAGAGAGCACAACTAGACCCACAGTATCACAGATTCCATTCACAGCAGACACCATGCCAAGCCTCTCCCCTGAGACCCAGACTTACATACTGAGCTGCCTCCCGGTCATTTTTCTCTGGATGTGCCCAAGGCCCACTGAAGTGAACATATTCAAAATGAATAACAAACACACAACCAGTTCCCTTCCAGCTAAGACTGTGGCTTGTGTTTCACCTCCAGTGTCCAATGTAATGTGTAGTATCAAACAGGCACTCAGAGAGCTCCTGTGAAGGGCTCTGGAGACCTGTCACACAGAATTAATCTCACATGAACCACAGTTCCCCAGCACCCTGAACTTGGCTCAAGTATTGTGTGCCTGCTTCCCAGTAAACCATGAGCTTCTCGAGGCAGGGTCTGCACCCCTAGCTGGTCACATGCTGCTGTCCTGAATAGATGCTCAATGACTAATACATGAATTCCTAATTCTTTGGCTTTTGCCCAAGTTTTCTTACAAATGAAAGAATAACTTTTTTCCTTTCTGAAAACTAGAAACCAATGCTCAAATCCTCCTGTGAAACTGGTCCCCAAAATATCGTCAATGACGAATTATGCAAATTTCTGCTCTATATTTTCCAGGTGTTTCCTTTTGTGGCTTGTAGGCATCACAGGGCAGGTACAATGCTCCTTCTGCAATGTGTACAAGACCACATAAGTTGACAGAGAAGTATGGGTCAGGTCATACCAGTTCAATGGCTGTCTCTATGGGTTTATTTTATTTTCCAGCCTTGAATATACCTGCAAGGCAATTTTTAACAGCAATGTAATTATGGTATACATATATGATCTTTTCATTTCAATGTAAACCACTTTAAGCTCTTTTTAGATGCCATTATTTTTAAACAAACATAACTATTACCAGTAGTTTAAAATGAACCAAGTCCCAAACCAAAGGTGGGTGGGGAGAGGAGGCCTAATCATTCAGATCTGTCTGGAAAGCAGTGGCATCTCACTGGCACTGTTACCTTTGATATGGGACTCATCTAAATTCTGGAATAAAACTACACTGAGAAATTTCAACTTCAAAAATGTAAGCTACCATAAATGTCTAATTCTTTTGCAATAGAGTGTGATTACCAGCACTGGATCTAAGACCCTTATTAGTATCCACAGGAAGAAGTTACTTTCATCATATTTAGAAACATTTAGATATATTTTAAGGAGTTGTAGCATTTGAAACAGGAAGGATTTGAGAGTTCATATGATGTGGCACATAGGAGACAGCACCCAGGGAGGCGGAATGGACACCGTTACTGTGTAGGTAGGTGTCACACTAGATCTAGCCCCACCACCACTGACCCCGCCCTAGTCATTTGTGTGGTGTGCATTTAAATGGTATGAAATGAAATGTTCCAAGACGCACGGTGGAAAGGCCCTTTCCGTCTCCCTCAACAGTCAGCGTGCTTCCCAGAGGCATGTGCTTCTAGTGCTATGAGTCCCGGAGATGTTCTAATTAAGTCCACTTTTTATCAACCCTCTGGGCAGACTGTTCCCCTTCACAAACCCCAGAAACTTCCATATGTTTATAAGGTTGGATAAACTTTACAATGGAATTTGAAGATTTGGGGAAAAATATTCTAGTACTAGAAATTATTTAATATTAAATTTGAGGCCTGAGGCAGGTAGCATATCTCCTCTGAAAATCTTCAAACATAGGATAATCTCTCTCATCTTCATGGGTTGGTTTACAAGTGGTCTTTTCTGCAGTAAAGAGGTGAGATGGCTTCAAAATTACAAGTTTAGCCCAAAGACACAGATTTAGAAGGGACTGTTACAGTCAACTGTGAAATAACATTTCATATCTCTGGGGGGAAAAAAACAGGAAATACTCTGTTGAGTGAGCAGTTCTATCATTTTCAGCTGTCTGATTTCAATAACTGTTTATTTCATTGCAAAAATTTCAGACCTGGCCTTGAAGCACCTCTGAAGGCAAGTGTTCTGAAACTCAAAATGGAGATCTTTTTAAAAAAGAAAAAGAAAGCTGTCCCCTAGGTCACATGAGGAAGGACAGGTTTCAATGGGCAATAACTGCAACAAGGACTAGAGTTCAGTGTGAACTTAAAGCCACTTCCCTCTGTGCAGAGGTGACTGGAGTAAAGGAGTGCAGGGGAGGTGCAGGGCTTGAACAGAGCAGGAATGAACGAAAGTGGGAAGGGGTTTGTCAGTGTGATGCTACCCAGGGCTTATCATAATTAGGTCCCTGCCCTCCCACAGTGATAGGAAATGGGGCCCAATCTTCAGGTGCTGGTTGGGAGAGCCAGTTTTCTTGGCAGCCTTGAGTTTTCCCAGGCAGGCACTGAAAGGGACTGGTGTCTTTGACCTAGGGACATACCCTTGAGTTGTTAGAAGTGATGCCAGTGTTTGTTCGAGCTCTTTGTGTATGGGGGAGGGTGGGAGAGGGTGGGAATGAAGTCATTTGTGTGAGATTCTGCAGTTTCTGAAAGCCAAGGTTAGGTGCAGTTGAAAAGAGTGCTTTGAGGGGACTGACAGGAGTATGGTCACGCAGAGTCTCTGGCAGGGTAGTAGTGCACTCATGTGAATGTGTGTGAAGTGGCACACACCTTGCCTCCTCCCAGAATGCCACAGGATGCACTTGATACCGAGGGCAGCAATGCTACATGGGCTGCTGAGTACAGAGGAGAGAAAGGAGTCATGGTGACTCCATTCCACAGGAAAGCCAGGTGGAACTCCAAAAAGACGCAATCTATAGTTTAGCAACCTGACCAAATACTGGCATTCAGGAAAGGTCTTTGAGTCAAAACCAAGGCCATCATCATGATTGGTATTAATAAAAATATACAAAGAAAATCTAACACTAAATAAGCAAGAAACTGACTTTAAGAAGATGTATGTAAAAAGAGCCAGTCAATATAAATAATCCTCTCCCATTTTCCATCCTGAACCTCATTTGTTCAATGTAAATTTCTGGAAATATTTTTAGCACATTTTATAATTAATTCATTTACACTGAATCTTCAGTGATCCATCAATGATCTGAGTCCAGAGATAGTACAGAGCAACTGCATTTCTAAACATCTTAATTACCACTGCCAGTAACCAAAACAACACTGACGAAGAAAATGACAGGGGACAAACTCAGTAGCTGCACCTGATTCTGCTAAAGAAACATTTTCTCCCACAAAAAGTTTAGCAGAATTTCCAGAATACACACAAAAAAAGAAGTACCAAGAAGTGAAATAGCACAGTAGTTGGACAAAGAAAGCCAGGAGGGGTGGGAGGCCATCTCCCAACTTCTTTCCTGAGGAGCTTCCTTAACAGTGATGATTCATGTACTCCTTGCCTATTTTGGCAAGAACCATCCTACTTATGTTCAGTTGGGGCTTAAATTAAACTTGGGATTCCCCTTTGCAGTGCATATGCTACTATAAAGTCATGTGCAGCTCTGATGGGGAGGGAGGAAAGAGGATTACTCCTGGCTCTGGCTTCATCTCACGTGCGAGCTGTGCTCCAGGAGCCACGAGCCAGCAGCTCTACCCAACAGGTCCTTTAAGTCCTTTAATCCACTCATGGATCATGCACCAGTCACCAGAAGGGTCTTCAGCAAAGGCATGGATCACTGAGGTTTTGTGGGTTTTGTTTTGTTTTTTAAAGGAAACAATCTAGTTCAAGAGCCTGTATGAGAGAGATTACCCTCTTCTTGTATTGTTGGATTGAACACACCAGCTTTCTAAAACCTATACCGTAGGATTCCCAGGCTGCAGGCTCCAAGAGATAAGAGCAGGGCTGGAGACGGGGGAGCCAGTCTTCAAGGGTCAGCAGAGGGCAATGTTTCCTTACAGTGAAGAAAAACTCCCTGCTAATAATGAATTGTGACTCTGACTTTGGGTTTGCCACATTTGACATTCTATCAAAGGGGCTCTGATGTGGGAGCCCCTTTGACATACATAATGACATAGTTATTACCTATGTGTTTACTCTCAGCAACTTATTTTTGTTTATTAACTGTTTTTAGTTGAGAAAGCAAAGGGTTATATTACTTTTTAAAGTCCCCTTTATAATTTCCTTTCTATCTGACAGTGCAAGACAAAACAAAGCTTTGGGAGGAATATCCACCTCCTTGACACTATGGCCACTGTCCCAAAGCCACAGGCAAACTCACATCCAAGGAGCTTCCCCGCTGCAAAGACCAGCAGGGTTTTGACACTGAACTGACAATACTGTCTGGGATTTGCTGTAAGAAAATAGCAAAAAAGAAACAAAAAGGGAGAATTTTAAAAATGTGACGAGGTCTGGGCTGTGGCTCAGCTGAGCAGGGCAGAGCACTTGCCTAGCGCATGTGAGGCACTGGGTTCAATTCTCAGCACCACACATAAATAAATAAAAATAAAGGTCTATCAACAATTAAAAAAAAATTTAAAAAATTTTAAAAGTGTGGCAAAATATGTGGATTCTTTATTCTATTTACTTTCTATATACTAAAATTTTCAAATTAAGAAAAATTGTTATTAATTTTATTTTTTTCAATTAGAAAAGATACATGCAATTAAAAAACCCTAAGAATCATTTATTATTTGGACTACTTTCAGAAAAGCAGCAAATTTCCTTGAGTTCTAACTTATTACTTCAGTCATAACCTTATATATTAAAAGTAAATGAATATTCCAACTGACCACATGTAAAGATATGTGAATTGTCTGTGATAGCTCATTTCTCCTCAATTAATACCTCCAAAAGACATTACATACTAATGATCTCAGGAATTTATTTTTTAAATTATTTGAAATAAATGAATTAAAAAGTTTGCACTGAAATCCCTGGTAGTAATCCTGTCACACTAACTCAAGTCCTGATTCACTCCACTCCAAACAGGAAACGAAGGTCCTACTTCCTGCAGAGCATGCACATGAAAATGGCTTATCTGTCACAGTGTCCCAGAGGCCCCTGTACTATCAGTGACTTTTCTGTTGCTCTCCCCACGTGGCACTGATGGTCACACCACGCAAACCTGGCAGACTTGGGACCACACCCACACACATCGGATCACCTTTTGAGGAAAACCTCCTTTCAGAAGATTAAAAAAAAAAAAATCTTCCTTCTGTGGCTGGAAACTACCGACTTATGTATATGTGTGCCAAGAGCTGAAAAACTCAGTTTTATCTTGGTACTACTTAACAATTTATGAACCCAGATCTTTTCTACTTTATTTGAAATAACTTTTTTTTTTTTAAACAAACAATTTAATGATGGCTTCCTTGATTTACAGACAACTCTAAGATAACAGATGGACAAACATTTCTCTCCATGCACTGGTACAATGAAATTCAGGGACAACTGGCAATCCAAGGATAGGAATTTTGGTATTTAAGTCCACTGCTCAGCCTGTCACGTGGCCCAACCAACTATGGCTCAGCAATCGCAGACCCTGGGAGGGCTGGGGCCGGACTCCTGGGTGGGAGCAGGGGGCAGGTGGCAGAGCGAGCAGGATGCATGGGAACCGCCATGCACAGGGAGGAGGAGCCAAGCTTCCAGAGTGCCCCAAGACCTCTATGGGCTCAGTGACTCCTGAGGGCTGGAGCCAGGCCAGGCCTGGGCTGAGGTACTAGGGCTGGAAGGGAGGAGGGAGTAAGACCCGCAGCAGGCAGGAGCACATGCCCCGTGCTGGGCCCTGCTCCCTCCCAAACACTGAGTTCTTGATGATGCAGCTTCATCTTGCAAAGGGCAATGAATCCCCAAGATGCGGAGCTGGAAGGGGTGGCAAAGGTGGAGCCAGGAAGGACAGATGCCACCTAAACCTGAGGCCACCTCAGATTATTTCCATTCCTTTCTGGACTTCCTTCCCCCTCCCTCTCTACCCCAATGATCCAAGGACACATAAGAAATCAGAGACCCCATCATAGTCCCTAATTAAAACGGTTGAGTATGTTTCCAAACAGAGGGAGATGAAGGGAAAGCGCCATGAGCTTTTACAGGGAAGACCCAGGGAAGACTGGCACCGAGGCTAAAGGGAGAGTGGCCCCCCGCTCCTTGTAGCTCCGGAAGTTGGCAGCCACGGCCTGGGTCCCTGGCCCGACCGCGCTGCCTGTCTAGCTGAGCATCTTGTGCCGATCAAAACCGGTCTTCTGCTGCTTCTGCACCTGCAGCTTCCAGCGCTGCTGAGCGCCCTCCACACGCTCCAGGACAGTGTTGGCTCGGGGGCCACTGAGGGATGCAGCTGCCGCCAGGGACCTCGCATCCTCATTCTCCTCTTCATTGTGCAGTTGTTCAGTGTAAGCATCTGGTTTTCGAATCAGAGGGTCCACCAGCATCAGGAAGGCCATGTAGAGCAAAAGGGCCCCCACCACGGACAGGTAGATGATAATGATGACCTTGATGGTGGTGGTGCTGCGCTCCTCGTACTTGCACTCACACAGCAGGCAGTAGGCCTCCACGTCATGGCCGGGCATGGGCTCCACCACGTGCAGGCAGTTGCAGTCCTTCTGAGAAACATTCTGGTTGTAAATGTGCCCACTGATGTTTCTATAAGGTTGACAGATGCATTTGCACCGGATATCTTCAGAACTCTTGTTGGCTTGAGCTTGGGGCACCAACAAACCCCCAACCAAGACCACCAAAGACAGAAGCTTCATGTTTATCAGGCTTGCTGAACCAGCAAGACCGGACACCTATAAGCCCGCCGCGGCCGCACCAGCTGAAATAACTTTTTAAGAGTTCCCAAGAAAATATTTAAGATCCCTTCCTTCCAAAAAAAGTTTATTAACAAATATCACCACTATTCATGGAGAACTAAAGTCTGGACATTGCTTGCAAAAGGATGTATTAGGTGAAAAATTCTCATTTGACATGAAACTGCCTTCTAAGCAAGGGCAATTTTCCACAGGATATTCTTTAAATGGGGATATTCCTGTAGGTGGGTATTTAAAATGTAAGCATGTTCACAAAACCTCAATTCACCTATGTCTTTCCATCTACTATGCAACCTGAATGTACCTGTGTTTCAGGAGGACTATGAACTTCTCTAGAGAACCTAAGGTGTCTAGTAACATTTAATGTTATGCAAAACATTAAATACTTCCATTTAAGCTGGCTTGAACACAGCCATCTGTCACTTTTAACTAGAAATAAAATTGTGTGAAGAGCGAGAGAGAGGTATGGGGGGGACAGGTTGGAGAGTCAGTGACAGGCAGGCACGAGCTGTGGCAGTGGAAGACAATCACCCAGAGGAAAGCAAAAACGGAAGAGGCCTGAGCTTAGAACCTAGGAACAGCATGAGGAGGGAGAGTCAGTGAGGCAGCAGTGGAGGCCAAGGTGGGAGGCTGGGAAGAAGTAAGATCCAGCTGGGAGACATGGCTGGTATTGCTGGAGAACAGCATCCAGAAAGGAAGGTGCCCAACATGGGGCTGCAAGGGAATCACTGCTCACAGGGCCAAGCAGAGGACAGGCAGTGAAGCAAAGCACCAGGCTACGAGGAAGACTTCAGTGGGGCCATGAGCCCAGAGACGAGGTTGCTTGTGCACCTGCGGCTGGGAGAGAGGCAGGTAAGCCCAAGCAGAAGACAGGTGAACTAAGGGTGCTGGGAAGGACTGCTGCCTGGGGAGGGAAGCTGCACATGTTGGCAAGACATGCATTCTTGATGACCAGGTCATTCCCACTGTGGGAAGGCACAATTTCTGCTAAGTATACTAAGTGTACATATTTGAATGCCTTGAAATTCCCCTGAAATTACTTTTTAAAAAATGGTTCATGCAGCCTGTACCATGATGCAGGAGCTCTGAGAGGCATGGGCTACCAGAGATGAGAAAGGGACAAAGTCACAACACATTTCTTGTGTTGACCCCATGGCACAGAAAGGCCCTGAGGAACTTTGTGGGGCTCTCCCAGGAACCAAGGGAGTTTCTTCCACACTGTGAGCGGAGAACAGCTCTACAAAATTCTTGTTTGAACTAAATCTGTGCAAGTTGAATTTGAGGCTTTTTCCTTTAGTCCTATTCTCAGTGGACACAGACACGCCACTAGTCTGCTGTCTGAGGAGAGTCATGGTCACGCCCAGGAACATGCTGGAGGATGTCACTCTCTCCACATCTCAAGCTCACAGCAGCGCTCTTCAGTGCACACATAGTCATTAAGACCCCAAACATGCTGGAAGGACAGTTTCAAGTGCCTCCATCTCAAAGCACTTTCATAAATCCAGGGGTACAGTCTTCAACCAAGCCCTGGAAAACACAGCGGAAACAAAGCCTTCTGGTTCCTATAAGCCAGGCTGTGAATTAAGGGCTTCTCTGCTGCATTACCGTGGATCACTATAGGACCCACAGATATTTTTTCCCTTTGACATTTATATATATATCTGTCATTTTCTATTTATGCCATTCTGTTTCTGACCCAAGTCCTACTTATAAATATGTCCTAAGTTTATCAAGCTGAGTTTATATCATTGTTTCTTCTGTGAATTTTCTGTTCTCCAGTGTAACGTTTTTCTTTTTTTAAATTAATTTATTTTGATTCATTGTATACAAATGGAATACAACTGTTGTTTCTCTGGTTGTACACAAAGTAGAGTCACTCCATCCATGCAATCATACATGTACACAGGACAATGATGCCTGTCTCATTCTGCTATTATTCTTACCCCCCACCCCATTCCTCCCTTCCCTCTATGCAATCCATCCTCCTCCATTCTTGCCTCCCTTCCACCCCACATTATGCATCATCATCCACTTATCAGAGAGATCATTTGGCCTTTGGTTTTTGGGGATTGGCTAATCTCACTTAGCATGACACTCTCCAACCTCATCCATTTACCTGCAAATGCCATAATTTTATTCTTCTTTATGGCTGAGTAATATTTCATTCTGTATATATACCACAGTTTCTTTATCCACTGAAGGGCATCTAGGTTGGTTCCACAATCTAGCTATTGTGAATTGAGTAGCTATGAACATTGATGTGGCTGCATCGTTGTAGTACGCTGATTTTAAGTCCTTTGGGTATAGGCTAAGGAGTGGGATAACTGGGTCAAATGGTGGATCCATTCCAAGTTTTCTAAAGAATCTCCACACCACTTTCCAGAGTGGCTGCACCAACTTGCACTCCCACCAGCAAAGTATGAGTGTACCCTTTTCCCCACATCCTCGCCAACACCTGTTTTTGCCCACATTCTTTTTTTTTTTTGGAACCAGGGCTTGAACTCAGGGGCACTCGGCCACTGAACCACATTCCCAGCCCTATTTTGTATTTTATTTAGAGACAGGGCCTCACTAAGTTGCTGAGGCTGGTTTTGAACTCGTGATCCTCCTGGCTCAGCCTCCCAAGTCCCTTGGATAACAGGCGTGCGCCACCACGCCCGGCTTTTGCCTGCATTCTTGATAAAAGACATTCTAATTGGGATAAGATGAAATCTTAAGGTGGTTTTGATTTGCATTTTTCTTATTACTAGGGATGTTGAACATTTTTTCATATATCTGTTGGTTGCTTGTTGATCTTCTTCTGTAAAGTGTCTGTTCATTTCTTTGACCCATTTATTGATTGGGTTATTTGTATTCTTGGTAAAGATTTCTGAGTACTTTATAGATTCTGGAGATTATTGCTCTATCTGAAGTGTGTGTGGCAAAGATTTTCTCCCACTCTGAAGGCTCTCTCTTCATGATGCTGATTGTTTCCTTTGCTGAGAAAAAGCTTTTTAGTTTGACTCTATCCCAATTATTGATTCCTGCTTTTATTTCTTGTGCTTTAGGAGTCATGTTAAGGAAATCTGGTCCTAAGACAACATGATGAAGATCTGGACCTACTTTTTCTTCTATTGGGTGCAGGGTCACTGGTCTAATTCCTAGGTCCTTGATCCATTTTAAGTTGAGTTTTGTACAGGATGAGAGATATGGGTTTAGTTTCATTTTGCTGTATATGAACTTCCAGGTTTCCTAGCACCATCTGTTGAAGAGGCTATATTTTCTCCATTGTATGTGTTTGGCACCTTTGTCTAGTATGAGAAAACTGTATTTATGTGGGTTTGTCTCTGTGTCCTCTATTCTGTACCATTGATCTACCTGTCTATTTTGGTGCCAATACCATGCTGTTTTTGTTACTACTGCTCTGTAGTATAGTTGGAGGTCTGGTATTGTGATGCCTCCTGCTTTGCTCTTCTTGCTAAGGATTGCTTTAGCTATTCTGGGTCTCTTATTCCTCCAAATGAATTTCATGATGGCTTGCTCTATTTCTATGAGGTCTGCCAGTGGGATTTTAATTGGAATTGCACTGAATTTGTATAAGCATTTTTGGAAGTATGGCCATTTTGACTATATTAATTCTGCCTATCCACAAACATGGGAGATCTTTCCATCTTCTAAGATTTTCTTTAATTTCTTTCTTTCGTGTTCTGTAGTTCTCACTGTAGAGGTCTTTCACCTCTTTTGTTAGATTGATTCCCAAGTATTTTATTTTATTTTTTGAGGCTATTGTGAATGGGGTAGTTTTCCTAATTTCTTTCAGAGAATTCATCACTTACGAATAAAAATGCTTTAGATTTATGAGCATTAATTTTATATCCTGCTACTTTATTGAATTCATTTATGAGTTCCAGAAGTTTTCTGATGGAATTTTTAGGCTCCTCTAAATAGAGAATCATGTCATCAGCAAATAGGGATAGTTTGAGCTCTTCTTTTCCTATTCATATTCCTTAATTTCTTTGGTCTGTCTAATTGCTCTGGCTAGAGTTTCAAGGACGATGTTGAATAGAAGTGGTGAAAAAGGGCATCCCTGCCTTGTTCCAGTTCTCAGGGGGAATGCTTTCAATTTTTCTCCATTTAGAATGATATTAGCTGTGGGCTTAGCATAGATAGCCTTTACAATGATAAGGAACGTTCCTACTATCCCTATTTTTTCTAGTGTTTTGAGCATGAAGGGGTGCTGTATTTTATCAAATGCTTTTTCTGCATCTATTGAAATAATCATGTGGTTCTTAACTTTAAGTCTGTTGATGTGGTGAATTACATTGATTTTTGGATGTTGAACCAACCTTGCATCCCCAGGATGAAACCCACTTGATCATGGTGCACTATCTTTTTAATATGCTTTTGTATACGATTCACTAAAATTTTGTTAAGAATTTTTGCATCGTTGTTCATTAGGGATATTGGTCTGAAATTTTCTTTCCTCAATGTGTGTTTGTCTGGTTTTAGTTATCAGGGTGATATTAGCTTTATAGAATGAGTTTGGAAGGGTTCCCTCCTCCTCTATTTCATGGAATACTTTGAGGAGTATTGGAATGAGCTCTTCTCTGAGTGTCTTGTAGAACTCGGCTATGAATCCATCTGGTCCTGGACTTTTCTTTGTTGATAGGCTTTTGATGACTTCTATTTCATTGCTTGAAATTGATCTATTTTAAGTTGTGTATGTTCTCCAGATTCAGTTTGGGTGACTCATATGCCTCTAGGAACCTGTTGATGTCTTCCAGATTTTCTATTTTGTTGGAGTATAAATTTTTAAAGTAGTTTCTAATTATGTTTTTAATTTCAATAGTGTCTGTTATGATATTTCCTTTTTCATCATGAATTTTAGTAATTTGAGTTTTCTCTCTCCTTCTCTTTGTTAGTGTGGCTAAGGGTTTATCAATTTTGCTTATTTTTTATAAAGAACCAACTTTTTGCTTTGTCAATTTTTTGAATTATTTCTTTTGTTTCAATTTCACTGATTTCCCCTCTGATTTTATTTCCTGTCTTCTACTACTTTTGGTGATGATCTGTTCCTCTTTTTCTAGGGCTCTGAGCTGTAACATGATGTCATTTATTTGTTCACTTTTCATTCTTTTATTGAATGCACTGCATGCAATGAATTTTCCTCTCAGCACTGCTTTCATAGTGTCCCAGAGATTTTGATATGTTGTATCATTGTTCTCGTTGATCTCTAAGAAATTTTTTATTTCCCCCCTAATGTCTTCTGTTATCCATGCATCATTCAACAGCATATTATTTAATCTCCAGTTGTTGGAGTAGTTTCTGTTTTTTATTTTATCACAGTGTAATCTTTATTAGTTTGCTATGAGCTAAATCATGTGCCCCCCCCCCCCAAATTCATATGTTGAATTTTGTTCAGCAAATTTGTTGAACTTGTTGGATCCCCAATGTAACTGTATTTAGAGATGGCAACTATAAAGAGGTAATGAACTTTAAACATACTTGGACTCTTATCCAGTGACTTTATTCTTAGGTCTATATATATATATATACATATATGTATATATATATACATATACATATATATGCACCTATATAGAAAGATCTGAGGATGAGGTATATTATTCTGCCAGTATATTACCACTGCCAGGATATCCAATGCCCATCTTCTATGTTACATTTGTCTACGAAGCCTCATGATTCGGTGCCCTGTAAACCTTTTTCAAAAGGCAGTGGAGCACTTTGCTGGGTGTAAATCCTGCTGGGAGCAGAACAGTCATCAGGCAGAGGGTGTAAGCCAGAAGCCCCCCCCCCCGCCCCCCAACCCTCCGTCCCACAGCCACATAGGCTGTCTGTGCAGGTGCCTGCAAACTACAGAACAAGCCAGGCAGCCAGCACACCTCACAGCTCCCATGGCCACAGTCAAAGCATAGTGGGCTCCTCTGGTCAGCATCCACGGCTTCAAATCTGACCTGAGAGAAAGGCAACAAAGCATTCCCTGTGGCACTGTGGATACCCCAGGCTCACAGCTTGTGGCACACACCATCGCCCAGATAGCTTAGGATCCCCCTGACCCACTGGCAGGACATCCACCAGGCACAATGGCAGTGCTTACGATCTGCCTCCTCTATAGGCCCACAAATGTCTCACTCACCACGGCATCTCCAGTGGAACCCACACCTGTTTCAATGTAAGCGTGCAGTACAGTGGGGACACTGGCTGGCACAGCCTATCAAAGGCCCATGAAGGATCCTCATAGAAGGCATGTGGGGCTCCATTCCTCTAGGTGAGGGAAGGATGCGAGCCAGGGCTTTCCGCTGACGTATTTTTGAACACTTTCACACCTGTTCCTTCATCAGATCATGACTAAAACCCTGTGAACAAGGCCAGGCACTAGATAATTCATACCTGTCCTCACAGCAGAGGAAACTGATGCAGGCAAGGTCGGGAGCTTTGCACAAGGCCGCTTCACAGCTTCTGTGTGAGGAGACTCTAGGGATAGCAAGGCTTTACAATAAATCCAAATGCTTTGGGTGAATACACACTTATGTGTGGCAGGAAGCAAGGCAAGAAAGTTGGAGGTGAAAATCTCCTCTCATAAATCTAGTAATACTAATTTTAAGAAAAGAGAAAATATTTGCCTTTCTTACTTAAAAAAATGGAAACATGAAATATGTGATTAGAGGAAAGCAATTTAGTTAAAAAAAAAAAAGAGGCTCAAAAACAAAAATTACAGTTCCAGATTGTATTGCTTGCTTTTACAATACTAAACTTAAATCTCTTTAGGATATTTTCTGGCATAAACATAAGGTTTATATTTATAAAGGTTTTAACCTACAAATCCTTATATTTTAAGAGTGAATTATCAATATAACTTTGTAAGATTATTATATACTATCATGAAAATCAAACAGGAATAATAAAGACAACTTTGAAATTAAAGTTTAGAAGATGAACCAGAGGCTGGGGATGGGGCTCAGTGATAGAGCATGTCCCTAGCACATGAAGGTCCTGGGTTTAATCCCCAGCCCTTCAAAAAAAAAAAAAAAAACAAAAAAAAAAAGGGAAGCATCTTTGTAGAAGACAAACCAGAGTATCACATCCACCGAATAACCACTGCGGAATTTTGATTAATTTCTGTCCAGTCCCTTCCACTATGTGGATGGGTTTCCTTTTATCATGTGGCAACATACCACATATGCCATTTCATATCCTAATTTTTTTCCACATAAAATCCTAAAAGTTCTTTCAGGTTATTATATCATTTTTATAACCACAATCTATAATTTACTGAGCTACTAATGTTCTTTTAAGTGGCTATGCTACAGTTTATGTGATCCTTCTCCTATTTTTAGATAAGAAGGCTGTTGACAAATTTTTACTACCATTATATAATGCTTTAATGATCACAGATAATTTTGTCCACTTTTGTTTCTTCCCGGTAAGTTCCAAAAGTGTACTATAAAGGTGGATAATGATTTGTAAGCTTTTCAACATACTCTGCCAAATTGCTTCCCCAAAGGTCTAATACACATTATTAACAGGAACGAACGAGAAAGCTCACTTGCTTATACTCTTATCGTAATCAGTAAATCAACTGGATCATTTTGTTATTTTTTACTAACTGGTGAAAAATATACCCTCATAGTGCTAATTTTAAAATTTCCCCACAGAAGGAATATTTTTCTATCATGGTTATTAACTAATTGAACTTCCTCTTTTTTTTTTTTTTTTGGTACCAGGGATTGAACCCAGGGGCACTCGGCCACTGAGCCACATCCCCAGCCCTACTTTGTATTTTATTTGGAGACAGGGTCTCACTGAGTTGCTTAGGGCCTCACCATTGTTGAGGCTGGCTTTGAGCTCAAGATCCTTCTGCCTCTTCCTCCTGAGACACTGGGATTACAGGCATGTGCCACCACCCCCAGCCTGAACTTCCTCTTTTGTGAATTACTTTTTTCTTATCCCTTATTTATTAATTGGTTCACATGAATTTTAAGATAAATTCATATGAACATTTTATAAACTGTTAACTCCATTACCTTATTAGTAGAAAACATCATCCCTGCAATCTATGCTCCATTTAGACTTTCTGCTTTGGCTTTCACTGGACAGTCTGCTCTCTCCTCTGTGATGATCTTCAGGAGGCCCCTGCGCCAGCTCCCTTTCTCCCATGCCCTCCTCCTCCTCCTCGGCCCCACGGTTTGAATATTGCACATGCACAGTCAGAGGCCTTACCTGCTGGTCATCGGGAGTCCATATGCCGCATGTGATTTGACTTTCCAAGTTGATCTCAGATGACCAGTGTCTTTGTCCACTGACAGAACCAACCAGGACAAACCCGTCTCGATATGAAATAAGTGCTTGAGTCCCATCGTGGCTCCATGTGAAATCACTCACCTTTAGACACACACAGAGAGAAGGGGTCAATTTGTGACCTGAAAGGGAAAACCCCTTTACCAAAGCCTATACAGAGTAGTGAGCTTGGCCTTCTGGCTAAGTAAGATCAAGATCAAGAAGAGAAACAGCAGTGAGAAGAGACTGCAGTGAAGTGCAATGTGCTCCGCGTCAGCACTGTTTTATGTACTGTGTGGACATTCATCCATTTCTCCATTAAGCCCCACACCAACTGTCCCTGAAAGTGCCAACACCCATCTGCAGAGGAAACAGGGGCTGAGTAACCTGCTCTCAACCACACAGCAGGAGAGTGGCAGAGCTGGAATGAGCCCAGGGCTCTGTGGCTCCAGGGTTCTTACTTTTAACTGCTGTTATACTGCCTTCCACTTAAGATTGGTAACAAATCCTCCATCAGTGTCCATTGGTCATTTACCAAAATAGTAAAGCTCCGAGTTTCTGATTCTATTCCCTCATAGTCTTGGTAATAATATTCTCTCAATCAAAAGGGAAACTTTTTTTTTTGCTTTTATGGTACTAGGGATCAAACCCAGGGTCTTACAGGTGCTAGTTAGGCATTCTACTGCTGAGCTATGTCCTCAGCCCTACTCTTGATCAAAATGAAGGAAAAGCAATCTAACTGGAAAACATTACTTATAAATAAATTTATCAAATGCATGCATTGCATCTATCCAAATGGTTTTTTTTTTTTTTCTCTTATGATCTGTTGTGGTAAACCACTTCTAGGGATTACCCAGTATTACTACACTATCCTTGTATAACTGTGGGTAATTAGAGACTGTTATATAAATAATTAAGGTTGGTCTGGAGTAGAATTCAGTGGTAGAGCACTCGTCTAGTATGTGCAAGGCCCTGGGTTTCATCCTCAGTATGGGAGTTAGGGAGTAAGGTTATACATTTCTCTCACATTATCTCTTTAATCCTATCTCGCAAATTTTAATGTATGCTTTTTTTTATCATTCAGATCTAGGATTTATAAATGTCCATTAAGTTTATTCTTTAACCCAGGAACTATTTCAAAATACATTTTAAATCTCAAATATGTAAGAATTTCTTAAATTTAACTCTTTGGTTATTAACTTCTAACCCACCTGCAATGTACTCAGAGATTGTGGTCTGCAACCATGATACCTATCACTGGAAATCTACTGAAATTTTATTTATGCCCTAAACCAGGGATTATCAAACCATGGCCTATGGGCAAATCTGGCCTGTCAGCTCTATTTGTATACCATTCAAACTAAGAATGGTTTAAAGTAGCTGAATAAAAAAAAAATCAATATCAGAATATTTTGTTATTCATGAAATTCAAATTTTAACACCCATAAAGTTTTTTTTTTGGAACCAGGGATTGAACTCAGGGACACTTGGCCGCTGAGCCACATCCCCAGCCCTATTTTATATTTTATTTAGAGACAGGGTCTCACTGAGTTGCTTAGGGCCTCGCTAAGTTGCTGAGACTGGCTTTGAACTCACGATCCTCCTGGGTCAGCCTCCCAAGTCGCTTGGATTACAGACGTGCACCATCACGCCCGGCTCCCATAAAGGTTTTTTATTTCATCAATAAATTTTTTAAAAATTTGTTATCTCTTATTACATAATACCTGATTTTTGGCTCCTGATTCACAAAACCTAAAATATTTATACTTTCACCTTCACAAAAAGATTTATAGACTCTTATCCAAGAATGGGTCAAATTTCATTAAATGTTCTGTAATTGAGAAAAACTGTGTTCTCTAACTGTAGACTTGGGACCTTCACATATCCACTAAGTCAAGCTTGTTAACTGTGTTGCTCAGAAGATAAACATCTTTTGTATTTTTGCTGGTTGTTTGTCATGAGCATGGTATGTTATTAACATAGACAAAACACATTTATATCTTCCCACAATGTCAAAATTTATTGAACAATAATCAATTCATGGGCTATACCACTTTCATCAGTGGCAGTTCACCGAATACTCATGGGTCCACCTGGTAGTCACAAGACAGGCAATCATAGGTTCTTTTATTCCAGTCTTAATTTCTAATATCTACAACATTCGAGTCACATATCACACTTCACTCAAATATATATGTAGGTTACAGAAAGGGGCAAGGCAACCAAAGGGGTTCTGGAGGCTCCCTGAGAGCCAAGACAAAGAGCAGACAGGAATGCAGAGTCACTGTGGGTGGTCAGGTAAGACTGCAAACCAGTCAAAGAACTTGTTCAGGGTGCAGAGCTGTCAAAGTGAAGAAATTTACTCTAGGCCAAGGTCTGGACAGAGAGCAGCTTCACAGCATCAGCTTGGAATGTTAGCAGAGATGTCAGCTTGGAATGGGACTTGTAGGAGAAACCACACTCTGCTAAAGATTCGTCACTGTGGTGATTTTCCTGGGCAAGGTTTATGACCAATGACCAGGTGATGGAATCAGGGTGCCACTATGTCCAGGCTCAGGATGTGTCTCCTTTTATGGGTCTTGAGTAAGGGGTTGCATCATTCACGGGTCTGGTGTGAATAAGTTCGTGGCCCTGGTTTATCTGACATGAGTTTGATATACCCATGCATCCATGTACTTCCAATTAATTCAGAAAGTTCATGGCAGTCGTTCCTATTAGCATGAATAATTCATCAGTTCATGCCTTATGACTGTGTCAGGCAGATGGTGGCTGTTTACCTGTACCACAAGGTGTGCAGTCATTCCACCTCGGCACCTGAAACTCAAAATTAGTTTGCTTATGGCAAACTGCTGCTTAATGAAATGAAGTAGCGAAGGTTTAGGCAGAGCCTGAGGACTGCTGTTCCACACACCATGGAGTGACTCAGAGCAGAGCACAGCCTGAGTATGTCAATGGATTGATCAATTTCCTTTCAGTTCTATCAGTTTCCTTCACTATTTGATGGTATTATTAAAAGTATATATATTAAAACATCTTGATAAACTATAGTTTATTAATATCTGATATCTCTATTAACCAAGTAATATTTTCTTACTTTATCTTTATCTGATAGCTTTATCAGATAAAGCTATTTTATCTGATACTAATATGCCAGCTTAATTTTTTTCCCTAGGTGTCTGCCAGGATCTACCTTCTTCATCCTTTTACTATAAACTTGTAATTGTCCTTAAGTTCTAAATGTGGTTCTATAAGGCATATATCCCAGTTTTAAAATACAAAATCCATTAGGCTTCACTTTCTGATTTAGTCTATAACATTTATTCTAACTAGAGCTCTATTTCTATTTGGTTCTTATGTGTGGGGTGCGGGTACTGAGGATTAAACCCCCAGAGCACTTTACCACTGAGCTGTACCCCAGCCCTTTTTATTTTTATTTTTTGAGACAGGATCTCACCAAGTTGCCAAGGCTGGCCTTGAACTTGCAATCCTCCTGCCTCAGCCTCCCAAATCACTGGGATTACAGGCTTGCCTCACCATGCCTGATTTCTTACTTTTTCATTTTGAACTAACTTTTCTTTTTAATCTTTTCTAAAACAAGAATTACTCTGTAACCTTCATTGTTGCTTATACTCAGAAATATTCAAATTTCTTCAAAATTTGTGACACTACCAGACATACCACATTTCGAGAAATAAGAAAAATAAAAGAACAAATATCAAAAGGACATGAACTTCTGGCTTTCCCCAGCAGGTGCTAAGGGTTTAAGCATGACCATCACATCTCTTATCATAGCAACGGCACAATTGGTTAAGCAGCCCTTGAATAACTACTGGGACTTCTTTTAAAAAAACCCTGTTCTTCAGGTAAACCGAGAACCTTGGCTTCATTTATATTATGTCCCACCCATCTGCACTATCTAGTTTTTCTTAATTTAAAACAAATTTTTTTCAAAGTTAACATATTATATTCTGCAATAAAACTTAAAAATTCTTTCATTTTGCAAAGGCAATGCTATTACTTACCTGCACTTTAACTATGTACCAAGAGGAAAAACATATTAATAGAGAGGTAAAAAACGGCCAGGAAAATGAAGCTTCTCTAGGACACTATGGCTCTAAAAGGTATTTATCCCAGTTTTAAAACATAAAATCCATTACGCTTCATTTTCTGATTTAGTCCATAACATTTATTCTAATTGGCGCTCTATTTCTATTTGGTTCTTACATGTGGGGTGGGGTGCGGGTACTGAGGATTAAACCCAGAGCACTGTACCACTGAGCTGTCATTACTGATAATCCCTCTATTGTGCAACAACACACCAGAACTTCTTGTTCTTACCTAACACTAACAATATCATGGACCAACCTCTCCTCATTTCACCCTCCCAACTACGGTCCCCAGCCTCTGGTAACTATTCTATTCCATCTTCTATGAGATCAATGCCTTTCTGTGCTTATTTCACTTAACATAATGTTCTATAGTTCCACCTGTGCTGTTGCAAATGACAGAATTTCATCCTTTTTCGGTTGCTGTACTCAGTGTGTGTGTGAATCCTTACCCATTCAACTACCCATTTTTAATTTCCTGAGGAATTTCCAAACTGCTTCATAATGGCTGCACTAACTTACATTCCCACCAACAGTAGGAACTAACACCTCCCACCAGTGCTTGCTATCTCTGTCCTTTTGATCACAGCCATTCTAACTTGAGTGAGGTGGCAGCTCACTGTGGTTTTGATTTGCCTTTTCCTGACGATGAGTGATGCTGGGCATTTTTTAATATACCTACTGGCCATTTGTGGCTTTTCTTTTGAGATGTGTCTACTTAAGTCTACAGTCCAGTGTTTAATTGGATTATTAGAGGGCTTTCTGTTGGGCTGAGTGTTCTGTTGAGTTTAATAACTCTGTGTATTAACCCACTGCCGGATGTACAGCTTGCAGACATTTTCTTCTACTCTGTAGGCTGTCTCTGGTTGTATTTGATTGTTTCTTTTGTTGTGCAGAAACTTTTCAGTTTGATATAATTCTATTTGCTTATTTTTGCTTTCCTGCACTTTGGGGATATTATCAAAACAATAACAACAAAACCAAAAACAAAACCACTGGCAGTCTCACACAAAACAGGCGATGCAGGATGTTCACATGAATTAACTGGGTTTATTAGGTCAGCATGGAGTGACAAGAATCTGAAAAAACAAAAACAGGGGAAGTCAAGTACTGAATGCTGGGGAGAAAATAGCGGAAACTTCCCTTCTTCTGGTTGTTTTTCAACTGCAGAGGGTTACAACGCTTTTGCTTTATTAAAGAGAGTGCTCAGACGTGGAATAACTGAAGCAGCAACCCAACCACACCGCTGCCCGAGGCAGCTTCTCATGAGACCGTCTCCATGTCTGTGCCTGGCACAGCCATCGTCAGTGATTCACACAGTAAAATAACATGTTCACTGGTCCAGACCCTTTTTGAAAAAAATAGAGGACTTTTAATCATTTCCTGAAAAAGAAATTGCTAAGGACTTACCTAGCTTCTGCCAAGTGTTTGCTTACTCAGTGACAGTGAGAGGCACGTTCTGTAGCAAGGATCACCTATTACAAAAGAGGAAAAGTGGCACTCTTTTCTAAGCTGGCTTCAAGAATGCCTATCCTCTAAGATGCAAAACTGATCCTTCACCAGATGCTTTTCCAAGCACACAGAGCCACCACTGTCTCCACCAGTGATCCACTGTCGCCCATGTATGATGTCTTTTCTATTCAGAAAAGATCTGACTCCAGAGTAATTAAAAGCAGCCAATCCTTCCCAAAATGCCAGTGTTTAATGATGACAGCTGCCCAATGGGTGCAAAGGTTTGAAGAATCAAAGTTTCAAATGGCAAAATTACATAAAAATTGGAATCAGGTCACAAGATACAGTGATGACTCCAGAGGAACCTGGCAGTACGGGTGTTTGTAAGGCTCTGGATGCTGCCAGCTGCTCACGAGCTCACTGCCTCCAGAGCTGAATTCATCCTACCTTTCTTTTTTCTGACATGCCTGTCTGCTCCAAACTCTCCATGGAAAGAAACGGGGAAGGATGTGACAGGTGTTGGTGATGACGCAGCTGCCATATGGAGATGATGGGGTCCCCTACCCAGAGAGGCTGCCGCTAGGAGGAAACCATGTGGCGGCGGTGCTGCGTGGCTGGTGGGGTGGGTTTCTCAAACAGTAACGAAGTCTGAACATTTGGGGATACACCATGACGTGTGCATTTCTGCCAGGAGAAAACCACTTGTCTGGGAACACACAGTGCAGCGGCGTGCCTTGGACTTACACCAGGGCTTGAGTCCTAGCTTTGCCACCCAGAAACCTTAGCGGCAAGCTACTGGACCTGCCTGACCTGGACTCTCCTATTAGCTGAGAATAACAGCATTTCAGAATAAGGTTCCTATGGAGATTGAGGGAAATAACACATGAAAAAGTCAAGAGCTTGGCTGGCATGTGTCCTAGTGTCCCTTTGCCCTCCTCCCCTGAGTAATGTAAGTGCTCTTGTCATCCTAAATCTGAAGAGACATCTCACCCCATCATGGGGCCTGACAAAGGCATCCTCTACTTTGGTCAGAGGGAGAATCACAGCACTTTAGAGAGTCTGTGGGCAGCCTCAGAGAACTGTCCACTTCACAGGAATCCACGAACAGCTGCCAGCTCCAGGCCTGCAGCTGGTCTGTGGGGATGACGCATGGCGACTGTTTCAGGGAGCTATGAGGTAACAGTACTACAAAATAGCATGCAGCGACGGCCACTGTATAGTAGGACGTGCTTCTCATGAGCAGTCTTAGTCAGTGACCCTCTGCTCTGCACCACAGACAAGGAAACTAAGGCACAGATGTTAAATACTTCCCACTCAGAGGTCAGCAGTGGGACTTCCTGCCTCTGCTGACTCAGGAGCTAATGCTCTTGACTACAACATTCACCCTCAGAGTGGCTTGAGCGCCTCTGGGTCAGGAGATTTCCACATCTGTACCTCTTCTTCAGCAAGGCGGTTAGTAGTCATGGGGCTGCTGTTATCTCTTCTCTAGTCACTCCAAGGAGGCAAGTGAGAAACTGATACGGCTTTATTAGAGTCAGTCAATACTGTTATGTTCACCCTACTAAATAAAGAAACTCACACAGGAAGAATGTTGTCTTCAGACAGAGGGAAGGCTGCCTTCTGCGATGGCACCTTATGACCCTTAGCCTGCTAATCCTACTGACAATAAATCTGCCTTCCTTGTCATTTTATGCCACCTGACTGGGCTGTATCTTTCAGACTGAAACTCACAACTTATTTAAGCAACAGGCAGGAGAGGAAATCCAGTCCCTTAGAAATGTAGAGCGAGGCTCAGAGAACTCATTCTGGGAGAGTTAAAACAGCACAAGAAACCCCAGGTCCACAACATCCCCAGAGGACCCAGGTTCTCCAGTCACTGTGCTGTCAAACCCCCCGCCGACCTGTGTCCTCAAACACAGGAGAGCCTGGCAGCCCACCCCCACCAGACCCTCAGGGCACCCCAGAGACAGCTGGGCTCAGCAGGGCATCCTTGGGGCAACTCTTTTCCCCAGAGTGGAGGCAGAGGAAGAGCTGAAGATGACAACAGGCGGCCACACTAATTGAAACCCGATAGAGAGGAGTGTTAAAACTCCTGGCTGGGGAGTAAGTTGTGAGAAACAGTCGTGTGGAGCTCTTAAGAGAAGTATGAAGATAACAGTGTGGGAAAGGACCTTCTAGAGGGAGGAAGCCCTTCAAAGGACCCGAAGTTATGGTGTGACCGCAGCAGGCTGCGCACTCTCCACGGAGCAGCGCACTCCCCACGGAGCAGCGCACTCCCCACGGAGCTGCGCACTCCCCACGGAGCAGCACACTCAGGCAAACAGAAGGTGAGGCTCTGCTTTTGTTTACTTCTCCCACCTTGCTCAGGAAAGAGCTCAGGGCTGTGCAGGGCTGTGCAGGGCTTACACCTCTGCTCTACACCCTGGGCCAGGTGTCCGCTAGGCAGGCGCCTTTCCTGGGAAGAGGTCTGCAGCCACTCACCTGAGCCCCTCGGTCGTTGACCAGTTCCACAGACCACCTGCCTTCATACTGAATCCACACAAATATTCCTCCGTCCGCGTCACACGTGGCCAGCTTCTGGTATGGCTCATTCCACCTCACCAGCACCACCTAGAAGACCACCAAGAAGATATTTACCACAGGGGAGAAACCAGCCAGGGCCACTGTGATGAAGTGCTGAGACTCCAGAACCAACCAATGCAGGGTCGAAGGACAAGGCTGGGGAGAACATGGGAACAGCTGAGGGGACCGGGTGGAGACCACACAGGGCAATCTCATGTGGCTCCTGTGTTGTGGGAATTGTGGGAAATGATTTTCACAAGACTCATTGTTTTTGAATAAAATCTTATTTATTTAGTATAGAAAAAAAAGGGTAGGTCTTAATTTCATTTTCCACCAGAAGTGAAATTTTCTGTATCTTTTCTAGATTATCTTATTTCTGAATAGTTTGGCATCTAAACATGGACTATTTGGAAAAGACACAGCTGAATGATTAATTGTTTTAGGATTTACCACAAAGGAAATATGATAGCCAAGTGTGTGGTGTAGGCCTTTAATCCCAGTGACTCGCGAGGCTGATACGAGGATGGCAAGTTTGAGTCCAGCCTTAGCAACTCAGTAAGACCCTGTCTCAAAATAAAATAAAAAGGGATGGGGATGGAGCTCAGTGGTAGAGTACCCCTAAGTTCAATCCCCAGCACTACAAAACAAAAACAAACAAACCAAGTTAGAAGTTTTAAATTTCATGAGTATAACAACTAAATTCTTAAATTTAGAAACTTCTGAGTCTAGACAAATCACTTCCATCTTTGTCAACTATGTAGAAGTCTGGCAGGTGGTTTATGAGTCCAGGTAAATGCCTGCAGGATCTGAGATCAGCCCACACAAGGCCCAGCAAAATCTATATGGGAGCGGGGTATCTAGACTGGTCCTGGGGATCATGTGCCACAAAAACCAATGCCTCAAGTTCACTGTGGTGAAGTGCTCCCTGAGGTTATCCCCAGATGTCCTATCCTGATGACCTAACGAATTGGTTTAGTCAAATATTCAGTGTGACTTTATAATTCTCATGCTGCTGGGCATGGTGGCACATGCTTACAATCCCATTGACTTGGCAGGCTGAGGCAGGAATATCAAGCTCAAAGTCAGCCTCAGCAATTTCGTAAGTCCCTGTCTCAAAATTCAAAATAAAAATAAAAAGGGATGGAGATTGTGGCTCAGTGGTTAAGGGCTCTGGGTTCAATTCTCAGGGTCCCACCCCCACCCCCACCAAAAAATTGTTAACTCTCGGGCTTGGGATATAGCTCAGTTGGTACAGTGCCTGCCTTGCAAGCATAAGGCCTGGGTTCAATCCCCAGCACCGCAAAAGTAAATAAATAAATAGATAGATAGATAGATAGATAGTTGTAACTCTCGTGGTATGTGGCTAATATTGAGTTGGAAGATATAAACCAGCCCCAGTGCAAGTTAAAGGAAGCCAGAACATCCACACACGTGGGTAACAGGTCAACACAAGAGAACTATCATGGGTCAGCACGGGCACTCCTGCTATTTGTCAACATGTGAGCCCTGTCTATGCCCAACAATCTGTGCCTAATAAACTCATTGTAGCTATTGTAAACATGTGGCACAAAGGTTTGCCAAAGTCTAACTTGGATTCTTTTTTTTTTTTTTTTGAAACAGGGGTTTGAACTCGGGGCCATCGGCCACTGAGCCCCATCCCCCGCCCTATTTTGTATTTTATTTAGAGACAGGGTCTCACTGAGTTGCTTAGGGCCTCGCTAAGTTGCTGAGGCTGGCTTTGAACTCGTGATCCTCCTGACTCAGCCTCCCAAGTCGCTTGGATTACAGGCATGCGCCACCACGCCCGGCTTAACTTGGATTCTGAAAAAGAAAGGCAGCCATGAACTGATGGTCAGGGACTTCTACAATGCCCACTGCCCTACTCACACCCATCTGTCCAAGTCATACTTCCTGCTTTCAGACCAGTACACAAACCCACAGCTCTTCAAAGTTATGCAACCTACACATCTGATTTTAAGCCTTTCAAAGTGCTTCCAGGGCACCAGAGATAGGAGAGAACCCCAAGAACGGTCTGATTTAGTTCTCCTTGAGCCAGCCTTGGTCTGCCATACTTGATGGTATCCACAGTTCTAAGATGCATAATAAAATCCTCAAATTTTCCAAGAGAAAAACTGTACTATACTTTTTTTAAAACACTGCAACAATCAAAGGAAGCATGAGACTGTGTTTGAGACCTGGAAATCCCTAGTTTAGTCTAACCCAATCAATGGCTCATCACGCTAGTCAACTTGCAAGGATGAGACATGGAGAACTCTCCAGCAGCCGCACCTAGATGCATCCCTGGGCAGAGCCCTCCTCCCTCACTCTGGCCAGCTCTGCAGGGGCAGTGCTGGCCCAATCCACTAACATCAGCTTGGGAACAAAGATCTGCTGCTGAGGAGAGGGACCAGTGGGCCTGTCTTCATACGCGGACACAGCAATTTTGAGCATATTTTGCTAACATTAATACAAAATTAGAAGTTATGATCCTTGTTCAATTATATCTTTAAACTATAAAAAGCATTGAAAACTATTACAAGTAAGTTATTTTAAATTCCAAAGGCTTTTAACAACAGTTAATACTCTGTCAGCCGAAGATGAGCCAGACACTGTGAGGGGGTAAAAAGAGCAGTCAGGGCCTCTCTGGCCCTGCTGGAGCTCCGTCATAACAGAGGGCTCCACAGTCATGCTATGCTGCTGTGCGCCACTGTGGAGGGGCGAACATGCACAGGAGGGCATTCATGGGTAGAGAAAGGAACAACAAGCTAAGATTCCCTTACTTAATTCTAATTTTAAAAACTATTTAAGTTACTATTTAAATTTTTTTGTTCAAAAAAGTTTCCAACAATGGATGTTTTTAAATGACGTTGAGTGTCTCATAATTTAGAATTTCCAGTCAACTTAAGCCAACTTCATAAACTTCTCTCAGATCCAATGAGGATTTGGCCCAAGCACTACAAGCCACAAATATGCACGCAGCTACAATCTGGTCTCAGCAGTCATCAACGTTGATCACATCATTAACACGCTTCACCATGGTGACATGGAATGGAATTTGACAAACAAGAACACAATATTCACAACTGATCAGTTTTTAAATTATTTCTTTAGGTCAACAGAGTGAATCAGAGTAAACGTTTGTCTGCTACAAGTCTCGGCAAAAAGTGTTTCATGACTGTGTCATATTTCAGAGGACAGGTGAGTCGCATTGTCTGTATTTTCGCTTTTTTGCATTTACTATTCGCTGCCACATAGGCTGCATAGTAAACGTCAACAGCAAAGCCCTTCTTCACAGAAGCAGCCTGCACAGCCACAGTATGTCACAAACACAGAAGAACAGGGGCAAACACATTTTAAAATTATTTCTAACATTAAAGGTCTCTTGGTCTATGACAACACAGTTGCTGGGTGAACGAAATGCTCACAAGTGCAACCACCCTTTGGTAATTCTCAATCGGTTGAGATGCAGCAGTGAATGGAAGTGCAGTCCCCACACACACTCCTCTGAGTTCTAACGTGGGTGGCTGGGCAAATGGGTAACTCCCCTGAATTAGAGACAAAGTCTTTCCCGTGGTTTTTCATTTAAAAATGGAGTGAAACTGCTAGTGTTTCCTTGGACTAGTATTCATTCTCATTTCCTCTCCTGTCTGCAGTTCACAGCTGCTGCCTTATCTCCCAGCATCTTATTTCCTGTTCTCTAAACCTTCCCAGCCTGTTTGGCAATGTTCGGATAGGGGGCCAGCCAGACTGCAAGGCAGGTATGGTGAGTCTGCCAGGCACCCTAAGGCACAGCATTCCTTCCCCTGGGACTCTTGCTTAGTCTGGGCACCAAAGAACTTCAATGTTTAAGGTGCTAGCTGAGGTGTGCTCTACTAACTAAAAAGATACAGGATGAGCTATGTTTTGACCTATGACTTGCTTATGCAAAAAACACAAGCTTTGTTATCTTCTCTAAGACGAGATGTGCTATCATTTTATAGTTTATTAAGAGGTATTAAGATAGGGAATCTGCAATAAAAGCAGAGGCAGGACTGCTGAGAGTCTATTTGGGCTACAGTCTAAGGCCCTAGACAAGTCACCTAGAACTGTTTCGGAAGACCAAAACAAACGTCACGTAGCTCACACCAAGGGCATTTGTCTTCTGGATAGGAACTCTACAGATGGTGCTGACAGGTATATTTACACAGGAAACTACCTCAGAGATCATTCAGCATCATTACCAGTGTTCAGGAAGACTTCCCTCAATCTAGAAAGATGCAATCTGAATGAACACCAAGGACAAATAGCTCAAATTAAGACCCGTGATTATCATCACTCATTTCTTCTGTCCTGTAATTTATTAAATGAAACAATATAACTTCAATTGTATAAAATAAAGAAAATGACTTTCAGTTTAATTTTAGATGCATTTGGTTGTTTTAACAAAAAACACAAAGCATCCTGAAGCAGAGTCTGGAAGACATTCACAGAGAACAACGGTTTTACCCTCAACTGCCAGCCAGCTTGTGTCCCTGCAAAGCCACATGTGTGGGTGGGGGGGACTGCCTTACTCAGTTCTGTCCTCACCACCTGCCTGACTGTAGCATGGCCATGGGTAACTTGGGGGTCCTCTGGATGCCCCATGTCTTGTCTGCTGAGGGGGTTGTGGCAGCACATCCTTCGTGGAGCTGCTGTGAGGAGCGTGAGAAAGGCGCTTGGAATGGTGCCACACACACAGCAAGCCACCAAGAACCAGGAAGTTTGTGAACTAAGAGCTCCAGAAGGCAAAGAACGGATCCCCACAGGGTTCATGTGCAGTGTCCTCTAAGAAAGAGGCAACGAAAGTCAACCCCTCCCCAGACCCACTTCCTGCTACCTGGAAGACCACCACCACATGCTCCACGCCAGCATGGCCTGGGACACTTCTGATCTGCACAAGGGGGCAGCCTCACGCTCTTCCAAACACTCCCCTTGCAGTGCCCGTGCTGTGTGCAGCAGACCGCCCCGGCTCATCCCAATGTCCTCGCCACACTGAGCACTCCTTTGCTTTCGTTCTCTGTGGCCAGCAGCGTGCCAGGCACCTGAGTTCCTCCTGGAGATCGGTGAACGGTGGCTCTGTACAGCTTTGTACTATGCCCCCTCATCCATGAGACATTAAGACTGGTTCAAGTGAGATTTTCTTTTGGGTAACATCTTTATGGAGACAAAATTCACACACCATGCATTCCACCCATTGAAAACATGCACTTCACAGAGCTGTGTGACTATCGTCCTACATTTTAGAATATCTTCACTGTCCCTGCAAAAGCCCCATATCTAGCCATTACCACTTAACGCCACTTGCCCAAGCTCCAGACAATCACTAATTTCCTTGCTGTCTATGATGGAATCACACGATATGTGGTCTTTTGTAACGGGCTTCCTTCCCTGGCTCTAACATTTTCAAGGATCATTCACATTGCAGCATGTGTCAATACCTCCTTTACAAGTCCAAGTACTGTTCTATTGTAGGGCTACACCCTCCACTAATCAGCAGATGAACATTTGAGTCATTCATGTAACAAGGACGTAGAAGCTAATTTTGCTAAAAACACACTTCTTCACTTGGCTCTATAAATGTAAAAAAAGGTGGCATCTTTGCCTCCATTTTGCCTCTGTCTCCTCTGCTTTGAGCTGGTCACCTTGGATTCTAAGAACAACAGGTCTGATTGATAAACATCTTGTGACAGGTTAAAACTACCACAGGCAACAGAAGCTTTCTCATCACTCATGACAAGGGCCTGCCTGACCTATTCTCAGATGAAGCCCCACCAGAACACAGTCTGATCAAGTCTGCTAGAACGCATACGCCCCTGCCCTCCTGTGTGTGATCTGAGAGCTCATGTTGGTATTTCCACAGACAGGGCTGGAATCACTGGTCTCCTTGTTTCCTCAATATAGCTATACTGATTAAAGTTCCTTTCCTGCTTTTAGCCATAAGTTTTCATTTGATCTGGGAGATGGGTGGCTGGACCTAACTTGTTGGGACCACAGGGGCAGATCTCTGGCCTAGGACTTCAACAACATTCCCACATTTTAGCTATTATGAATATAGCTGCTATGAACATTTGTGTGCAAGTGTTTTTATATAGACACATATTTTCATTTTTCTTTACTGGATCAAAGGACAATTCTATGTTTAACTTTTCGGAACTGCCAGACTGTAGTTGTACTGATTTACATCCCAACCTACTATGAATGATGATTCTAATTTCTCTACATTCTCTCAAATAATGGCTACTACCTGTCTTTTTAAATTATAGTCATCCTAGTAGATGTGAAGTAGTGTGATTTACATTTCCCAGATGGTTAATGATGCTGAGAATCCTATTAGGTGATTTTTTCTTTTGGGAAACATCTGTTCAGATTCTTTGCACATTTTTAACTGGGTTGTCTATTTTATTGAATTGTAGAAGCTTCTCATCTTAAGCCCTCTGAAACGCTGACTACATTTGAGAAACAGCCTTAGGTTTTATTTTCAGGTAATCCAATTTCTTTCTCTCACTTACATGTTCATAAACCCAGCCCTGGTCAATTTATTTGTTTAATTCAATTTGTTGATAAGAATGCCACAAATGACATCATCCAGAGATAATAAAAGAACTCAGAGAACACAGGTCTACGGTCAGGGCCCTGAATCCAGGGACCAAAGTGCCTCTAGAAGGGCTCTGAATCTGAATGTTTGGAGGGGATAACTTTCTAGTTCCAGCTTCTTCAAGACATTTCCCAGGAAACTCACAGCTACACATTTCTTCCTGATACTTCTAAATCTTCTTGTTGGAAAACAATATACCTTATTAGATAGAGTTTGTATAATCAAGCAGGGAGGAATTAGGAAAAAAAGAATTTCACCAAGTCTCCTGATATGAATGCTCAACTACCATTCCTAGCCTCTCATCTATTAAGTGGCAAGCAAGAGTCCTCCACTTATGCAATACATAAAACATGTTGGAATAGATGCATTCTAACTAGTCTTTAGGAAACCCAACAGTCAACACTTTCATCTCCTGACCATATCCAGCCTTTGATTTGCCTCAGAATCCAGTGAAATAACACTGTAAGTTACCATGAAGTACCTGCAACTCTAATTTCTATCCTTTTCCATTTAATCTCACCTATCTACTGAGTCAAAATCTACTAAAAAAAAAAAAAAAAAGCCACACACACACACTAATCATTGAGGCTATAAAGTATCTTCCATTCAATAATTAGCATTTTTCCCCAGAACCACTTCCTACTCTCTCTCGAAGCAACACCTCTGTGTATACAGTAGTTACCAGTAAATTGGAGCTAAAATAGACACTATTAACCAAGCACTCTGTCTCACAAAGGAAGACAGATTAATGAGGTGAGACAAATTTCCTAAGGTCCCATAGCATGTTCAAGGCCGAGGCAAGGGCCAAACCAGAGCCCCTATCTTCTTATTGCTCTTCCTGGGTGCTGGTCAGCCCAACTGACTTGTGGCTGTCAATCACTTAGCCAATTAATTCTCCTGAAGCGCCAAACAGATGCTGCTTAGGAAGAACATAGGCAGGGGGAGGAGTTGCCCTGCTGCGGGACTCTTGCAGAATGTTCAGAGGAAACTTTTTTTTTTTTTTAAATCAGTACTCTTCCTGCTATCTACCTCTGCAATACAAAATGTCCTGGAAAATCACTAACAACATGTTTCAGTTCTGAGAAAAGAAAACAATCCTGCTAAAAAATAAAATATGTCAGTAGGGTAGATTATAAGTTATCATTATTCAAACTTTTCTATAGTTTGATTTCTTCCACAATTAATATATTTTACTTTCACTTCCTCATACTTCCAAAAATAATTATCTTGTTTGCCAGAAACCTTAGGTATCTTTGAGCAATAAAAATGAATTTTCAAGTTATTTTACTCACATTATTTCATTTTCACAAATTTCTTAGGAAGAGGAATTACCATTACTCTAATAACTTCCTATTATGGATAAAAGTAACCCAAAGAGAAGATGCACATCTCTCCACAGATTTTTTTTTTTAACTTAAAAAATTTGGGCAATATTTGTGACATACACAAAAGTTCAAAGAAAAAGTTACCATGAAGTATTGTCATTCAGTGTAAGAAAATGTCATTAGTCCTACAGACACCCCTGTGTGTTCCCCCAGACCGCAATCCTTCCTCCGAGAAAAAAATCATTTCCTGGGGCATTTCATGTTTTTCTAAAATTTTTAAAATATTTTAAAATTTGTTCTAATTCGTTGTACATGACATGTTTTTAATTCACATAATTTTTATTATACATGAACATATCCTTAGTAAGTTAGTATTTTTTATAATTTTAGATATCACAGAAATATTTAACATACACCAAAGAACAACAACTGAGCTAATCATCTTCCATGTTCCCACCTGCAATCCAGCTTAAAAATGATTCCCTTTTCTGAAGGCTTTCAAGCTTTCAAAACATACTCTTCTTGACATATGTGGCTCTAACTCACTGATCCTCACTAGTACACAGTCGTCACCTAATTTATTCATTCTCTTGCTAATGAACATTTAGGCTGCCTTCCTTTTCCTCCCACTGTGATAAATATATATTTAGTGGTTGTACCTGATTCCTGGCATGGAATATGAGGAGTGGTAAGTGTTCTGATATACTAAGGAGATTGGTGGCCTGGGAATGCTAGATAGCTTTGGGATGGAGAGACTGCCTGCCAGAGAAACCAACCCTGAACATTCAGTCACAATCCCAACCTCCAGAAGGAGAGAGGGGATGGGCATTTGAGTCAATCCCCAATGTAATCAACCTCCAAAGGAATGGGGCTGCCATCTAAAACCCCTGAACCATGGGATTCAGAGCACTTCCCGCTGGCGAACACAATGAGGAGAGAGCATGGAAACTCTGGCCCTGTCTCTCCCTGCCCTCACACCTTGCCCTATGCATCTCTATCTACTCTGTGGCTATTCCAGAGATGTGTCATTTAAAATATACTTTTAATACCAAGTAACGCAAGTGCCTTCTTGAGTTCTATAACTATTAAACACGGTTGGAGGGCTGGGGATATAGTTCAGTTGGTAGAGTGCTTGCCTTGCAAGCACAAGGCCCTGGGTTCAGTCCCCAGCATGATAAAAACAACGACAACAACAACAACAAAAACCAAAAAACATGGTTGGAGGTATGGGAACCTTGACCCACAGCCAAATCAGTCAGAAGTGTGGACAGCCTGGGAACCCGATACTTGCGACTGAACTCTGGAACTGAGCCCTGAAGTCTATGGAGTCTGATGCGCACTCCAGTGTCAGAATTGAAGGATGCCCAGCTGGTGTCCAGAGAACTGGAGAGCTGGTGTGAAAAAAACCCACAACCATGGTGTTAGAAGTGAGTAAAAACAGACCATAGCTACTTTACTTATAATGCTGCTCACAAACACTGTGCTACAAACTTCCATGTGAAAACGTGTTAAGGGTTTCTCTGGGATATATGCTTAGGATGGGGAGTGACTAGATTAAAGGCATGTGCAGTTCTGCCATTGTGAGGCTCTTACTGGTCATTTCCCAAAGGGACTGGAAAGGTTTTCATCCCATCAACAGCTTACCTTTGCCTTACATGCTAACTGTATTCAAAACTGCCAGGCTTTTTTTTTTTTTAAACACTTTCGCCAATCTTAAGAGGTATAGAATTGTTTCATATTTTACTTGTAATGTAAGTACTGACCACCACAGATGTATAGTTTCTCTCCATTCTGGAACATCCTGGTCCATACTCTGCTTTCTCCGGCTGAGCTTACAGAAAGTGATCACTCGGTCCCTGCCAGTTCAACTATGTCCTGCTCAAAGTTTTCTCCAAGAAGAAACCAAGTCTCAAGGATCCAACAGTCCCTTGGCAGGCACTTGAAACAAGCCACACACTTGAGAAGTGCCACAGGAACTGGACACATTAATTAGGAAGGGGGTTAAATCTGGGCAGCTGACAGATGTGAACAACTTGGGGTAAATGCTCACAATCGCTGGTGTTCGACTCTGCATTCTTTTTGCCAACTTGCTAAGGGCTGAAAAGAGGCGGCTGCAGCTGAGAGCAATCAGAAAGCAGGTAACCTGGTACAGTTAAATGAAGGCCCTGGGGCTGCTCCAACACAGATCTGAAGTTAAGCTTTCCAGGTGGTACAGGATTTCCTTCAAAGACACCTTGTCTGTGCTCCCAAAGCCCTCTGCCTGCCCTTCACTAGTTCCCTATGTGTCTGCAGTTAAGATGTACAGCCGGACTTGTCTGAACAGAGGTTGTGGCCTTCTCTTTGATAGAATTACTGAAATAAGCAGGGTGTAAGAAATGCAGTCCAAGTGGAAGGAGAGCATCCACAGAAAGAGAGGGGATAAGAGGGTCTTAACTACACGGGAGGTCTGACTCTGGAAAAAGGATTAATGTCTGATGTTTACTAAGGCACTGTGCTTGCTCCTTGACAAACATCTTTACTGCGTGTCTTCTGTCAGGTTCTCTAAAAGCAGAGACTGAAATGGGGATTCCTGTGCATTAAGTGGCTTCTTGGGGTTTCTCTTGTGTATGTTCTGGGAAGCAGGATGGGGCGGGGAATAAAGGAAGGAAGGATATGTGTCAGTGGGGACCAGCTCGTTGAGCCTGACGTCATGGAGAGCTGCAGGGTGTGCAATGCCCCAGTTAGCCCCACCTGTCAAGGGGCAGCCTCTGGTGCTCCCTGGGTTTAGTCACTGTGGCTTGGCAGGAACAGGGTAGATGGGATGGGATGAGAAAGGGGACCAGGTGGACAGCTGTGAGTCTTAGCAGCCAACAGGCACAGCAGCTGGGGGATGTGTGCACACAGTGTCTTCCCTTCCAAGGCCTTTGTCTCTGCCCTCCAAGTGCTGAGAGCTCCAGGGCTGTGGTGCTGTTTGTCTCCATCCCACAGTGACTTCCCAGGAATCTGCTCTAGTCTCATCTCTGAAGCCAATGCCCATCCACCTTTTAAACACTGATGACTTAGCTCCACACTCTCACCTTCAATTCCTTTACTCTATTCCCATCTGATAGTCTATGTGGATATCTAAGTGACACCTCAAACTGACCATTTTTGGGGGTGCATTTTCTCTTGTGGATGCCCTCTCTCCATCCACGTTAACAACCCCATCCTCAGAGTCCTGGGCAGCTCCTCCTCACTGCAAAGCAGACTTCCTTTCCCAGATCCTGGCCCACCAGCTGCATGGGGGTCTGTCTGGGCAGAGACCCAGTATGACCCCTAGACTAGGGCAAGGCATGTAGGCTGGTGTTCCCTGTGTGGTGGTCACTGCACAACAGATGAAAACTCAGCCACTGCAAAAGAAATTACTCGCTGATCGTTACCACCCAACTCTATCTTAACAATGGCAAAAACATGCAGCACCCACAAGCATTTTAAATAAAAGCGTAACACTAAAAAATAAATAAAAATAAAAAATAAATTCCTTGCCTAAGTACGAACTATGAGAAACTCAAAAAAGATTTGTGAATGTTTTTGAAGACATGGACTACTATATTAATTTTAGCTGTTGTTGGTTTTGTCAAAGAGTAAATTACTTTTTAAAACTTTCCTATAAACTTTAAATTTTAGAATAGGTTTAGATTTATAGAAAAATTGTGAAAACACTACAAAAGTCCCATACACTGACGAATAGTTCCCTCTGTTAATAATATTTTACATTAGCAAAATTAGTACGGTGTGTTAGTCACAATTAATGAACCATACGAATATGTAAGTACTGACCAACGTCCACCCTTTTTCAGATTTTCTTAGTTCTTGCCTACTGTCATCTCTCTGTCCCAAGATCTCAGGATACCACATGATATTTAGTCATCATGGCTCTTTAGGCTCCTCTGACCATTTCTCTGATTTTTTTTATTTTCAGGGACCTGTTATGAAGTGAACCCAGGAGGTGTTCTGCACAACGTCCCTCAACTGAGATTTCTCTGGTGTTTTCCTCACAGTAGACTGGCGGGGACTAGGGTTTTGAAGAGACTGCAGAGGTGAAGTGCCCTTCTCGTCACACCTCGTCAATGGTACACACTCCCCACATGACTTATCATCACTGGTAATGCAGTGGTCAGCTTTGTGTTATTACAATGAATATCTGACACAGGCTACTGCTGTTTCACTTAGTTCGCAGTTTTGAAGCTTCAAAAGCCAAGATGAGAAGGAATGAGGCAGGCTTGGCCTCTGGATCCACTCTGAGGGCAGTGGATGGTGGCAGAACATGGTAGGACCATGTGTAGGAGCAAATGGTCCAATCCTGAACCACAGCAGAGGGAAGAGAGTCTCTCACAATCCCCTTCAAGGGCACACCCTTAATGACCTAAGGAACTCCCCTCAGATCCCCCATCTTAAAGGTCTACAGCACCTTCCAATGTTGCCACCCTGGAGAACAAGTCTTTATATGGACTTGTGAGCGGGACTCAATATCTAAAACCACAGCAGATCCTAGCTCTGATCACCTGGATGCGTAGGGTTGGGCTTCATCCCTGTAAAACTACTATCTTCCCTTCCACATGGAACTCTTTGGAAGGCGGTGGCTACACACAGCCTGCACTCAAGGAGAAGTGAATTATGCTTCACCTCCTTGAGGACGGGATGGATGCAGAGACACACATAGATATGCTTTTCTGCACAGGAGATCTGCATATTCTCTCCGATTTATTTTCTGAGCATGGAGTTGTAAACTACTTGATGGTTTGGTTAGGGTTATAATCCAATACAACTTCATGGATTTTTGTTGCTCAAATTGTTCCACCTTCGGCTACTAGAGCTCTTTTTGTGAACTGTGTTCCTTTAACATATTCCTCATCACTGTGTCTAAGTTTGTTTTGTTTTGTTGGGGCTTTTTTTAGGTGCTACCTTATTTTCTCCCACTGCAAAATACACCATGTTTATTTTCTGCTCAAGACCTTGAATTAGACATTTCTCCCTGGAGCCTTGGTTCCATTGGAAAATGGTATTAGAAACCAAGATCTGGACACTAGTTGTACTCACTGATACTGGGGTGCATAAGCAGGTTTTGACACAAAATGTTAACATATTGTAAGAGGAGCCTGGGCCATCTTGTTGCACCAGAAAGCAGGCAGGTACCAAAACCAACTTGAAGAGGCTCTCGTTTACTAAGAATAGAACAATGTGAGCCATTCAGAACGAACTCATGCAACTCACTGAGAAAATTATGCTAAAATTAATGTACTACATGCTAAAAATCAGAGTCCAGGATGATTCTAAAAAATGAGATAATCACTCTTAACCTTTGAAGAATGCTATAGAACAAACTATTATTCTGAAAACTGATAAGGGAAAAAACCCAAATCCATATTTACCTGCCATTTCTTGTGAACAGTACCCCTTTTAACAACCTAATCATTAGCAAGGCAAAGTTTCTCTTTGTATAAACAGTCCAGTTATAAACAAGGAATGATATAATTAGAATATCACCATTTTGCAACTACTAATGATACAATGCTTTAATCCCCTGATGGGGATTAACTGTGTGGTAAATGAAGGTGGGAGAGTGGCTGGAGGATGTGGGTTCTGAGGGCATGCCTTTGGGGTTTATATTTTGTGTTTGTGAAGCAGAGCTCTCTCTCTCTCTCTCTCTCTCTCTCGCTCTCTCTCTCTCTCTCTCTCTCTCTGCTTCTTGGTGTGATGTATTGAGCCGTTTTCCCTCCACCATACTCCTCCACCTTGATGTTCTGCCTCCTTTCCAGCCCCGAGAAATGGAGCCAGCGGTCTATGAACTGAGACCTCTGAAACCACAAGTCCTCAAATAAACTTTTCCTCTTCTAAAATGTTTCTGTCAGATCTTTTGGTTGCAGCAGTGAAAAAACTGACTAAAACACTCCATAAATAATTAGCAAAGGCCATTATTTCCAGAAGTCATTATTGTTTATTAGCAAACAACACTTTCCCCCTGCATTGAGGTTTGGTTCTAATTTATAACAGAGATCCCAGCTCTAATAAAAATCTTCCCACTGACCCAGAGACACCTACATAGACTTGACTTAAGCTAACCAATCTGTTAACTTCACAATCTAAAAATTCATACATTTTATTTATTCTTCAGTTTCTTAAAATCTATTTCCAGTATCTGTAACAACTAAAGACAGACAAACTGCACTGTCAACCCATCACATTCATGGGCCTCCAAGACCGGCCAGTCCGCATCACCTGTTTTCCTCACTATGCCTTGTCATCATGCCATCATTAAAGCATCAGATCTATGATTCAAAATGCTCTGTTGTAAAGCAGGGGTGTTAACCTGCTGCCGCAGTCTGGATTTCAAATGCTGCCTAAAGACTCATGTGTGAAAGGCTTCGTCTCCAGGGTGGTGCTACTGGGAGATGGTTGGAACATGGGACGGGGCACTAGTAGGAGATCCTGAGGTCACTGGCGTCAGGCCAGTCAATTAGGACACCAGTCTCTTCCTCTTCCTCTTCCTTTTCTAGTGTTTGCTTCCTGGCCACAAGGTAAGCGGCTTTGCTTTAACACATTTGCCACCAAAATGTTGGGCCTCACCATAGTCCCAAAGCAACAGGGTCTACCATCCACAGACTAGAACCTCCAAAACTGAGCCAAAATAAACTTTCTCTTTTTATAAGTTGATTAGCTCAGGTATTTTACTATTGCAATGGAAAGCTGACTAACATACCTTTTAGATTTGTATAGAAATTACAAAAGTATTCATTTTCAAAATGACCCTATGGCACCAGTCCATTTCAAGAATCATCTTCATTTTACAGAAAAGGCAACCCAGGTTCAGAGAGGGTCACTGACCCAGAGTACTCAATCAGAAAGTGGCAGAGCAGAAGCCAAGAACTAGATTCTCCTGCTCCCCATCCAGTGTATGTTCCTATTTTAAAAAGGTAGAACAGAATCATTGGACAGTTCCGTTGTTTGGTAGCCCTACTCATCCTAGGAAAACTGTATTTGAGAAGAATGATCAAAAAATTTAAATAGCTAAAATTTCTAGTCTAGAAACTTTTGACCATTTAAAATGAGAAATGAAAAATATTCTGAGAAATCAAGAACAAAGTTTTGGGGCAGAATTAGAAGGCATAAACACATATATTAAGCCCTATATGTTTTCTCAGAGAGAACTTTCTAACTAGGAGAGCTACCAGGAGAAAAGGCTCTCTTCAAAAAGAACCTAGATCATGAGAAAGGGCTTAAGCAGAAACCTGACAGCCAACTGCCAGGGGTGCTGAGCAGCAACTCGCCCAGCTGGAGGCAGAGACTGGTGTTATTGGACTAGAACTAGAGGACCTCCATACTGCCATCCAATGCCAAGATGACACATCTGCAGACCCACATTATGTGAGAACTAAATGTGCTCTTGACCTTAACCACACTATGGCCTCAAAATTCAACAAAAAAGCTGACTTTAACCACCTACCTAGTGCTCACCTTGCTAAAGGACTATTCAATTATTAAGTCCCTATTTTTATTAAAGTTTCATATTTGAAATTTTTAATAGTCTTATCCACCATGTATACTTTAGGCATTTACATTCAGTCTAATATGTTAATTTCCAGATTGTTCCTCTTCATTTCTCAGAGCTGGATTCTCAACATCCTGCTCTTTAAAATCTCTACCACTTGGCCGACCACATCTAGCAACTGGCCAAGAAATAGCATCACTCTAACACACTATTTCCACCTTTGATCTGCAGTCAGGTTTGTTTGATTACCAAACGAAGACAGGATCTCTGACCCCGACTATCAACCCAGACAACCACACACCTCTCAGATCTCAGTGGGCAGAGCAAAGCTAGAACTGAGAGATGGTGTCCAATCTAGACTCTAGTACTTGATGGCTTTGCTTGGTGTGAAAAGTCAAGTTGGGCTAGACAGTTTCTAAGAAACTTCCAGCTCAAATATTTTGATTTATAGGATTCTATTCAGTCAAATACTAAGCAAATACAACATGCCTGTTCCTAAGTCCAATATCTGCCAAATCTAAAGATTTGCTACCCAAGAAGAAAATCTAGCAGCCGGATTATGTCATAAACACCTGGATGGGGGGTAGGGAGAGAGAGGGATGGGGATAACTCGGTGAATAGTGGACAATTTCAATTCAAACTGAGAAGCCAAATATACTAGTTTCTTCTGAAGCAATCTTTTTAAAAATGATGCTAAATAGTTTAAGTTCTTCAAGCACAACATGTGAATTGAGTTTCTATGCATCACAGCACATTGCCTTGTGGTGGTTAATTTTGTGTGTCAACCTGACTGGGCCTCTCTGGATTTTAGAGGCAACACATTCCTCATTTAGACATGTTACTCCAGCCCATTCACTGAATGACAAAAAGAGCTGCCAGTCTGAGAGGGTCCCAGAACAAGAGAAGGCTCTGCCACAGTCCAGCTGCTGCACAGGCTGCTCTGCCACATGAGCCACATGATCCAGCAGATGCAGTGGTGCTGAGGATGGCAGTGGCAGATGTGATTGCTGCTGGGACCTTTGGCAGGCCTCTATAGGTGAGTCACAGTGCAGCCCCTCACAATTTTGGAGCCAATTCCTTGCCATCCTTCTCAGATAACTACTTTCTTTTCAAAGATAGGCTGTGGCCTTCCACAGGACCTTAGTAGCAATGAATGCTTGATCACAGGTCACCAAGTTTCCTTATGACCTGAGGTGCTGGTTATGACTTGGGTGTTATCTGACCCACCACTCCACAGAGTTGGCATGTACAGCAGAATCCATCTCAAGTGCAAGTGACTGGACTCAAGTAGGCTCAGAAGGTACAAGTAAAGTAGAGAGGTGGCCCAGATGCCCATGGTCCCCACTCCTATGACAATGCCTGCACTTATGGCCTCATGGGAAGCTCCCTATGACCAGCTGATAGAAGAAGAGAAGACTGAGGCCTGGTTTATCAATGGTTCTGCACAACACGAAGGCCACAGCACTCTAGCCCCTCTCTGGGGCAACCCTGAAGGACAGTGGCAAGGAAAATCCTCTCAGTGCTAGACCTGATTATTCACTTTAGAGGGCCAGATGAGTGATTCATACTGGTTCATGGGCTGTGGCTGATGTTTGGCTGAATGGTCAGGGAAATGCAAGGAACATGATTTTTCAAATTGGTAACAAGGAAATCTGGGGGAGGGTAGATGGATAGACCTTTCTAAATGGGCAAAAAATTCTGAAGATATTTATGTCAAATAAATGCTCATCAAAGGATGACATCCTTTGAGGAGAGGAAGATTTTATGGACAGATGATCTATTCTGAGGACAGCAGTCAGTTTCTTTCCTGGCTGCCCCCGCCATTGCTCTAAGGGCTCATGAACAAAGCGGCCATGGCGGCAGGGACAGAAGTTACACATGAGCTCAGCAACATGGATGTCCACTCACCAAGACCAACCAGATGAGCAGTTCCCCATCTGCCCTATGACAAGTCAATAAGTGCTCACCAAGCACCCGCTAAATACTTTCCACCAACTTTTGGCAGCAAAGTCAGGATCTTTTAACACCATAGGAAATCTTGCTAGGAAAAAACCTAAGTGAAGGATGATCTGTATGCAGTAGACACCCTGGCCAGTATCTGGGGAATGTAACAAACTAACCATAGGAAAGCTTTCAATAAACTGAAGAAGGCCTGGGCAGGAGATTAACACTTCTGTGCAGACACGAGGGTAGTATGATGGAAGAGAGCCTTAACTCTCCACTCCAAGATGTAGACGTTGCCATTCTTACTTTAAAAAAGAGGAAACTGAGGCTGACAGGTCAAGTATTTAGTTAACATCACAGAGCCACTCATAGTAGCACCACTATTCAAACCTAGACCTAACTCCAAAGTTTAAAGTTAAATACCCCATAAACACAAATGCACTCTAGTGAAAAGAAACTTACAGCTATAGATCTAAACTAGATGACCATACATAGTGAGGTGATTAAGGCAAAAGGAAAAACCCTGAACAAATGGATCCCCAAAGTGAAATAACTGTCAAGGGCAATTAGAAGCTCCTGTGGGGACTCTCTGATTATGGAGAAAAAAGAGTCACCAAGGAACATAAATATATAAATCTGCAGCTTATGGAGGAAACAGGAGGACAGGAGGCCAAATGGGGTGTGAGCAAGGGGTCACCCCTGCCTTCAGAGACCAGCTCTGGAGCTAGTGGAAGAGTCTGGGCTGCTAGAGTTGGTCAAGCTCAGGAAGGGTACTGCAAGCACTGGGAAGATTTTTAATGACTTAAAATTCTAGGTAACTGGACTGGGGTAGAGTACAATGGTAGAGTACAGGTTCAGCATACATGAGGCCCTGGGTTCAAATCCCAGTATCCCCCCCCCCAAAAAAAGTCCTCTTTGACCTTTAGCAATTACTGGAAATTCATTCTTAAAAATAATGACAATACTCACATTTTGCTGACATATTAGAGATTTGAGAACAATGTCATAAATACACAAATACACTTGTTTTGGCAAAAAAAGAAAAGAAAACATAAATAATTGATCTGTTGACTGAGTGATGTGGTATTAGATGTTATTCTCCTAATACAATTTGACAAAAACTCCCAAAGCCAGGATTCTGGAAGAGAGAATTTGCTTTCTACTGACTTGATATTCATCATTTATTTTTTGAGGTAGCTACAAAAATCATCTTAAGACCTGACAAAATCAATTGCCATTTCAAAATGTACACTATACTTTCTAAACATATGGTCTGAAAGAAAGCTAATAATTTTATTCAGTCCTTCAATATAGTATTATCTTGCTAATAACCATGTCTTTAAAAACCTGAAATACAACCAAATATACATTCTAAGTTGTTGAGGATACTCTTAACTTTTAAAATGCTGAAGTCTCACCCTCTTTAATTGGAAAGTGAGTGAAATTCAGTTCATTTTAATACTATGATTTTCTGTACCAAACTATACCATCTACTTTCCTGTTCCCTCACAGCCGTGATAACAATTTTAAAAGAGTAACCATAGTCAACACTATATGCCAACTGAATAATAAACCAATATGTGACTCCATCCATGTCCTAACTTTTCCATTTCAACTTAATTCAAATCACATCTGAGCATTAACCTTGGGGTAGGAAGTGAAATTCCTAAAAGCCACAGAACAGAGTCGCTGTGTTGAATACAAGGGAAGGTCACTGAGAAAGGACAGAGGGAGGGCATGGGGGAGGAGAGAGAAGCAGGGGCAGGGGTCGGGGATGCCAGGTCAGGGAAACTTCTAGGGACACCCACCCACTCACTCTCACAGCTAGGCCTTGGGTATTTTTTAATTTCTGAAGCACAAAGCAGCTCAAAAGAATTTTACTTACTTTGTCCTCATAATATCCATGGGAACCTCTCTAATTTTTGTATAAATCAGGGAGTATTTTGCATATAAGAAAACAAGCAAAAGTTTTATCTAAGACCTATTTCTTATTTGTAGAGCCAGCACTAAGATTCCTAAAGATCAATACAGAACACCACAGCACCTTTGACTAATTTCAATCACACCGAGGTATAGACTGACACCTTATAAATCCCAAGGGTCACTCCAAGTTATAAAGACACCATCTACATTTTAAAAATGAGAAACAAAAGAAGAGAGCGAGAGGTATGTCTTTGCACACAGTGTAGAGTCAAAGCACAGCGCAGGGCCTGCTGGGAAGGGCATCAAGAGTGGATCCCAGGTGGCACTGCTAGGAAGGACTCCTTCACCCCACTTGGGTCCTCTGAGCACTGTCCATCTTTCGTCACTAATTGCTAACATTTACTTTTGATTGCTAAGGTTACGCTGACTCAATATGTTTGATTTATAAAAACCAGTGCATGCACACACATTCACTATGTTTTATGCAACTATTTTTAGATGCCAGGAAAACACTGCTTCATAAAAGAAAATCAAACTGGAACTACCTGCAGGTTTTACCTTCTCAATCCAGAGGCCTGATTTTCTGTGATGTGACAACAGCCCTCCATCCATGGTTCTATGTAAAGGACTAGAATGTCACCATTCTTCAAAGCTATCCAGTACGTAATAAATAGAAATGTGGGAAATATATGCAAATTAAGAGGGGGAAGCTCAGCTGTGTTTCTTATCAAATTCAATTATAATTACTTTATACTATGAAAGGTTATAAAACTAAATTCTGCATTTCCAACCAACACAATTGTTTACTAAAAGTACTGGGTTGTCTAGAGCACAGACTCCAATGACACTGGGCTACAGTTAACATTTAAAAGAGAAGCTGGAAATGCCTGAGGTGTTTTCTTACATTTATTGAGCATTTATAACGTGCCAGACGCTAGGCTGGAGAGACAGTTAAATGTGGCACTCAGCTCACTCACTCAACAAGTGCTCAGGACAGGGTGAGACAGGCAGGTAAATACAATCACACAACAATGAGCTCAGTGTAAGCTCGAAATATGTGCAAAGTGCTCTGAGCACAAGGTGGAGTGTCAGGAAAAAAAAAAAAAAAAAAGGCATTTCCCAAAGTCTCCAAACACCAGAGCAAGGGGGACTTTAGCACTCCCTGCTAAAACACCCTTATCCACAATTCCTTAAACAAGCCAGTGGTCGTCCTTCTGTCCAGCACTCCCCTTCTAGAGTGAAAATTAGTGTAGACTCACTAACGTTACAAACAGAAAATTAGGATTATGTATTCCACAGTATATTTAACAGTTAAGATTTTCCCTCGAAATAGTTCTCAATGCTCAATCTTCTGTGTTTGTGTGCTATTATATTAACTGAACACTGGCTCTCAGCCATTAACTTGAACTACCTGCAACATACCTTGAATTCTTTTTTAATGTAAATTCCATTTTGGTCACTGCTCATTTTGGTTTTTTGTTTAGTTATAAGTCTTTTTATCAAACTTAATTTTATCCCATTTTGCCAAAGGATTCATTATTCTACACACATCTGCAGCCCGTTGGCAGATACAAGCAACATTCTTTTTGAAAGAATTATTAAAGGCAGCTTGGTTTAAAAAAAAAAATTCAGCTACCAGAATTTCAGCTACACAGAAGTCAATTGTATTTCATTATGAGTAGTGTTAAAAATAGGACGCACTACTTACCAGCCAGACAACTCTGGTGAGTTACATAACCTTCCCCAAGTCTCAGTTCCCTCTTTTATAAACAGGGACTCAGGAGACTGAGGCAGGAGGATTGCAAGTTCAAGACCAGCCTCAGCAACTTAAAGGTCCTAAGCACCTTAATGAAACCCTGTCTCAAAATAAAAATAATACGCTGAGTGTAGCACAGTGGTTAAGTGGCCCTGAGTGCTTGTTAAAGATCACAGGGGTTCCCCTTCATTCTGGACTTCCATCCCCCACCTTCTTCACACATATCATCTCAATCTGCATACAAAAGCAAACATAATTACCCTATAGGGTAATTACAGCCATCCCCCCTTTAAAGATGAGAAAACTGGCTTCATCAACTTGCCCCAAATCTCTTGCAAGTGGCAACAGAGCCAGGGATGATCCCTGGGGTCTGCTAGACCCCAAAGCCTGTGCTCTCAACTGCCTCCTCTCTTTAGGAGATGCTGCAAGAACCACTGGCTACTGCCTGGACAGCACAAACTCCCAGACACAACATCTGATCAGTGAGCACTACACTGTGGTATAGGTTCTGTGGACATTCCTGAGGAATCCTCAACTTAAGACAGCAGCCTGGGCACCCCAATCCCACCCTGTGGTCTCATCTGCAGACAAGCTCCACTGTTCCCTTCTTTGCACAGGTCTTCACTCCAGCTTCCTGTGGCTCTACTACACACCCACTCCCTCCCACCTGCTTTACCAGTTCCCAAACCCCACCTCAAAATGATGGGTTCCCAAGCACTGATCCTCTGCCAAGTCTCATTTCTCTACCCCTTGAGGAATGGGGTTTATCCCTTGTCCTCAGCTGTCATTTGCCAGGCAGATTCCCAAATGCCTCGAGACCTACCACCTCTGAGTACCCCAGCTGCAGAAATCAGGGCCTCTGTAGGAACCTGGAGGCTGGTTCACATCCTCTGTCACTTAAGGAGTAAGTAGGACCAGATGCTGCCGCAGGCCCCCACCATCTGCTCCTTCTCCCCAGACCCTTCTCTAGCACATGGTTAAAACAAGAAATCCCATCTCAGTTCATTTAGGGAAAATGAGACCAATGAGACATTTGGTGTGACACAGTCATTCAGAGACTTGTGAGAAATGCAGATTCTCAGGCAAGTGTGGACTGTCTGAATCAGACCTTCTGGGGTAGGGCCTAAAATCTGGTTCTGCACAACTTTGACATGACTGATGAAAAACAGTTTGAGAACTTAATATGATCTGAGGGTAGTGGAGCAGCTGAACCCATGTGGTGTAAGCCACTCCAGCTCCAGGTTCTGAGGACCCAAGCCAGGCTTCCAGCAGAGCGGCGGGAGGCTCCAGAACAGAAGGGAGACAAACTACAACCAGAACCAGGGAGGGCTGGCAGAGTGGCACACACCTGCAATCCCAACTACCAGCAGGAGGCTGAGGCAGGAGGACTGTAAGTTTGAGGCCACTGAACAATTTGGTGAGAACTTGTCTCAAAATAAAAAGGTTGGGGGTGCAGCTCAGCGGTAGAGTACTTGCCTAGCATATGTGCAAGGCTGGGTTCAATTCCCATCCTGCAAAAAAACAAAAACTACAACACAGGAAGAAGTCTACAGGGTGAAGTCCTTTGTTAACATTTGTACATAATTATTTCCTTAGTGCAAACAAAAAAGGGGAGATTCCCTCTGTAAAATGCTTAAGAATGAAGGACTAATCTGGGCATGGTGGCCCATGCCTGTAGTCCCAGTTCCTCAGGAGGCTGAGGCCAGATGACCACTTGAACTCACAAGTTCAAGACCAGCCTGGGCAACATAGTAAGACTGTTTCAAAAAGGAGAAAAAAGAAAGACTTAGAAGAAGGACATTTGTACAGTTAAACTCTTTTACAATGAGGAAATTATGCTGATGCAGCCCTTTGCACCCTGGGGAACCCAGACTCATAATTTGGGTGAAGAGCACAAATGCATTGCTCAACACTGGCCATTATGGGCATGACAGATAATAGAGACAACCCAAGGCATGGTGAAAAACACTGGCCTGCCTACCTGTGAAGGAAAACATTTATTTATTTTGGTACCAGAGTTTGAACCCAGAGGCACTTAACCACTGAACTACAATCCCAGCCCTTTTTAGAAGTATTTTATTTAGGGACAGAGTCTTGCTGAGTTGCATAGGGTCCTCACTAAGCTGCTGAGGCTGACTTTGAACTTGAGCCACTGGGATTACAGGTGTGTGCGCCCTGCACCTGGGCTCTGAAGGAAAACTTACTCTGACAAGGTAGAGTAAGGAAACCTGTGTCAAATAGGCCAGTTTTTAAACAAGGAGCAGCCCTGATGGAATTCAATCTGAACACTCTGGCCTAGGAAATGGAATGTTACTGATCACCATGACCACTTTGGAGGCCACCAAAAGTCTGAGAAGACTGTAACCAAGTGTTTTCAGGGAGACAATGTTGATAGGTAAGAGTCCTGACCAGCAATTTCCAAACAGGATGCAGGTACCTCTAGGATGCACATAAAACAATCCATAAGAGCGTGTGGGGAAAAAAGATTAACACTTCTCTTCAAAGATAATTTTTTAAAATGTTATTAACATTGAATGTTATAGACTGACAGTAGGGTCTTCTACAAGAGGCACCAGAGGGAAAAGGAGAATCCAACATAACTTGCTCCCTCCTGGCACCACACACATGCCAGGCAGGTGAGCCTCTGAGCTGTGTATCTAGCTGAATTAAATCCATCTTACAGAACAGACAAGTAGTTTTAAAAATTCACTGCTGAGAAACCAGAGTGAAGATAAAACTAATCATGAAAACACAAGCAAAAACAAGACAGTGGCACGCTTCTTCATCAACCTCTCATGAGGTGAACACAAATATGATCTAATCTAAACACAAATCAGATCTGACAGAACAATGGCCCCCAAAATGAAATTATCAAGAAAGAAGTGACCACAAAGACTGGGGATCCACACACATAATTGTGAACTAAAATGCTACATTGTCCGATGTTACCACATAACAGAACAAATCCATCTGCTAACTGGCAAGATGTTTAAAAATATAGTTTCACTCTTATCTCCTCATGCTTTCACAATTTCTCCCATGCGTTTGTTTTCGCTATGCATAGTAATGACACAGTAGCATATACCAATATGCCATTGACTGGGGTGCCCGCTCCATCTTCTTTGGCTTGTTCAAGAACAGTCTAGATGATATGTGTAAAAACCTTTACATCAATCCAGTAAAATTTAAAAAGGCTTATGGATAAATGTTCTTTAACTTGATAAAACTTTATCAAGATGGTAATTCTCAGTAAACTGAACCCCAAAGATAATTTCACAGGTAAGTAAACTCCATCTAGTTAAATATGGCTTGCTGCATGCATCTCTGAGGCCAGCAGATCACAAAACACCAGCTAGGGCGCCAGCAAGCACCCTCTTGCCTGAATCCTGGGACACAAAGAGCTGAGTGAAAATGGACAGCAGGAAGCCACAGTGTGGAGGATAATCCTCAACTTCTTGTGGAGGTCCTCTCATCAAAACCCATGTGAATGCCAAGGAGCTCCAAGCCGAGCACAACCATTCCAAGGCTGTGTTCCGATGCCAGGCAAACCTGCGTGAATTCTGGCTGCAGAATACATAACTTGTGGCTTTAAGCAAGCCTCATTCACAAAGAGAGAGGCTGTAAGGGATAAATATTAAAAACAAAAACAAGATGCCTGGCACACAGAGTATTTAATAAATGTTATGTTTTATTATTTCTCATTTAAAGTTAGACCAATGACATCCTGACCTCCCAACAGCCAGACTTGAAACCTGCTGTCTTCAGGGGCGGGCTTTCAGGCCAGTGTTTACCACCGGCATGCTGACTCTAACCAACTGAAGTGTGGTCCTTGGCCTGCAGCACCTGTAAGCTTGTCATGCACATCAGGGCCCACCACAGACCCACTGCATTAGAACCTGCGTGTTAACAGGTATTTCCCAGCACATTTAGGTTTCTGAGGCAGAGAACTAAAGGGGGACTGGAATGGAAATAACTGTCCAGCAAATGCTGAAACTGAGCTCCACCAAGGGTGGAAGGCAGTGCTTCTTTCCTTGAATCACCATGTTACCTACTCAACACCTGCAGAAGAGAATTGGTGTGAAAACTGCTACGGGCTCACAGGCAAGAATCTCAGGTCACTCACTGGCTAGCAACGAACTTCTTGTCTTTTTCCTTTTTTCCTCTTAGTTCAAAAGTTCTTCCAACTTTTCAGAGATTTCCAACCTTCCAGATTCCCAAGAAATCAGGGATTAATCTGTACAGCTATGAGACTGACAGAAAAAAACATCTCATTTCTAACTGACACCAATCCCTAGGAAAAGATGTACCTGGAAATGGTACACACATAACATGCACATACACACAAATCTAGGTTGTTCTCTACTGAGGAAATGTGTGACAGCTGAAATATTCAAGTAACCCAAGCCTCAGCCTGACACTGGCTTGCCACTTAGGGAGTGGCAAAGTCCATAAAAAGACATCACCAAAATGAAGCAAAGAACCAGTTCAAAGAGAGGTCTTGTAATTTTGTCATGGTATTTAAAAATAAGAAAATTCAATATCTACTAAAGAAAATTGCTTTCACTGAGCCCATATTGGTAGTTCTATAGGCAGGTGAACACCTGAATTGTTTTTATACATTGCCTTTCCACCTAAATTTTATATACAGACCCCCAAATTACATTTTATTAATGAAACTGCTTTAATATTGGGAAGGAGTGAGCAGGCAGCATCAATAGACTATATTAAGTTGCTAACTACTAAGACTTTCCTCACCACCAGTCTCACAAAAGGCCTTTTTAAATTAAGAAGGGTGAAGTAGGTTATGACAATATTGTAACAAAGAGACTACTGTAACAATAGCCTTCATAGGGGCTATGTGGTTTAGAGCTGCATATCCTTTGTACTGGGTGTTGCTAATATTGATCTCCTCCTTAAAGAAGAGGTTTCGGGAAACTATAGGGTCACTATAAGCCTATAGGGCAGAAACTATAATACCTTAGATCTACATTGCTAGAGGCGAAGATACATGAACAACCTGAAAAAACAAGGGAGGAAAGTGTAAAAAACAAACCAAGATTCTACACTAATAGAATCCAATGACAGCATGGTAGAAGAAATGCTAGAAAAGGACTTCAGAATATACATGATTAAAATGATCAGAGAAGCAAAGGATGAGTTAAGAGAGCAAATGCAGGCAATGATTGACCATTCCAATAAGCAGCTGAAAGAGCAGCTACAGGAAACAAAAGATCAACTCAACAAAGAGATAGAGATTCTGAAAAAGAATCAAATAGAAATCCTTGAAATTAAGGAAACAATAAACCAAATTAAAAACTCAATGGAAAGCATCATCAACAGACTAGATCACTTAGAAGACAGAACCTTAGACAATGAAGACAAAATACTGAATCTTGAAAATAAAGTTGCCCAGAGAAGATGGTAAGAAATCATGAACGGAACCTCCAAGAACTATGGGATATCATGAAAAGACCAAATTTAAGAATTATCAGGATTGAGAAAGGCACAGAGATACAAACCAAAGGAATGAATAACCTATTCAATGAAATAATATCAGAAAATTTCCCAAACCTGAAGAATGAAATGGAAATTCAACTACAGGAGGCTTACAGAACACCAAATGCACAAAAGCACAGCAGATCCACACCAAGACACATTATAATGAAAATGCCTAATGTACAAAATAAAGATAGGATTTTAAAGGCTGTGAGAGAAAAGAAACAGATTACGTATAGGGGGAAACCAATACAGATATCAGCAGATTTCTCAGCCCAGATCCAAAAAGCTAGAAGGCCTGGAACAATATACTTCAAGCTCTGAAAGAACATGGCTGCCAACCAAGAATCCTATATCCAGCAAAGCTAACCTTCAGATTTGAAGATGAAATAAAATCTTTCCATGACAAACAAAAGTTAAAGGAAATTACACATAGAAAGCCTGCACTACAGAACATTCTCAGCAAGATATTCCATGAGGAAGAAATGAACAACAATGTAAGTCATCAAAGGGAGGAACTATCCTAAAAGAAAAGCCAATTAAAGGAGAAACCAAGTCAAGTTAAAAGCCAAATCTAAGGGAATACAAATTGTATCTCAATAATAACCCTCAATGTTAACAGCCTAAACTCATCAAAAGACATAGACTGGCAGACTGGATTAAAAAGAAAGACCCAACAAAACGTTGCCTTCAAGAGACTCATCTCACACAAAAGGACACGCACAGACTAAAGGTGAAAGAATGGGAAAAAACCTACCACGCACACGGACTCAGTAAAAAAGCAGGGGTTTCCATCCTCATATCAGATAAAGTGAACTCAAGCCGAAGTTCATCAGAAGGGAAAAAGAAGGACATTTCATACTGCTTAAGGGAACCATAAATCAAGAAGACATAACGATCATGAATATTTATGCCCCAAACAATGGCCCATCCATGTACATCAAACAAATCCTTCTCAATTACAGGAATCAAATAGACCACAACACAATAATTCTGGGTGACTTTAACACACCACTGTCACCACTGGACAGATCTACCAAACAAAAACTAAACAAAGAAACCATAGAACTCAATAATACAATCAATAACTTAACAGACATATATAGAATGCACCATCCATCAATGAGCGAATGCACTTTCTTCTCAGCAGCACATGGCTCCTTCTCTAAAATAGACCATATGTTATGACACAAAGCAGCAAAAAAGTAAACGTAAAATTAGTAAATGCAAAAAAGTAGAGATACTACCTTGTATTCTATCAGATCATAACGGAATGAAATTGGAAATCAACAACAAAATAAAACACAGAAACTACTTCAACACCTGGAGACTAAATAATATGCTATTGAATGAAGCATGGATAACAGAAAACATCAGGGAAGAGATAAAAAAATTCTGAGAGGTAAATGAGAATAACGATACAACATATCAAAATCTCTGGGACACTATGAAAGCAGTACTAAGAGGAAAATTCATTGCATTGAGCGCATTCAAGAAAAGAATAAAAAGTCAACAACTCAATGCCCCAACCTTACATCTATCTCAAAGCCCCAGAAAAAGAAGAACAGAACAACACCAAAAGTAGAAGACAGGAAATAATTAAAATCAGAGCTGAAATCAATGAAACTGAAACAAAAGAAACAATTCAAAAAATTGACAAAACAAAAAGTTGGTTCTTTGAAAAAGTAAACAATATAAACTCTTAGCCACACTAACAAAGAGAAGGAGAGAGAAAACTCAAATAACTAAAATTCGTGATGAAAAAGGAAATATCGCAACAGACACCATTGAAATACAAAACATAATTAGAAGCTACTTTGAAAACCTATACTCCAATAAAATAGAAAATCTTGAAGACATCTACAAATTCCTAGAGACATATGATCCTCCCAAACTGAACCAGGAGGACATACACAATTTAAACAGATCAATTTCAAGTAATGAAATAGAAGAAGCCATCAAAAGTTTACCAACCAAGAAAAGCCCGAGACCAGATGGATTCTCAGCTGAGTTCTACAAGACTTTCAAAGAAGAACTTATACGAATACTCCTGAAAGTTTTTCAGGAAATAGAAAAGGAGGGAACCCTTCCAAATTCATTCTATGAAGCTAGTATGACTCTGAAACCAAAACCAGACAAAGACACATCTAGAAAAGAAAACTTTAGGCCAATATCCCTGATGAATATAGATGCTAAAATCCTTAACAAAATTCTGGCAAATTGCTTACAAAAACATATTAAGAAGATAGTGCACCCCGATCAAGTGGGGTTTATCCCAGGGATGCAAGGTTGGTTCAACATTCAGAAATCAATACATGTAATTCGTCACATCAATAGACTTAAGGTTAAGAATCATATGATTATTTCAATAGATGCAGAGAAAGCATTTGACAAAATACAACACCCCTTCATGCTCAAAACACTAGAAAAAAATAGGGATGATAGGAACATACCTCAACATTGTAAAGGCTATTTATGCTAAGCCCACTGCCAACGTCATTCTTAATGGAGAAAAACTGAAAGCATTCCCTTTAAAAACTGGAACAAGACAGGGATGCCCACTGTCACCACTTCTATTCAACATTGTGCTGGAAATGCTAGCCAGAGCAATTAGACCACAGAAATTAAAGGTATATGAATAGGAAAAGAAGAACTCAAGCTGTCACTATTTGCTGATAACATGATCCTATATTTCAAAGATCCAAAAAACTCCACCAGGAAACTTTTAGACCTAATTAATGAATTCAACAAAATAGCAGGATATAAAATACACACACATAAATCAAATGCCTTTATCTACATAAGCGATGAATCATCTGAAAGTGGAATGAGGAAAACAACTCCGTTCACAATAGCCTCAAATAAAATAAAATACTTGGAAATCAATCTAACAAAAGAGGTGAAAAACCTCTACAATGAAAACTACAGAACATTAAAGAAAGAAATTGAGGAAGGCCTTAGAAGATGGAAAGATCTTCCATGTTCTTGGATAGGCAGAATTAATATAATCAAAATGACCATACTTCCAAAGGTGCTATACAAGTTTAATGCAATACCAATAAAAATTCCAATGACATTCCTCATAGAAATAGAAAAAGCAATCATGAAATTCATATGGAAGAACAAAAGACCCAGAATAGCCAAAACAATTCTGGGCAGGAAGAATGATGCAGGAGTTATCACAATACCAGACCTTAAACTCTACTGTAGAGCAATAGTTACAAAAACAGTATGGTATTGGCACCAAAATAGACAGGTAGACCAATAGTACAGAATAGAAGACACAGAGACAAACCCACATAAGTACAGTTATCTCATACTAGACAAAGGTGCCAAAAACATGCAATGGAGAAAAGATAGCCTCTTCAATAAATGGTGCTGGCAAAACTGGAAATCCATATGCAATAAAATGAAATTAAATCTCTCTCACCCTGTACAAAACTCAACTCAAAATGGATCAAGGATCTAGGAATTAGACCTGAGACTCTTCACCAAATAGAAGAAATAGTAGGACCGAATCTTCTTCATAATGGCTTAGGACCAGACTTTTTCAACATGACCACCAGAGCACAAGAAATAAAAAGGCCGGGCACGGTGGTGCACGGCTGTAATCCCAGCAACTCAGGAGGCTGAGGCAGGAGGATCACGAATTCAAAGCCAGCCTCAGCAACTTAGCAAAGCCCTAAGCAACTCAGTGAGACCCCATCTCTAAATAAAATACAAAATAGGGCTGGGGATGTGGCTCAGTGGTGGAGTGTCCCTGAGTTCAATCCCCGGTTCCAAAAAAAAGAAAAAAGAAAGAAAGAAAAAGAAGAATCAGGGGCTGGGGATACAGCTCAGTTGGTAGAGTGCCTGCCTCGCAAGCACAAGGCTCTGGGTTCAATCCCCAGCTCCCCAGCACCGCAAAAAAAATAAAAAAATAAAATAAAAATCAATAAATCAATAAAATCAATAAATTCAAACTAAAAAGCTTTTCACAGCAAAAGAAACAATCAAGAGTGTGAAAAGAGAGTCTACAGAGTGGGAAAAAATCTTTTCCACACACACACTTCAGACAGAACACTGATCTCCAAAATTTATAAAGAACTTACAAAACTTTACACCAAAAATGCAAAGAACCCAATCAATAAATGGGCTAAGCAACTGGGCAGACACTTCACAGAAGATGATTTACAGGTGATCAACAAATATATGAAAAAGTGCTCCTCATCTCTAGTAATTAGAGAAATGCAAATTAAACCCACTCTAAGATTTCATCTAACTCCAATTAGAATGGCTATTATCAGGAATACAAACAATAATAAGTGTTGGGGTGGATATGGGGAAAAAGGCACACTCATACATTGCTAGTGGAGTTGCAAATGGGTGCAGCCACTCTGCAAAGCAGTATGGAAATTCCTCAAAAATGTTGGAATGGAACCACCATTTGACCCAGCTAACCCACTCCTCAGTTTATATCCAAAGGTCTTAAAATCAGCAAAGTACAGGAATGCAACCACATCCATGTTCATAGCTGCTCAATGCACAATAGCTAGATTGTGGAATCAACCTAGATGCCCTTCAACTCAAGAATGGATTAAGAAACTGTGTTATGTATACACAATGGAATATTAGCCATAAAGAAGAATAAAACTATGGCATTTGCTGGTAAATGGGTGGAGCTGGAGAATATCATGCTAAGTGAAATAAGCCAAGCCCAAAAAACCAAAGGCCGAATGTTTTCTCTGATCAGTGGATGCTGATACATAATGGGAGGGGTGGGTTATGGGGGGGATAAGAGAGGAATGGAGGAAGTATGGATGGTGTAGAGGAAAATGGGATGGGAGGGGGTGGGGGAAGGAAAAATAGTAGACTGAGACAGACAGTATTACCCTATGTATATGTAAGATTATATGAATCGTGTGAATCTACATTGTGAAAGAAAAGACATATTCCCTGCTGTATCATTATATCAAAGTGGGTTCTACTGTCATGTGTAATTAAAAAGAACCAATTAAAAAAAAAAGAAAATCCCAAAATAAGTAACAAAAAAAAAAAAAAAAAAAAAGAAGGGTGAAGTAGGCATTTGCAACAATGCAGGTCAGTCTAAGCATAACCATCACTGACCTCGTCACGAAGTGGTGGCCATCAAAACCCTAGTGGACAGGCCCAACCACCCTCGTTTCCTTCCTCAAGGGCTCACTACTGAAGAGAGTGAGGGCTAAAGTTTCACTCTAGAGGTCACACCCAGTGGCTGAGGAGGTACAGGCAGGGAGTACACATGAGTTAGCCTACAAAGAGCTTGCTTGCTTTGGACTGGTTTGGAGAACTGGTGAGATCTCTTCCCACACATGCACAGCTAACGACTGCAGGTTGCAAAGGTATCAGCTGCATTCCCTGTTGAAGCAGGCAAGAAGCCTTTGGGGATCAGGCACTTGTTAAGCCACCACCCATGGGAGTGAGAAGACCCAGCGCAAACCTGTTATTTTTTGGTTTTCTGGGACAAAACTGCCTTCACTTTCCTGGAGAACAGCCTCTGGCTTTCAGCCATTTTACTTTCTAATTTTCATGGTATAGGTAAAGCTGGAGGCCGTCAGTATATTTTATACCTCAAAATAAACCTCTCATCTTGATGAAGGGGGAGGATAAGATAATAAGATAATAAGGTTAATAAGATAATAATCTACTAGAAGTGATATTATATAACCTTCTCTCAGACCACCTATCAGTCCTAGGAACAGGTGAATTAGTTCTGCAGGATTGAGGGTAGAGGTTGATACCACTAATCAGTCAGCTATGTTTTGCTGCAATGACAAAATCTCATTAGCTTAAAATAGCACAGGTTTATTCCTTGACGGTGCTTTGTACCCGTGTGGGAAGACTGAGGCTCTGTCTGGCAGGGCCTCTGATACACACAGGATGATGAATGGCAGTGCTGGGAAGGGACAACATAGAAGATTAGGCAGAGCTTGCTTTCCAAGGTCTCTGCAAACACCCCACCAGACAAAGTCAGTTAACTGAAAACATCTAAAGGCAAAGAAAAAGTGCAATCACATCTTGTGTCCCTGGATGGAGAACTGGGCAAGTCAAAGAAACAGCACAGGTGATCATGAGTGCCCATCCCAGATCCCAGCAGGCATAAACAGCTGTCAGATGGGTCACTATGTCAGCTTAACACTACCCTGCAAACATGTTCCTGCTTACCATGATTACCCTGGTTGTGCAATTCTAGGTGGATCCACCTCCTATACAGCAACTCAGCCTCCAGCTGCACTTTCATGAGATCACCTCAGACTGCATCTTTGTACAAGAAGCTGTTTAGAGCAGCTCGATCCTGTCCCATCTGTGACTATTTAAGCAAAACAACCTGAGTTACATTACAATGCATGTTATGTGTCTACAGAAAGGCAGCATGAAGCGTGGACCCCTCCAACAGAAATACCGCTTACCTCTAGGAAATGGGTTTACAAGCAAGTTTTACATTTTTGTGTAATTTTTTTTATAAACCTGTATTGTTTACATAATTTCATAAAAATAGTTACATAAAAATTAGAGGAAGCAATATTAAATTTGGTCCTTTATATTTTCAGAAGATCAATCTTATAATACCTTCTTTATGTATTACTTTTTCAACTCTGCCTTTTTAAAGTATTACACATGATGTAAAAAAAGCAAAAGATGATTATCAGAATATCTATTTGATTGCCTCAAACGAAATAGGCACGGTTAAATTTTCTTTAAGTTTTTCTTCATTCTCTGATTGAACTGCCTAGAACCAAGGAAGAAGCTGACAAGAGAATCAGGTGATGCTTCGAGAGAGCAGAGATCTGAAGATGCAGCCTAAACCCTGGGATCAAAATAGGCCCAATGAGACCAACCCAGGACATTTCAGAAAGGAAAGGCAATAAATTCTCTATTTTGAGTTATATTAAAGTTGGATTTATGCAACTTTCAACTAAAAGAAATGTAATGATTGTTACCTGAAATTGCTCAATTGTGTCTATCAGAAAATGCTGAATAAGGGGAAATGCTGTTTCCCTACTTAGCCAAGAAATACAAAATTGTTTAAATGGGAACAGTGGCAGTATAAGACTACAAGACGGCTTGCCCTGCCTCGATCCCAACTTGCTCCCTCCTTGTCTGCCTCTACTCCTGTCCAACCCTACCCCTTAACAGGCAGCCTGAAAGTCACTCTGGAAAGCAAGCAGGCAACACATACCGAAATAGCCCATCCCTGTTCCTCATTCATTCTCCTTTGTTCAGGAATCCCACGTGTGCTATGCTGGGGATGGAAAATCACTTGAACCGTTATTCAGAATGCCTGGTCTAATTTAAATTTTATCTTAAGGAAAAACACATCATTGCTAATAGAAAAACACTTTAAAAATACTCTGACAGATATTAACCAATTTTGCCTTTGCATAATAAACTCCCTAGAGGACTCTCGTCATCTATAGCTGATTATAAACTGTTGCTAATAATTTATTTGGCTTAAGTCACAGCTCCTTGTCCTTTTCTGTCAGGGGTGGAGGGGCAAGATGTACTCTGTATATATGATATTATTCAGAGAAAATAGAAGAATTGCTAAATGACCTTGCTTGAATAAGGGCTGGTTTGTTGTTCTTTTTTCAAATTTGAACAAGTAACACCATTTCATAATAAAATATTCTTTATGGCTTTTATTTGAAATTTCACAAAAAGAAATGAATACTAACACTCCATCTTCTACCCAAACACTGCATTACATAAGAAAGAAATCCAAATGGCATTGGAATGGTGAGCATGCTGCTATTTTATTTCAAATATTTTCATTTTATTTCTACTTTATTTTTGGTACCAGGTATTGAAGCCAGCGGCACTTAACCACTAAGCCACATTCCCAACCCACTTTTATTTTTAATTTTGAGACAGGGTCTCACTAAGTTACCTAGGGCTTCACTAAGTTGCTAAGGCTGGCTATGAATTTGCACACCTCTTGCCTCAGTCTCCAGAGCTGTTGGGATTATAGGCATGCAAGGCGTGCAGCACCATGCTTGACTTTATTCCTACTTTAAAATAAACACAAGATCCATGCAAAATAAAACAATCCTATTCACTGATGAATTTTTGTTCTTAAGTCTTCAACTGCTATGAAGCCATTTATCAACTACTTGGTACCAGCCTTTGATTTGCTTAGCATTCTGTTCGTTCCTTTTCCTATTGTGATTTGATTTTTCTATTGGACATAGTAATAATGACTTCTCCTTATCTAAAAACCCTCACATGAAACACATTCTGTAGAAGGCCTCTGAAGACATTTCCAATTACAAATGTATTTGTTGGATTAAAGTACAAAGATTGAGAGCTAGGCCAATTAACCAGTTGAGGGATCAACTGTCTATGCAGATAGAGGTATGAAAACTTCACTGTGTAAAGTCAACTCTAAGAAGTGAAATATGCAATAGCACAGCTAATGACAGATACTATCCCATAGACAGGACCCTGCTCCCACACTGTAGAAACTGACCAAAAACAAAAACAAAAACCTGGAATTTAGGTGTTTTCATTTCTTGTTCTTCCTACTTTAAGACATGGAAGGGAAGGGAAGGGGAGAGAGGGGAGGAGAAGGAAGAATTTCCGTTAAAGTATTTCTGAATAGTTAAATAGGTAATGGTACATCAATTGATTTAAATGATAATCTCCCTTTCTCCTTCCCGTCTTTCCTTCTGAAAGTTACACAATAGGATACCATGATTCAATTAAAAAAAAAAAAAACACGCTGTGTACATTTATGTGCAGGAAAGTGTGGAGGTTTCTGGCCTCTTATGTGCACAAAAAAGTTCAAGGAAAACACTAAACTGCTAATGGTTACTTCTGACTTCATATAGTTCTTCTATTCTTTAAATTTCTTACTACACACATATATGACTTATGAAATTAAAACATTTCAATACTATTTAAACCACATAAAGCCATCTAGCATAATTGCTCATTAGTGTGCACATAAAGTCAGGTACAACAGACCTGACCCGGGTTTCTCACTCCAACACACCCTGGAACTACAAAGTGAAGGGTCCTTCCACAAATGAGGTGAGAAAGGAAACTCGGGGCCCTCCTCCACCTCCTCGCTAAAACCATGTGGATAAGACACAAGCGGTGTCCTGAGTTGTTTGCCAACTCAAAGCACAAAGCACGCTGCATGATTCATATGCACTCTACAGCATTTTGTAATTAATTATATTAATGAAAACCTTAGAAAAATTTGAACAACAAAATCCTAAAATCTGCTTCTGTTGATTTCTACAAAACAAAGCTTTCAAAATGTCTTTATTACATTATAATTATACATAATAATGGAGTTCATTCTAACATATTAATACGTGCATATAATGTAATTGCTTCCAATTCACTCCCCAATACTTCCCCTTTCCTTCCTGTCCTCCCTCCGGATTCTACTTCCTATTTACCCACATACAGATTTTTATTGATTATGATACATATACATGGGATTCATTGTAATAAATATATAGCACAATTTGGCTCATTTTATTTCTTAGTTCTTCCCTTTTTCCTCTCTTCCTCCCTCCCCCTTGATCCCCTACCTCTACTCTACTGATCTCCCTTCTCTTTTGGTGAGATTCAAACAATTTTATTCCTTTCTTCCTCTCTAGCTTCTGCATGAGTAAAAATATTTGATCCTTGACTTTCTTCTGAGTGTCTTCTTACACTTAGCATGATCTCCGGTTCCATCTATTTACACAAATGACATAATTTCATTCTTCTTCACGGCTGAGTACAACTCTATTTTGTATATAAACCATGTTTTCTTTATTTATTCATCTGTTGACAGATACCAATGCTGGTTCCATAGCGTGGCTACTGTTAAATTGCATGCTATAAACATTGGAAGGCATGTATCACTATACTATGCTCATTTCAGTTCTTTTGGATAAATACTGAGAACAGTTGAGTCATATGGTGGTTCCATTCCTAGTCTTTTGAGGAACCTCTGTCCTAATTCTCACAGTGGTTGTACTTTTACAACCCACTAACAGTGTAGGAATGTTCCTTTCCACATCCTCACCAGCATTTATTATTTATATTCCTGATGACTGCCATTCTAATGGGAGTGTGACTGAGTGTAATTTTGATTTGCATTTGTCTGATATGCTAATGATGTTGAACATTTTTTCACGTATCTGTGGGGAATTTGCATTTCTTCTTTTTTTTTTTTTTGGAACCAGGGACTGAACTCAGGGGCACTCAGCCACTGAACCACATCTCCAGCCCTATTTTGTATTTTAGTTAGAGACAGGGTCTCACTGAGTTGCTTAGTGCCTTGCCCTTGCTGAGGCTGGCTTTGAACCCGAGATTCTCCTGCCTCAGCCTCCTGAGTGGCTGGGATTACAGGCGTGCACCACCACAACTGGCGATTTTGCATTTCTTTTGAGAAATGTCTGTTTACTTTATTCACCCATTTATTGATTGGGTCTTTTTTTTTTGGTATTAAGTTTATTGAATTCTTTATATATTCTGGATTTTAACTTTGTCAGAGGAGTAACTGGCAAAGATTTTCTCCCATTCTATTGGCTCTCTTTCACACTCTGTCATTTCTTTTGCTGTGCAGAGCTTTCTAATTTGATGCATCTTATTAAGGAAGTCGGCCTGCTCCCTATGTCGAAGTGCTGATCCTGTTTTCTTTAACCATTTGCAGTCTGTGGTCTAATTCCTAGGTCTTTCACATACGCTGACCTCTGTGCAGGGTGCAGATAGGGTCTAATTTCAACTCATCTACCCAGTCTCTCAGCACCATTTGTTTAAAAGGTTGTCTTTCTTCACCTTATATTTCTGGCACCTTTGCCAAAGATGACCGTATCTACGTGGGTTTCTCTGTGTCTTCTACTCCGCTGGTCTTCCCATCTGTTTTATGCTAGTACCATGCTGTTTTGGATACATGTTTTAGTCAGCTTTTTCTTTTGACCAAAAGACTTGCAAGAATTTAAGCAGGAAAAGTTTATTCGGCGCTCACAGTTTCAGAGGTCTCAGTCCACAGACAGCATCATGCTTCATTGCTCGGGGACCATGGTGAGGCAGAGCATCATGGCAGAGAGTGAGGTGGAATAAAGCAGCTCAGGACACAATTAGGAAGCAGAGACAGTCCTCTGCTCACTAGGGACGAAATACATACCTCAAAGGCATGGCTCCAATGACATGCCACACCCTACCTGCCACACTCTACAGCCACACCTACCTGCCTATAGATTAATGCACTGAGTAGGTTAAGGCTCCCATAACCCAACCATTTCACCTCTGAACCTTCTTGCATTGTCTCACATGTGAGCTTTTGGGGGACACCTCATGTAAATCCTAACAGTACGTTGGCTCTGTAGTATAACTGGAGGTTGAGTGTTATGACATCTCCAGCATTATTGCTCAAGACTGCTTTAGCTATTATGGGTCTTTTATTCTAGGAAGTGAAAAAGGTCATTGGAATTTTTCTGGGAATTCTGTAGATTGTTTTTGGTAATATGGCCATTTAACAATATTAATTCTGACTATCCAAGAATATGGACCTGAGGTCTCTTCTAATGTCTTCTTCAATTTCTTTCTTAATGTTTCTACAGTTTTCACTGTATAGGTCTTTTACTTTTTTCTGTTGTTTTTGTTTTGTTTTGTTTTGTTTTTTGAGGCTATTGTGAATGCAATTGTTTCCCTGATTTCATCAGGTTAAGTGTATACAGAAAAGCTATGATTTTTTTTTTAATGTCGATCTTCTATCTTGCTACTTTGCTAATTTATCAACTCTAGAAGTCTTTTGGTGAAGTTTATTGGGTCTTCTAAGTATAGGATCAATCATCCGCAAACAGAATAATTTGACTTCTTCTTTTCCTATTTGTACCCCCTTTAACTTTCTTCTCTTTACAAAAGTTCCAAGAACTATACTAAAAAGGAGAAGTAACAATGGGCATCCTTGACTTGTTCTTGATTTTAGAGGAACTGCTTTCAATTTTTCCATTTAGTATGATGTTGGCTTGGGTTTCTGATGTACAACATTTATGAGATTAAGTTGTTTTGTTTCTCTGGTGCTTTTAACATGAAGGGTACTAATTTTCAACTCTCTTTTCCTCCAGCTATTGAGATGATTATGTGATTTTTGTCAATTTTGTTTATCTGATGAATTAACTTTATTGATTTGTGAATATTGAGCCAACCTTGCATCCCTGGAATGAAACCAACTTGATCATGATGTACTTAATGTATTTTTGAATTTGCATTTTATTAAGGATTTCTGTATCCACGTTCATCAGTAATACTGGTCTGTAGTTTTCTCTACAGATGCTTTCTCTTGATGCTTCCTTATCTGGTTTTTAGTATCAAGGTGATACTGGCTTCACAGAGTGGAGTGGCCCTCAGCCACCTGTCCATTTCACAGAATAACCTGAGGAGAATTAGCATTAATCCTTCTTTAAAAATATAGAATTCAGCTGAAACTCTACCTGGTTCTGAGGTTCGCTTTGTTAGGACACTTTTTATTACTATTTCAATCTCATTCCTTATTATTGATCTGTTTAGGTTTTCTAATCCTCTTGGTTCAATTGGGCAGGTCAAATGTGTCCAGAAATTTGTCACTGTCTTCTAGATTTTCCAATTTATTGGAATATAAGTTTTCAAAGTAGTCTCTAGTGGTACTCTGGATTTTAGCAGTCTGGGATAACTTTTTTTTCATGTCTTTTTAAAATTTTTTTTATAATTCTATTTTGTTTACTTTTTAATGTAGTGCTGAGGATCGAACCCAGTGCCTCACACACTTAGGCAAGTGCTCTACCACTGAGCTAAGGCCCCAGCCCGTCAGTCTCATTTTGTTGATTTCTCTTTTTGGTTAATTTGGCTATAGGCTAATCTTTTTATCTTTTCAAAGAACCAATTCTTTGTTACACCAATTCTTTGGTGGTGGTGTTTACTCTCCATATTATTAATTTTAGCTCTAATCTTTATTAATTCCTGTCTTCTCTTGGTTTTGGGAATATCCCTATTTTTCTAGGACCTTGAGATATAACATTATATTATTTGGGATCTAAATGGTGGGTTTTTTTTGTTTGTTTGTTTGTTTGTTTTTAATGGACGCACTCAATGCTTTAAACTTTCTCTTAGAAATGATTTCATAGTGTCCCAGAGGGTCTGATAAGTTGTATCTCTGTCTTCATGCATCTCTAAGAATTTTTTGTTTCTCCCCCTTATTTTTCTATAACCTGTGCATCATTCAAAAGCATGTTATTCAATTTCCATGTTAAAATGATATCTGGGAGCCGGGCGTGGTGGCGCACGCCTGTAATCCCAGCACTTGGGAGGCTGAGGCAGGAGATCGCAAGTTCAAAGCCAGCCTCAACAACTTAGCAAGGCCCTAAGCAACTCAGTGAGACCCTGTCTCTAAATAAAATGCAAAATAGGGCTGGGGATGTGGCTCAGTGGTGGAGTGCCCCTGGGTTCAATCTCCAGTACCCTCCCCCACAAAAAATATATCTGGGGCTGGGGTGGTGGCTCAGTGGTAGAATGCTTCCCTAGCATGTGTGAGGCACTGGGTTCAATTCTTAGTGTTGCATATAAATAAATAAAATGAAGGTCCATCAACAACAATAAAAAAAATTTTTAAAAATGATTTCTGATTTTTATCTTGCTATTTTTAATTTCAATCCATCATGATCTGATAAGATACATGGAACTACCTTTCTCTGTATTAAACTTGCTTTGTGTCCTACAATATGGTCTATTTTGGAGAAAATTCTATGGGCAGCCAAAAGTGTAGTTGATTATTAATGAATGAAATATTCTATAGATGTCTGTTAGGTCCATTTGATTAATAATATTTTTTCAGTATGAAGAATCCTTCATTTGTGTCTGGATAACCTATCTATTGGTGAGAGAGGTGTGTTGAAATCACCCAATATTATTGTAATGGGGTCTGAGTCTTTTTTTTAATTTTTAAAATTATATTGTTTTAATTAGTTATACCTGACAGTAGAATGCATTTATACATTTTGATAAATCATACATAAATGGAGTATAATCTCTCATTTTTCTGATTATCAGATCACATCAGTCATGTGGTCACACATGTACATGAGGTAATAATGTCTGTTTCACTCTACTATCAGGGTCTGAGTCTTTATGTCAAATAGTCTGATGAAAGTACGGGCACCAATGTTTGGGGAATAAATATGATCATTATGTCTTCTTATTGGATATTTCCCTTTACCACTACCATGTGACCCTCTTTGTCTCTTTTATTAATTTTGGCTTCAAGTTGGCTTTGTCTGATATGATAGTAGTTACTTCTGCTTGCTTTTCATTTACGTTTGCAGTGGTATATCTTTTTCTATCTGCTTACCTTCAGCCTGAGGATATCTTTGCCTGTAATATGGGTCCTGTAAATAGCGTAGTGTTGGATGTGATGCTGAGAATCAAACCCAGTGCCTCACACATGCTAGGAAGTGCTCTACCACTGAGACACAACCCCAGTCCCAGTCTATGTTTTTTAATTGGAGTTGAGACTATTTACATTCAGTGCTATTATAAGGAGATGGTTATTAATTCCTGCCATTGTATTTCTAATGTTTACTTCAGTTATGATTTTGTTTACTTAGCTACTATTCTAATGGGATTTGTCCAGTTGCTGGCTATGGGTTTTGTGTTTCTTCCACTTGAAATATTTCTTTATATTTTATAGTGCTGGCTTAGTAGTCATGAAGTCTTTTAGTTCATGTGTATCTTGGTTTTAATTTTTCTTTCAATTCTGAAGGATACCTTTGCAGCATAAAGCTATCTTGGCTGGCAACTGTTTTCTTTCAGAGCTTGGTATACATTGTTCCAAGCTCTCCTGGCTTTTAGAATCTGTACTGAGAAATCAGTGTTAATTTGGATTGGCTTACCTCTAAATGTGACCTGCTGCTTTTCTTTTGAGACTTTTAAGGTTCTATCATTGTTCTGTATATTGTACATTTTAATTGTAATGTGTCTTTCCTGAAGCTGATCTTTTTTATATTGTTCACTTGGGGTTCTGAATATGTTCTGTATCTGGACTGCCATCTCATTCCCAAGGTTTGGAAATTTTTCTGATATTATCTCACCGAAAAGGTCATGGATTCCTTAGTTTGTATCTCAGTACCCTCCAATGACCCTTAAATTTGGTCTCAGTGTTGTCCCAGATTTCCTGAATCTTCTTGTCTTGGTCTCTTATCATCTTACCTTTATTGCTTTTTTTAACATTATACACCTTGTTTTCAAGGCCTGAAAAATCTGTCTTCTATGTAGTCTAATCTATTGGCAATGCTTTCAACTAAAATTTTAATTTGATTTATTGTGGATTTCATTTTCAGGGTTTTTGTTTGGTTCTTTTTCATAATCCCTATTTACTGAAGTGTTCTTTTATTTCCTCATAGTTTGTTCCTTAGATGTTCTTTTTCACTGGGTGAATATCTAAGTGTCAACATTCCCACTCAGTGTGAACCTACTCTGTGTTCAGTCTCTCGCACTGCTTTGAGATGTGAATCCCCAGAAACTATACCCACACTTCAGAACAAAGCCATATACTAATAAATCTTAAAAACAAACAAAAGAAAACTTTACTGAAAATGTTCCCCAGACCACTAATTCAAGTGGAAAATGGAAATGATGTACTTGAATAGGTTAAGAAATTAGGCATTCAAGAAACTAAAATTACTATTAAATTATATTTGGCTCTCTGGTCAGCTGTTTTCTCAGTATTTTGATTTGGGGCTACAGGAGTCAAGATTTGCTGCCTAGTTCTGCTCCACCATGTTCTGAGCATCAGCTCGTTTATTTATTTTTCTTGCTGAGGTTTTTGAAATAGAGTCCTTTCTTTCTGGGGTTTCAGATAGTATACAATTTGTTCTCAGCTCTGATCCAAACTGGCTAACCTTATTAAGGGAGTCTGAAGGCAGAGTTCCACTCTCTGCTTGCCTGGCCAGTTTATAATGCCACTCCTTCTCCGAGTCTCAGTCCATATGCTGAGGATATGTGTGGGATGAGTCAGCCTGTGCTGCAGCCCCTTCCAGGCTTGGAAGAGGTGACTCAAGGATCATCAGATTTGCTCTATATTTAATCAGTTTCAGTTCCCTACTTCCCAGTGTCAGCCAGGATTGTTATCCCAGAGCTCAGATTGCCAGTTTCAAGTGAAAAATGCCCTTTGCTCTTCTGAGCCTTGTGGGCTCAGTTTGCTGGGGCAGAATTGATGTTTTGATTCACTCTTGGGGTGCTGCTATACCGTGGGTTCCTCTGATCCACCCTCTTCCATTACCCAAGGATAAACTAAATAGATTTAAAAGATGTTTAAAATATTGTTTATTAAGAGAAAAGAAAATGGGGTAGGAAGGCAAGGAAAGGTTAGAATATTTGAAAGGTGAGGTGAGAGAAAGCAGAAGATAGCACATAAAAGGCCAGAAAGAGGGAGGAAGAAAAGAGAGACTGAAAGGACAAGATAACTTGACTTTTAGAGGGAGAGGAAAGAGGAGTTAAGAGTAACAAAACAAACAAGCAAAATGAAACATCTCCCCTCCCGCCCCAAACAAAACAAAAACTACTACCCTTTTTTAAGTGAGTGAAATTGGGGACAGGGTTGGACAGTCACTGCCTACCCCTAACGGTTCTGGCCCCTTTATTCTTGGGCCATGTGCCTCATGGATAGAGCAAGGGATAAGTGTTATTAAATCCACTGTCCTTTTGTGCTGTTCTCCATCTGGAAGTGTGACTGGTTGGAACGGCTCTCAGTTTCCCTGCTTACCTACATAGGTAGGTTACAACTGGAGGTACCAGGCTGGCCTAGATCACTACACTTCCAGGGTGGGGCTGATGCAAGTTCTGCTTGGTCAGTTCTGGTGGCTGGGGTCAGTCTCCAACCAGAACTTTGTTGGGAGGTTTCCACTCTGGAAAGATTAAATCAGCACATCCCTAGGGCCAGGTGGATGCTGATTCCTGCTGGGCATCTGGTTGCAGGGCAGGGTAGCCAGTCACTCCAGGTGGAGGAGGCAAGGCAGGTTTCACACAGCCCACCACCCCTAAACATGAACTTCCAAGGCTCAGCCCCTGAATGTAGTCATGCCCCTGTTTGCTTTCCCCATCCTTTTCAGTTGGTCGAGCTAGATATAGGACTCAAAGGTAGAGCAAGTTCACTCTGCTCTGTAGCTCCACACTGATCCCCCTGGATCCACTCTCAATGCTGCTTTCAATTGTGATCTGCCAGGTGCACGCTAAACCACACAGTAAACGCTGGCCAGGATAGAATGGCTGTATTTACGACAACTCTCAGCTCCCATAGCAGCAATCCAGCCTAACCTCCTCAGGCTGGACCTCAGGTTGAGAAACAAGAAGGCCTTTGAAACACCAGCTTGCTGTATGGCCTCTGTATCAGCGAAGTTCAGACTACCTTCTGCAGGTGATGTGCCAAATTTGCAAACTGAGTTTCTCTTTCCATCTGTGCAGTCCCTCTCCTCTGCAGTGACACGACTCCACTGCTGCCACTGGCCTTGCTGCCAGTGTTGACTTAGCTCTGAAGTAGTCTTTCTTATTCTCTGCTCAAAACAGCAGGACATGCGGGTATGCGTCTCTGGCTGACCAGTGCTGACTTAAATGAATTCCCGCAGCATGCACCTCCACACCTCGGTAAGCAGCAGCACTCCTGTCACTCCACTCTGAACACCAGAGTAAATGGAAAATACAGGCATCCAACATTTCACCATCTCTCCTCCCTTCAAAACAGAACTTTTTAATGTACACAAAGAAGTGCAAGGAAAAAATATACTATCTCACTTTTATCTCAGGGGAGAGTGGCCTTTTTAAAAAATTTAATTGCAAAATTTAGTCAGAAAATTAAATTCTTTGCCTATGATATTTTCAGCAAACACAGCATATCTGATAAAATTAAGAAATTCATTTGTTTTGACTTCTTACATTTCTTCGGAACTATGAATCAGTAAACCACACCATCCTGAGCTGGGACATTCATTTTCAAAACTCAGAGAAGGCATTAGAGAAAACTAAAAACAGGGCAGATGGCAACAGTGAAAACTGGTGCCCCCCATGGCGCCACCCTGTGGGGGGAAGAGCTGTTCTTGTTGTCATCAGATGAGGACAGACTGTGATTTAGTCCAGGGTGTGCCATGTACTTCTGTGATCTTGATTATAATACTAAACGGCCGTAATTTAGAGTCAATTTACTTTGATAACTTCAGACAGGTATATTTTTTAAAAACAAATCTTATTTTTTTAGGTCATTGTTACGTTTCGACAAAATACTTGTGCAAGATAACAATGTCTCTGATGAGGGCTTTATTTTATTCATTAGAAAATGAGCACATTATTTTTCTTTAAGCAAATGACATGACAGATAAGACCAATTATATTACCAGTCATTTATATAAACATAAATTTAAAGTAAATTACTAGTTAAGCACAGAAATTACTAAGTCCTATTTTATGTGAATCATATGGAATATGGCAATTTACTAATTAAGACAGAAAACTGAAAAGCCATGATTATTCTGGCTAAAGCATTTTAGATACTTGAAACCAAACACACTCTCTTCACACGTACATGAGTATTAATTTAGATATGAAAAACAAGCTAAATTTGTAAAAACTCAATGAAGGAAAGTCATTTTAAAGATTTCAGCTGACTTTTAAGTGAAGATGATAAACTGTAAAACACGAGTGATCATAATCTAGAGGCACAGCACACACTGCAAACTTTCATTTTCAGAAGGCTTTAGAATCTTGCTCAGAAAGAATGATTGTAACCATTCAATTGTAGATAAAATTTAAAAAGAGCCAGGCTTGGTGGCACATGTCTCCTGTACTTCCAGCAACTTGGGTGGCTAAAACAGGAGGTTTGCAAGTTCAAGGCTAGCTTGGGTAACTTAGCAAGACCCCATCTCAGAATAAAAAATAAGAAGGGTTGGGGATGTAGTTCATTGGTAAAGTACCCCTGAGGTTCAATTCCCAGTACCAAAAAAAACCAAAAAAACCTGAAATGGATGTATTGCATGGCATATGTATCATAGCTCAGTAAAGGTGTTAAAAAAGAAATCTGGAGTGTGTGTGCACGCATATTACATGTGTGCAAAAGCATGCAAACCCATCACAACCTTTCCTGACTAAAATACTTGCAACATTGTGTTTTATAGCAGCACCTGCCTTAGACAATGGAAGAAACACAGTATCTAAATAGGGAACATACTGAAAAACTATTTACTGCTCAATTTGCTATCCAGAAATTATGCTTTAAGTTAAGATGTTTCATGTACTCATGCATCCTTTTAAAATGATTTCCTCTTAACCAACTTTTCTCTCTGACCCTATTTTTTCTCGGATGTATCAATCACCTTCCAGTCCAAATTTCTTCCAATAAGGACATCTATTAGAGTATGCTGTGTTGGGGAACTTCATGAAGTTTTCAGACATAATTGTAACTGACAGGTGGTCACTGAACACTACAGCACTTTGTATGTTCTTGACCAGCAGTGGTCTGCAAGTTTTGATTTGTACTTCACTGTTAATACAATGAACTTGCATTGAGATTTTTAAGAGACAGACTTAGAAAAAGAGCCATTACACACTCATCTCACTGCTGTCTCTGTTACAAGTTGTGTATGAGGTCCCAACAGTAGCACAGCTCCCTGTTTCAGCCCTTCATGTTGCAAACCGCTCTCCCAAATGGACCATGCAGGTTTGTTTTTTTGTTTTCCTGATTTTTGATCCTCTGCTTTTACAGCATTTTTCCATTTTGACTACTTTCTCCTAGCTTTTCCTCACCAATTTATGTCTGCAAGTCACTCTGAGATGAGAGCAGTAACCAGAAAATATTTCTCCCCCTATTTTAAAAGTTTTAAAATCAGCAAACATTGTGAGCTCCATGCAATTCTTAGAGGACTTCCTGAACATTATCTCATTCAGCCTCACAAAAATTCCACAAGACAAGAACTACTACTGTCCCCATTTTGCAAATAAGAATCTAGAAAATAAAGAGGTTTAGGGCCAGGCATGGTGGTGCACACCTGTAATCCTAGCAGCTCAGGAGACTGGACGATCCCAAGTTCAAAGTCAGCCTCAGCAAAAGGGAGACACTAAGCAACTCTGTGAGACCCTATCTTTTTTTCTTTTCTTTTCTTTTCTTTTTTTTTTTTTTTTTTTTTTTGGTACTGGGGATTAACCCAGGGGCACTCCACCACTGAGCCACATCCCCAGCCCTATTTTGTATTTTATTTATAGACAGGGAGGGTCTCACTGAGTTGCTTAGGGCCTAGCTAAGTTGCTGAGGCTGGCTCTGAGCTCGCGATCCTCCTACCTCAGCCTCACAAGTGCTGGGATTACAGGCATGCGCCACCGCACCCGGCTGTGAGACCCTATCTTTAAATAAAATACAAAACAGGGCTGGGGACGTGGCTCAGTGGTCAAGTGCTCCTGAGTTCAATCTCTGGGAGTCCGCCCCCCTCCAAAAAAAAAGGTTTAGGAACTTGCTCATGGCCATTCCGCTAACACATGATGCAGCCCAACGTAGGTTGTAGAAGTTGCTGGCTTGTGTCTGTGCTTAAACACTGTCCTACACTGCCTTTCTCACTGCAGAAAGTCTTGATGAACCCTGAAGTGATAGGAAGCTATTGTCCAGGAGTTAAAGGTCCTTCTCATCCATGAAATAGTTACATTTCATAGCACATTATTTTGTTCAAAAAATAAAATAAAATAAAGATGTATAGTAAGGAGTAAAATTTACTACCCTGCCTCTATTCACACCTATGAAGACAGTCAGGCTTTACTCTTGAAACAGGGTCACATACCTAATAGTAAATTTTCTTTTGTCTCTATGAAAGACTGTATGACATCCAATTTCAAATTAGTAAGATTTTTACTTGATTAAATTGTGAGCAGTCACCCTCTTGTTGAGTGTTGAAATCCCAAGTTCATTATTCTAATTTAGAAATCAACTGTTCTGAATACAGTTTGTCCTAACAAAACTCATGCTGAGGCTTGGTCCCCACATGATGGTGCTGAGAGGTGCTATGGCTGGCCTTTAAGAGGGATTAAAGCATTTCTTACAGGGCGAGTTGCTAATCCCAAGAGTAGGAGAGTGGGCTGTTACGAAGTGCACTCTGGCTCTTCCCCTTGGTCTCTCTGGCACAGGTGCCCTTCTGCATTTACCCATTTCCCCGTCCTGAGTGCACCACCATGAGGCCCTCACAGGAGCCAAGCAGATGCTCACCATGCTCTTGGACCTGCAGAACTGTGAACTAAATAAAACTCTTGTCCTTATAATCCACCAGCCTCAGATATTTTGTTATAGCCACACAAAACAGACTAAGGCATCAACCTTACCTGAAATTTGTAATAAAACATACCATTAACAGGGGTAAGGATCTGAGACTTATGACTAGTTTAATTTTTTAAAAGTATTTGTGGTGAAATTTCAGCTAGCCAATTGCAATCTGTATAATCAAGATATCATACAATGTATTTGAAGGTTTTTCCCAATATAAACTGAGCTTTATGCCATCATATTTAATGGAAAAACTATTTTGGAGAAGGGAGGATAGAAATTTACATAGATTAAGGAGTTTTTTAAAAAAGGACCTCTACATACCAAACACTGTCCTAAATGATACACATTAACATAAGACATGTGTACATCTACATTACAAACATATACTAACATAATATATATTCATGTAACATGCACAAGATCACATGTGCATATGATTACATGTGTGTACTGTTTACATCTATGTATAATACATTAGTTTAATCCTCTTAACTCCTTGAAGAAGAAGGTACCACCATTTTATAGAAGACTCTGAGATTCAAAGAATAGATTGGCCAAGGTGAACATGCACTAATCTGAAAGCCAGGATTGAAGCTGGAGTCTGCTGACAGAGCCCTCACCAGAACCCACGCCACTCCTGCTACAAAATGTTTCTTATTTTGGGCTGGGGATATAGCTCAGTTGGTAGAGTGCCTGCCTTGCAAGCACAAGGCCCTGGGTTCAATCCCCAGCACCACAAAAAAAAAAAAAAAAAAAAAAAAAAAATGTTTCTTATTTTGACCAAAATGATTGCATGTGAGCAATCTATGGTATGACCTAACTAAAAGGGTGACAAGCTGGAAGTTGAACACAGATGTGTAATGCCTAACGGCAGCCAGGTGCAACAGGAAGTCAGTAAGAAGAATCTTTGGATGTTTTATCTGTAATGAACTGTCACCATATGCCCCAGCTATTTTGTCTGCTTTTCAAAGACTGTAATTGTGGTGAGCAAGGTAGGAGGAAGACAACAGGTAATCATGTACTTTTCTACCTTCCTTGGTCACTACTGAATGGGCTGCTCAGACAGACCTGCATTCTCAGCAGCAACACACTGAGGAAGGTTAGGCAACTTCCTTCCAGATGAAAGCATCAGTTAACTTGCTTCTGACAGTCAACTAATTCTTAACTCAAAAGTCTGATTTTGGGTTTGGGAGATAAAATCTGGCATTAATTTCAGAATTTCTAAAGCTGCTGCTGGGAAGTTTTCCAAGCAGATCATTTGATTTGTAGTTAAACACACTCCAAATATTTATGAATCCTTAACTATCCTCTGAACCAACAACTCCTCAGGCCCCCAAGCCCAGAATGTCTTGATCCCTGCATCCCTGAACCACAACCTATTCAGGCCTGACTGCTCAGCCTAACACGAAGTCACTACTCACGTCTAGCTGGGGTTACAATGCTGCCTCGACCCAGATCAAACAGCTGCTATTAATTTGTCAACAAAGCAAAGACCTGACTTGAGAAAAAAGGATCAACCAATGCCAACATATAAAAGATACAAAAATAAGTGCTAAACAGGCATGAAGTTCTTAAACTGAAAGTCAAATTTTCTAAATTAAATTAACTTGTCATAATACATACTATATTATAGGAATAAAAAGAGAATAAAAGATTGACTTTACAGGTTTTTTTTTTTTAAGGAGCGTCTGGAATATTTAAAAAGATCATAATTCAGAAGGCTAGTGCAAAGCTCAGCATCCTTCACTAGTCTCCTCATTCCAGCAACCTGACTCAGCAATCAGTGGTGGACCAACCTTCATCTAAGATCTTGGGATAACGTCTGATTCTTAGGTCTGAAGTCGCAACCAGTTTACAAATTCAGCTACCTCACTGACTCTCATTTTCTTCTAAAACCTTATGCAAGTCACATTCAACTCTTAAGGAACAGTCATTGCACCCATCCAATCAGCCCTGTTACAAGTACACATTTAATCACAAATGTCAAACACAAACCCCCTCTGCTGCACTGCAGTTCCCACCCACACTGTTCTGCCTTTACACCCATGCACCAAGGGTCCACCTATGCTAGCTGGGGGAGCCTTCCCAGTTCTCTCAGGCTCTACCATCACACTCAGAACAGCTTGCCTGGCTCTTCTGTGTCCCTTAAACCCTTTCAAGCCCAGCTCAAAGCACAGCTCCCAGGCAGTGTGGACTCACCTGTCATGCTCAAGCTGGGTGTGGGTGAGTTCTATGGTACATTTTTACTTACTTTTTTTTTTTCCTTTTGGTACTGGGGATTGAACCCAGGGGCACTCCCCAGCCCTATTTT
>JAJEJO010001236.1:800712-906311 GCA_020662805.1 Glaucomys volans
AAAAAATATTTTTTAGTTGTCAAAGGATCTTTATTTTATTTATTTATATGTGGAGCTGAGAATTGAATCCAGTGCCTCACACATGCTAGGCAAGCGCTCTACCACTGAGCCACAACCTCAATCCCTTACTATGTAATTTTTAAAAAAGGGAAACAGAGTATGTGTAGAGATTTTAAAGAAAATGATACTGTCATACTTTCCATATCCAAGTTGCACACACTGAAATTGTTTTTATGACAGCAATGGATCTGTGATGATCCACTTCTCTTTTAAGAACAAGGCTCTGTGCTCAGAAAGCTGAAAGAAATCAACTGGCTGACCCAGTTGTGGAAGCTCCACAGAGTATTCACCCTATCTGAGCTCAACAGCCCTGTTCATAAATGCCATCAACCACTACTAGGAACAGACTCCTCACGTGTATGTTTTGTATCTACGACAAAAGGCCTAAAAGATGCTGTTCAGAAAGGCTAAGAACCCTATGCTGAGTCAGTCAAACTGAAGAGGACAACTCAATTCTGTTATGTCACTTTAGAATTAATGATATTTTTACACAAAAGAGAATTGTTTTATAGCAATTCACTCTCTGATAACTGTTTTTACAGACAAACCAATCAAGGGATAAGCAAGTCAGGGAACTGAAATTCATAGGTAACTCAAACTTCCACGTGTAATTCAATGCATCATCACTGGTGAGTCTGGAAGAGGGGGCAGCACCTACGTGTGCCACAGCCACGGGGAACACAGGGCAAGCACACTCTCAGGCCACTGCTGCTCCCACTCTCTCCTCAGATCCTTCCTCCACACTGCTGTCCTTCTTTTCCAACACCAGGCCCTCACCCCACTCCTCTCTAACAGCCCAGTTCCCTAAAAATGGGAAGCATGTGCAATTCTTTCTTCCACTTAGAAGTTAAGCTCAGAGAACCACCAACGGAATGAAATTTGTATTTCCTCAGAGTTTCCACTCGGCCAAATTTAGGATGCTATCTGTAACAGTTTTAAATTCTTAAGTCTAATTAAAAACAAATAACTACAAATTAATACTTTTAATAAAGGTGGAGGGTTTTGGTCTGTGTTCAGCCTTCTCGCGTAGGTCTATTTTTTTTAACTAGATTCCCCACCTCCAGCTCTAAACAGAAACCATACCAAGGCTGTTTCCTTGCTACTTACTGATTTTTCAAAAAATAAAATGCAATTTTGGCAGTTCTTTATTAACCATTATTCATAAAACATAAACAAACAGCTCCAGCAATCATCCATGAAGAGACTTCAGAAATTTGTAAAAGAGTAAATTCCACCTCTTTCCAACAGAAAACAACCCCTTCCCTTCCCTTCTTGAGCCCCTCCAGGCCATGATGGAAGAGTCAGATTGCTGGATAACCATTTTTTCCTTGGAGAAAACGAAAAGGAGTCCCTGTTCCTAAGAAGCTATTTCTGGGGTGTCCAGTCTCTGGAGTTATGCTGGGGAAAAGGGACAGATGCCAGGGTCAGAAAAGGGACAGTGGCCAGTGCCATTCCCACAGGTGTGATCTTTAGGTAAATGGCCAGGACATTCTTTCTATGGGGTTTTTTCCTCTCCAAAAACAAAATACAGCTTGGAAAATAACAACTGGGAAGGCAAATAAAACTAGAAGGGGTTCTGCAGAGGCACAAGGCTTCAGACATCTTGTGAAATCCTTGATGCATGAGCTTGTTTGGCCCACAGTCAACAGGGAAGTAAAGTGACAATAATATGCTAAATATCCAACACCATGGGTAACTTCTTGCTGCCGGGTGCATCAGGGAAGTCAGAACATGTGAAGCTAGAAGGGACTTTGAGATTACTTACTAAAAAAGAAAAAACAAAGACAAAGAATTTCTGGGCAAGATGCCTTTTCGAATTCAGGTTTTAAATATCACGTACTACTTCAAATGGTAGCAATGGATGATAGATAAAATATTTTTAGGAAGGAAGTCATGCTTACAAACAAGAGAAATGAGACACACAAACACCAAAAGCTAGCAACAAGGCTGAAGCCACAGTTCTGTGATTCAGACACTAGCAGGGGCTGGAGTGGACCACGGCCAAAGACACATCAGTCTGGATAGGACAGAACAGAGGCAAATGGATTCAACACCAAGGTTTGTAGAAAGAAGCTGAAAAAGACCTGTGACCTGCCTAGGGCCATGGCTGAGATAAGGCCATGCTTGGGTGGCAGGGTAACACAGAGAGCTCAGGGCCCTCTGAGAGCAGACAGCTGCCTTATCAGGAAAGGCAGGACTCTGAACTCACAAATAAAATCAGTTATCGACCAGGAGCCTGGGAAGGAGATCAACAAAACCAGCACGTACAGAGAGGTAAAGGCACAGACAGGGACAAAGACTCCCACTTAAAACAAGCTTCTAAACTTAAAGTGCAAAGCTCACAAGGAAAACTCAGTTCAACAAAGACAGACAAAAACTCAAGATCCAAAAATAAATTTACTCCTGAAAAAAGGAAAACAGAACAACCTTAATATAAATGTGTTAAAAACAAAGAAATGGGAAAGAAAAGCAAACAAAAAGAATTCTTTTGGAAATAAAATCAGTCAGATAATGAATCAAGAAGAGGTAGACTGGAAAACAAAAACCTGTTAAAATCCTGAAAATGAGAAATACAGATCAACAGATGGGAGAAACTCAACACCAGCCACGGTCAAAGGGGAAATGAATACTTGAAACCCAGTCAGTATAGGAAGAGATAAAAATGTTAAGTGACATAACAGGCAGACTGAGGGAACACCTAATAGGATTTCCAGAAATGAAGCTACAGAAATGGAGGGGAATCAGCATTAGGACAAACGCTAAAAACTTTCCACAACTGAAGAATCTTAACTTGACAACTCCCACTGATCAGCAGGCAGAGACAGGGGAAAAGAATGCCCTCTCAGGACAATAGCTGTGAAGCTGCAAAACATTAAGAATAAAAAGAAAACCTCAAAAGCTACATCGTGAAAAGAGTTAGAAGGGAATGATGATCAGGCCGGCAGCAGACTGGCCCACAGCAATGACCACAAAAAGGCGATGCAATCTTCAACTCTGAGAGAAAGCCACGGTGACCTCGGAATCCACGCACAGGGAGAGTGAGGACGAAACAGGAGTACCTCCTGAGGCTTAATGGGTGAGGGTGTGGCTCAGTGGTGGATCACTTGCCTAGCATTCACAGGGGCCTGGGTTCCATCCTTAGTACTGGGCAAGGAAAAAAAAAAAAAAAAAGACAAGGTCTACCTTCTGCAGAGTGTTACCACAACAGCTACTCAAGGTGGACCTTCAGTAACAAAACTGAACCTCCCCAGAAAAGCAAGAAACTAAAACGGAGACAAAGGCTTCAGAAGAAATTAATGGCTGGGACAGAAAGAACTGTACAGTTAATTTCAATTTAGAATTCTTTCCTCTAAATGAACTCTCTGCCTCTCAATCCTTCAGTTTCATATTTTGGCATTTTAAGTTTCAGTTAGATATAAAATTACAATTTTACAGCTCCTAAATATTAACAAAGTATTTTTTACAACATTCACATCCTTCTTACTTCCTTGGAATGTGATTAAAATGAGAAAGAATTCCAACTGAAGTTATTTATAAGTCATTTCATTAACTGTGTATTTGGTTGGTCAAGTTACCTGGAACCACTGTAGTATGTTTCATTTCCTCCACATTTAACACAAAAACAATTTTTCCAACTTACTGTGAAAGGTGAAGTTTTGATAAATAATTGATAACTGTCTTTGATTTACATCTAAATGAAGAGAACTTATACATTTCTAAAGCTGAATTTTTCTTTTAGTATGACAATTCACAATGTTGATATCCATCTATAAAATTGAGATGTTGCACATAGCAACTATGCACATACTGACAATAAAAACACAAAATATATGACCATCACATCTTTAACTCAGAAATATACATCAAAACACCAAAATAACAATATTAAAAATCTAGCTGGTATTCTAAGTGGATATAAAACAGATCTTAACTCTGAATAATGTAAGCGATTCATATACAAATATTAGTTGCTTTGCACAATCTGTCATGTAAACACATTCCTCAAAAAGTCTCACTGAACCTCCACATCTGGATCCCCAAGCAATTATCTGCCCATTTTTAGGCTCTATAAAGTATTTGTAACCTGGACACACGAACAGCAAGAAGAGATTCCATGGATTTTCATGTGATGGAACAGGCAACAAAAGGAATATTAATCTCAAAGATCACACAGCTGGAAGCGCTTGGCCTAATACAGATACTGTGTCAGGTGAGATTCACAACACAGGGCTTTTGTAAGTGCATATACAGATACCCTACAATTCCAGGGTCCCAAGACCTTAGGGAAGTATAAATACGATCATGAAAACCCCTCTGGTTGGCTAGTCAAACTGGACAAACACAAGCACAGTCTGTTTGTTATGCGGTCAGTAACTGCAACAGTATCAGACGTCACTGGGACAAACTCAGTGTTGTCCACAAAGGGTCACTCCGCAGGACATACTGGAAGATAGTCTGTTGTCAAAGTGAGTACGAATACCTCAGTCTGGCTCCATGACCCTGGGCAAGAGCTGACGCCACTCAGTTGAGTATTTTTAGACACAGGACAGTTATGCAACAGAGCTATCTCAGTGATGCTATGGGTCCGTCCTTCTGTGTAGAGACCAATAAAAGTAATCTTCCAACTAGTAGAGAAATTTTCAAAGCTGAGGAATTTGAATATTCTTGATGGGAAATAAATAAGGCACCTAAAATGTTCATATAGATGATCAAAAAACATTTTAAGTTATAACACTAACCCACTGATTACAGAAAAAACTCATGAAAAGCCAGACAATCTGGCATGAGGATTAAAGGTCTTTTGAAGTTATCTTGCAGGGAACTAGACTCTCCTCTCTCAACTGTAAGGGCAAAACGTTACACTTTTTAAACAGCAAAACACATGCTACTCATGGACTTCTAAAATTTTTTTTCATAAACTGTACTTAAATATGACTCTCATCAAATATGTACCCCTCACAGTGATGGCCACTCCTGACACTGCTCTTCTCAGAATCATTCAACAGTTCTAATCTCACCCAGAAACCGAAGGCAGGGCAGTGGCACCAGGGGAGGGATAAGTGGACCTAGACCATTGCAAGGTTCCTGCATTTCATCATAAGAATTCAATGTTGGGCTGGGGATATAGCTCAATTGGTAGAGTGCTTGCCTCATAAGCACAAGGTCCTGGGTTCAATCCCCAGCACTGCAAAAAAAAAAAAAAAAAAGGAATTCAATGTTCATTTCAAACATAACATGATACATTCAAGGTGAAGGTTATAATCCTTAAAGCAGTCACTCAAATAAAAAGCAAAGAAACAGAACTTAAAACCAATAGAAAGGTTGAAAAGATGTATGTAAAAAAATTTTTTGGTTAATACAAACAAAGATAAGAAGGGAGGATCAGAGGAACAACAACAAAAAGGTGAGACGAACAGAAAACAAAGTAATAAGGGCAGGTCTGAGCCCAAACACACCGTCAGGTGCATTTATACAATTCTGCTAATGGCACCAAAGTACAGTAATAAGCTCCTTTCTGATGAGGATGATTATCTCAGATGATGGGCACGGGCTGCATTTTTTGCTGGTCCCTTCCTTGGAGGGCTCTCACTTACTCAGCTCTCGTTGCTCAGAGTGTACAGACGATAAGAAGGTATCTGAGTGACAAATACCTGTCAAATAAACATTCATGGGATTCCCTCCCACTTCTTTCACCCAATCTTCTTGCTATCAATACCCTTGTTTGTAACAAAATCCAATTTTTCATAAATACAACATCCCACTTGTTGCCACTGCATGCCAAAGTGTTCTTTAAATTCCATGTTGTACATCACTCAGAGAGACAATGCCAACCTGCAGAGTGATTCTTAAAGCATGTGTGATGTACAATGCACCCACTTGAACAGACTGCTTTTCTCATCAGAGACTGCCAACTGTGAAGGACAGCTGAGGCTCTGTCAACTACTGAGAGGCTCTGCCTCGGGCCTTTGCACCCTGCCCAAGACACCACGCTTGACAGAGAGACACAGAGCAGAGTGGAGAGACCACTGTGGCTGCTCCTGGCTCACAGGTACCCTGCTGCTTGCTAATCTGTAATTGGTGCTATTTAAGTTTACATAGTCTCCCATTTTTTGAGGAGGAAAATTTTTTGAAATGGGTGGGGCTCAATTGTTTTATTAAAATCAAAAATTATCTTTGACCCTTAACCCAGTCAGGCCCAACAATCACTAAGTTCCCCACAGCCAGAGCCAAGGGACAAGAGCTGAACAACAAACCAAAAACTAATTCACAGAAATATGTATCAAATTAGACCAAAATGTGAGCTTTTTTGTGTCAGGGGTCTATTTATTTACCTGGGGAAGAGAAGATAAAATTCTGGGAGTTTTAAGATGCTCAATTTACAAATTTGAGATCACTTTATTTTCATTTGAGATTATAACCAGGAAGGAATACAGCAGTAATTACTAAAGATCTTTTTATTTTAAGAAAAAATGTGGAAGGTCTTTCTCCCAGTTTGGCCACTGTGAGCAGTGAGGTATGGTTTCCCTTCTAGGAGGAAGGGAAGGGGAGGTGAGATGGCACAGAAACTCACTCAAAATCAACAACAGGGAGCAGATCCCTGCTGTGAAGCCCATCCTAGTACTGAAGAGACCCTCAACCATGGTGAATGTAGCTGACCGCTGCATGGGAATTAAGAACACGGCTCAGACCAGCAAGAGCTTCCTGGTGTCTCTAACTGGGTCCCACCAACACCAGCTAGCTGCTGGTCTTCTCACACCCCCTACAAATACCCTGGTGGGCAGTGCCTGGCCCTCATTCTTCATTTAGGGGACCGTGACCTAAAATGATCTTTTGAAAAAGGTTCTCTGGTATCATTAAAATAAATCATTAAAATTATCATAGTCAAAGATTTATTCTAGAATTTCCAACAACCTGCATATTACTGTCCTGCAAGTATGGCTCCCACCCTCAACTAAGAGCCCTCTAAGGGAAGACCCATATCTTTATCCCCCAGATTAAGTACATGTGCATTGTAACTAACCCACAGAAGACACCTACTTTACTACACAAAGTAACACATTCCTTTGTCGTTTCTTCTTACCCACAGAGACACTAAGAAATACTTTACCCAGTAAGATCTCTTTGCAAACTAGGTACTAACCACCCTAAACAAAACATAAATCTGCATGACTCATTAGGCTTTCCCCAAATGGACCAATTCAATGAAAAAGAGTTTCAGGTGTAGTCCACAAGGGCTGAGGGGTCTGTTTACACAATGAAAATTTCAGTAGGGTAAGGGTGGAGAATTCAGCACAATATTCAAACAGCACATGTAGCCTGGGGTTGTAGCTCAGTGGTAGAGCGCTTGCCCAGCACATGTGAGGCACTGGGTTTGATCCTCAGCACCACATAAAAATAAATAAGTAAAATAAAGGTACTGTGTCCTAAAAAAATACAACTAAAAAAATAAAAACAACACACATAGAATTCACATATCGAATCATGTCTGTCTCTAAGAACTGCTCACAGAGCTGCACCCTTATTTCAATTTAACAAAGTCTTTAGTTAAAAAGTTTCAAAGGTTTTCAGGTTTGGCACTGTCCCCACCCCACCTCCACAAGGCTTTGCAGAGGGTGTCAGAAGGGCTGAAAGGCTAAAAGTCAGGGGCTTCTCTGGATGAATAACAACATTAAGAATAACTAACATTTACCTGGTGCTTGAAAATGTTCAGCCTCTAAGTTCTCTGATTTAATCCAGAGAGCAGTCCTACATCGCAGCAAGGGTTCACATAGCTCTCTGAAGCTTAAGGGGTATGCCTGACCTCACCTCCTTCCGAGTGTGTGTCTGAGACTCCAGCCTGATGGGGCATCAGCCGCAATTTCTGAACACAGTATGTAACTTAAGTCCTAAAGAAAAAGGATCCAGAGGCCAGAATGTGAAGTTGGCAGCACAGAGGGAAATGGAAGTTCTCCACTGGAGTAGCGAAGCCCAGCGAGGGGAAATGCCTGGTAGCAGAGGCCCAGGAACAGGGCAAGGGCAAGGCCAGGCCTCGACACCAGAGAATCATTTCAATTCCAGAGACAATTCCCTTAGTGAGTACAGGATCATACCAAAAGTGCAGCTGCACCAGCCAGAGAATACAAGAACAGGAAATGCAACTCTATCCTAATCAAATGGAAAGCCAACAATTATTAAATATTAAATATATTTTTCTCCAAGAAGTGCAAATACCAGGAAAAATAAAAATATAATCTTCTAGTACAATTCTCTAGGTATAGTGGTCAAAGCTGCAAAGGCACTCTTCAGGAAGTGGTGCTGGCTGAGCACCTGAAAGAGAGGATGTCAGAGATGTGGGAGACTACAGCCAACTCCCCAGAACCAGTACTACTACAAGAAGACACTGCCGACATGTAACAAGTGCCCACAGAAAACAGAACCACTTAGGAAACCTCTACGTCACTCTGCTTACACAGAGACACCCGAAGGCTTTACTCAGAAGCCTTTCCTTTTTAGAAAATTCACTGTTTCAAGGTCCCAAAACAAAGAAATGTTAGTGCTGCAGGGACTATAAATGATCTATTTGCAGGAATCTGAAACTTATAGACAGAAGATACACATACTACTGTATGTGAAGATGTTAACAAATAAGAAATGCAGTATTTTAAGACTTGCTATCTGTCTCTTTACAAATAGTACTCAATAAAGAGACAATCAAACTAATTAAAGAAGCTGCAAACTTGTAGCTGCCAAGTTGAAAAGGTATTTTCAGGTACTATAGAAAAGAGAACATATCAATAATTTTACTAGGCACACTGCTCTCAGAATATTAAATATACTTATATACTGAATGTTTATTGTTCGATGGCTTCAAAATTTCAAGAAATTATATATAGCTACAGATCTAGAAACAAAATTGTAAAGCAATCACATTTGCAGTAAGACTAATTTGAGGGAATTAAAGTAGGACATAAGCATCTTTTTAAACTAAATTATAAAACCCTAATGGGATATAAAGACGAAGGGAGAAATAAGAAGATTCTATCTAGAATACTAAATATAGAATATGCCCAATTAATATACATTTCTGATCATATACATATATATACATATGATATGTATCATATGTACATATGATCAGAAATGTGGTGGGAAGAGCCTCCCAGAAGCAGGGATGGGAATCAGCAGCACAAACTACTGCAGCCAGGAGGTCTGGGAGATGGACAGGGCCAGCCACACTGCAGAGTGGTAGCAATCCCAGGCAAGCTGGCTCACCCTTCTTTGGAACCTGAAATTTTTACTTCATCAGCTGGAACCTGCTCTCTGCAGCCTTTAATATTAAAAAATAAAAAAAAAAAAAAAGGCATATGATTTATCAGAAAAATAGACACAAACACTAAAGAATATCTGAAGAATATTTGCAAGGAAAAACTTATTTGCCTTTTCTTTATAATTTAAATCATAATAAAATGTTTAAATAAATAGGTTTATATATTTGTTTTAACTTTAAAATAAAGCTAAGTGTAGCTGGGTGTGGTGGTGCACGCCTATAATCCCAGCAGCTCAGGACACTGAGGCAGCAGGATTGCTAGTTCAAAGCCACCCTCAGCAATTTAGTGAGGCCCTAAGCAACTCAGCAAGATCCTGTCTCTAAATAAAATACAAAAAACGTTTGGAGATGCGGGGCTCAGTGGTTAAGTGCCCCTGAGTTCAATCCCTGGTACCAAAAAATTAATAAATAAATAAAATAAAGCTAAGTGTGATTATCAGTGATGTGGAAGATGTGTGTTAAAGCAGAAAGGTGTTTCTTTAATATTAAAAAAAAAACAAAATTTAAATGGATGGGGAGGACATAATAAATACAACATATAAAAATTTACTATCCTCCTGAAAATACAAATGAAAGATTTATATTACTTAAAAATGTCAAACTAACAAATGAAAAAATAAAAACTAAAACAATGATATATGACTTATACCCTTTAATTAATACCAACAAAGACTCCATAAGATCCAGAACTTCTAGACTCCAAATGTCTTTAGAAAACCTGATGCTCATTTTACCAATCTTTCCAAGGGACATATGGAAACATACAACAAAAAACTTACATTAATTTAAATTGTTAATCTTATTAATCCTACTTACAAAAATGAACATTTAAACAAATAGTGGCAAGCAAATACAAAAGTAAATCTTTAATCATACATTACAAATGGAAAATTCATCAATACAGACAATTCCTGAATTATACAGGATGGCTATAAAATACATATATAAAAGGGAGCATATCAACCTAAAGCTTTCCCCAGGAAATGACACCAGTGTTTCTTCATATCTGAAGAACTCTCACTTACAACTGTATAGCAATACTGTTCAAATTTAATAAAAGGCCTTTCCCTTACAATTGGCTGACTGCAAACATGTTGCTAAGCCTCTTTTTTTTTTTTTTTTTTCTTGGTACGAGGATTGAACTCAAGGGCACTTAACCACTGAGCCACATCCCCAGCCCATTTTTGTATTTCATTTAGAGACAAGGTTTCACTGAGTTGCTCAGCACCTCACTCAGTTGACGAGGCTGGCTTTGAACTCAAAATCCTCCAGCCTCAGTCTCCCAAGCTGCTGGGATTACAGGTGCGCGCCACGGTGCCTGTGCTGAGTCCCTTTCCTCAGAAGCCAGAACCCTCACGAAGTCCGCTCGGCTGAGAGCAGACATGATGGACAGCAATGGTGAGAAACAATCATCTGAGTTACAAAGTCTGAGTAGCAGTCTGGAGCAGAAGACAGTTCTGCACTAAGAGAATGGACTGCATCAAGCATTTGGGTCTCACCTAACTTGTAGCTTTTCCTCGAGGTGCCTACCTAAGTTTGAGTATGTGTTACTCAGCACTGTGTAACTCTGGACCACCTGCATGTGAAAATATAAATACAAAGGAACAAAGGACAAGTTCATGCTGTGTGAGTGCTATAGAAACACACACAGACACCAATAAAAAGCCAAACCACAACACTAAATAACACACACAGTTAGAATTTGGCATGACATTTATTTATTCATTCATTCATTCATTCATTCATTTATTTAGATTTATGTTGTTTAAATGACCAATCAATAGAAACATAGCACCTCAGGGGAGGGACTCAAAGTATTTTATGTAAAACGAATGTTTAAATGAGAGAATGAAATCAAGGCAAAAAAATCCAGGTAGAAGAGTTTGCATTTGACAAGATTCAGAAAATCTTAAGGATCTTAAGAGAAATGATATAATCCAAATAATTTTTTCAAGAAAAAATCTAATAGCAACAGGCAAGAAAACTGAAGTGATGGCAGATTAAAGGAAGGCTGCATTTGCAGTTGCTCCACAGCTTAGGATTCAAGCAAGGTACTGGGAATCTACAGGGACACTACAAGTTCACAGGGCAGAAACTGCTACTGAGCTAAAACTAGTCAAGAAACAATGCACCTTGCTCCACAAAGAAATTAACCACAAACTTCGGCACTACTTTAATACCAAGAAGAGAACAGACAAAATGCCAAACTAACGAGGCCCCAAGTAGGAAATAGCTAGGGGAAGGGTTAGGCTCAAGTAGTTGAGTAGCTGTGAGTTCAATCTCTGGTACCAAAAAAAAAAAGGACAATGTAAGGCCCAGTTGTGGCAGTTTTTTTAAAGTAAGTTGTGAAACATTTACCATATCCTAAATTTACACTTTTTGCAGACTTGTGCACACATATTCTGCTTTCAGAATAGTTTTGTAAATCATACACGAACAAAAAAAGGGTGGAAGCTTTTTAATAAAGAAATTGCATTTATAAATGATCTGTCTTAGAATATAATAAATCTCCTGTTATTAAGATTATTACCCATATTGTACAACAGATACCTTCTATTGTAGTTCCTTTATTAAAATAAGGGTTATACAACTCAAATATATATATATATATATAAATATAAATATGAAAGGAGAACCTATAGGATAGGAGAAAAATTTTGCTAGTTACTCTTTTGACAGAGGATTAATAGCAAGAATATTGGGCTGGGGATGTAGCTCACTTGGTAGAGTGCTTGCCTCACATGCACAAGGCCCTGGGTTCAATCCCCAGCACCACACACACACACACAAAATAGCAAGAATATTTTTTAAAAACAACAACAAATAAATAAATGGGCAAATGACCTATACAGACACTTCTCAAAAGAAGAAATGCAAATGGCCAAAACAAATATATTTTAAAATGTTCAACATCATTAGCAATTAGGGAAATGCAAATCAAAACTGCACCGAGATTTCATCTCACTCTGAATGGCAGCCATCAAGAATACAAACAATAATAAATGCTGAAGAGGATGAGGAGAAAAGGAATACTTTTATACTCTTGGCGGGACTGTAAATTAGTAAAACCACTATGGAAATCAATATGGAGGTTCCTCAAAAGACTAGGCAGGGATCCACCATATGACCCAGCCACACCACTCCTCAGGATACTACAGCGATACATGTATGCATACCTATGTTTTTACCAGGACAATTCACGATAGCCAAACTATGGAACCAGCCTACGTGTCCATCAACAGATCAGCAAATAAAGAATATGTGCCACATATACACAATGGAGTTTTATTCAGTCATAAAGAAAAATGAAATTATGTCATTTGCAGGAAAGTGGTTAGAACTTGAGAATGTGATGCTAAGCAAAATAAGCCAAATAGACAGTTAAGGGTCGGATGTTTTCTCTCATATGTAGAAGGTAGAAGGGAAAAAGAAAAGAAAGGTGGGGGTGGAGGGGTCTCAGGAAAATCAAAGGGAAATCACTAGAGTAGAGGAAAGGGACTGAAGGAGGCCAGAGGGAAGTACTGGGAAATGACAGTCTAATACTGTTATATTATGTACATGTATGAGTATGTAATAACAAATCCCACCATTATGCATAACTATAATGCACCAATTTTTAAAAAGGTAAACGAATAAAAAAAGAAAGAAAGAAAAAGCTGTAGAAGTGAAAATATGGTGGTTGGGTACAGTCTCTTCGAAGAAGTCACCTTAAAGAAGGTAAAATCTAAATGCCAGGAAGGCAGCACCCAGTCAGGGCAGACAGTCCACATCATGGCCCTCAGCCCAAAGGCAGGTGCAAGCTTGGCTTACTTAAGGAGGACTCACCTCAGAGACAAGAGGCAGAGAAGGAAGTCAGATGCACATGATCAAGAGAGGCCTTGTGGCCATAATAAGGAGTCAAGAGACCAGTGGAGGACCCAAGGTCAGAGGGCTTCTGAGGGGATCAGGCCATTGTGTACGCCAAAGGAAAGTCAGAAAAGAAGCCACAGAGCAAAGTCAGTGCACTCACCCAAATGAGGTGGTAGTAGCTTAGACCAGGGCTAGCTGCAGAATGGGCAAGTGAATGGACTAGGAAAATGTATACATGTTTTATACTCCTATAGTTATAGTTTTATACACATATACTAATGGGTCGTGGCTATTTTTACTTATTTTTATTTTTTTGATTCATTGTACACAAATGACATATAACTTTTCATTTCTCTGGTTGTACACGAAGTAGAGTCACACCGTTTGTGTAATCATACTTGTACATAAGGTAACAATGTTTGTCTCATTCCATTATCTTTCCTTCCCGCCCCAGCCCCTCTCCCCACCCCTTATTTCCTTCTACACAATCCATCCTTCCCCCATTCTTCTCTTATCCCCTCCCCACCCTGTTATGTATCATCATCCACTTATCAGAGAAAACATTTGGCCTTTGGTTTTCTGGGATTGGCTTATCTCACTTAACCTGATATTCTCCAACTCCATCCATTTACCTGCAAATGCCATAATTTTATCCTTCTTTATGGCTGAATAATATTCCATACCACAGTTTCTTTATCCATTCATCTACTGAAGTAATAGCTACTTTAAATGAGAAAATATTTATAAGAAATATGAAAATTTCTACTTTTCAATTAATTACAATGCAATGCATTAAAAAAAACTGTGCTTAAGATAATTTTTCTTAATTCAGAGGATACCTGGGAATATTTTAATGCCCTTAAGATCATATCAGTAATATCAATTGCAGTTCAGGAAAATAAGTATTTCTAATTCATTGAAAGCCATATAAATGGTATTTTATTAAAATGGCTTGTTTTAGAAAAAAGTGCACAAAAAAGGTACTTGCCAGAAAAACAAACCCCTGCCATTTCTACATTCTGGATTTCAAAAGAAACTAGTTTATATTTGATGCAGTGGTGGCCATATTTTGCATCTAATTTTTTTAAAAAACAATATGCCCACACATTATAAAATGTAATGCTAAATTAGCATGTACATGGATGAGGCCTGGCCAACTAGAGCAATGCCTCCCTTGGGTCAGAGACTGGTAAAGGATTGGGCACATGACTAACTCCACATAATGAGTCAAGCCAAGACTGTACTAAGAAAGAGCAGTCTCAGAGTCAGTCAGCAGTCTGCCGGTCTCTCTCTCTCTCTCTTTTTAACAGAGTGAGAAATAGGAGACCATGTCAAAAAAGCCTGTCTGAGAATGAAGCCAACAGACAGAATCAGAGCGATGGGAAGACACCAGGTCCTCATGGCTCAAACCTGACATCCTCTGGATGTTTTCAGTTCTGTGAGCCAATACGCTCCTTTTATTAGTTGCTTATACCAACTGGAGCAGCTTTTCTGTGCTTGTAACCAAACATGTCATGATTAATAAAATCTCTGTTAATCTGCTCCATCCCTATAACCACCCACTTGACGTGGAGGTAACACACAAGAAGCCAAATATTTTTTCAAATGAATCAAAAGAAAACTTAGGTCAAAATATTTTAAATACTTATTTTTAAAAATAGTAAAACAATCACCACAGTTCTTTACTAGGAAAAAAAACATGAAAAGTTGACTTTCCAGGCAGAAATCTGTTCTAGAGAAGTCTTCCATTTACAGTAGTTATCACAAATCCAAGCAACTTAAATGAATTTCAAAGTAAATGAAAGTCCTGGTACTTCATTCCAGATTAGGGTAAGTCTGTGGTGCCCACTGACTGCCATGTGGCAACAGGAATTGTTCTGCACTTCTGATCATTATAAGGAGACAAGAGCTACCTCAAGAAAACATATGACTCTGGGTCATATCTTTAAGAATTGAAATGGCTCTTTTTTTCTACATAAAAAAAAATAATAAGGAAGCTACTTAATGACAAAGCCAGGTGTTCCTAATAAACGTTCTAACAGCTGAGAATGGATTTTCCTGATAATTAATTTTCCATTCCTCAGACATGAGGGAAATCCCATCACATGAATGAAATAGCCAGACACAAGCTGGGGAAGGGGGTCTGCTAACACAGCACATGAATTCAGTACAAACGCATTAACATATTTTTGAGTTGTTTTGCAAGTTGCAAGGATGGATCCATGAGGACCAAGTTGCACTTTAACCCAATTCTTCCTGTATCCAACAGTGAATTTTTATGACCTCTGGCCACAGTTTATGGAAGGGTACAATTTAGGGCCATGAAAAAAAGCTAAGTTACTGGTCTGTAGGGTAATACATCTGAAATAGTAATAACTACCTCAATGTTACTGAAGGCCAGAAGTGATTTTCCTTCTAGAACTAAGCAACTCCAAGAAGAAATACACTATTTACCTTGTATTAAGACACCAAGACCCTGTTCCTAAGCAGAGTTAAGCAATTTAGGAACTATATACTAAAAGTAGGAAATAAAAGTAAGTAGGAGAATTCAGAACCTTTACAAAGCTAGAAAAACTTAAAAGACCACCTAATTTTAAAGATTAAGAAAATTAAAGGTCAGAAAGTAGCTGACTGAAGGTCACCAACCTGTTGACTCTGGGAGCTGGAACAAAACATGTCTTCTACTGATCTGGTCCCCTGTCTATCCCTGAACACTAGCTCAGCATCAATGTACTGGCCCTCTGACTCCTGTCTTCATTTTGCATTATGTATCTTTTTTAAAAGCAAGTGAATCATTACAACATTATTTTCAACTTTTCAGCTGCAAAAAAGAACCTGCTTTCTCCCAGCCTCTGGATAAGGGTGAGCTCATTTACAAAGGAGGGCCTTTCACACAAAGCTCCAACAGCAGAAAGGTATCTGAGGATCTAGTTCTCATCCCTGCACCCATGTCACACATAAATGTCTTCACTATGTCAATTTGAGTCAGGAAGAAAAGGCTAAGAAATTTTATAGCCTGTAACATATCATTTCAAATAACTTCAGCCCTGCAATCAAATAGAGCTCTAAGACACTAATGAAACTTGGATTCTGAGCAAAACAATGAAATCAAGAAGAAACCATCTTAAATAAAATGACCCACATAACAGATAAGAATCTCAAAAAGTGGATTAGTTCTAGCGACTGACTCAAAATAGACCAAGAAATCAAAGGGTTAAAAAAAAAAAAAGGATTTATAATCCTAATTCTGTTGCTAACTAAAATTCTAACTACCAGAATGGTAGTCTCTCTCTCTGTTTTTTAATTTAATCTATTTCTAGAAGGTGCTTTAAAACAGATTGCCTGGCATATCTAAGAGTGCTTAATTAGTATTTGTCTTGCTATAAGAAGTCACGGATGAAAGTATGGAACAAATACATCAGGTACATGTTGCTTTTTCAGGTACATGCAGCATTCTTTCATGAATCTTCTCCTGAGCTAGAAGGAAATGTGAGTGAATTCCTCTATAACCTACGGAGGAAAAGACTTACTAATTATGATGTAAAATTCAGCTGCAATAAGACTGATAATTTGTGTGTGGTGGGGTGGTACTCGGAATCAAATCCAGGATCTCATGCATGCTGGGCAAGTACTCTACTGCTGAAGTACATTCCCAGTTCTTTGTTTTAAAGAGAGAGACAGACAGCCATACCGACAGGGTCTTGCTAAATTGCCTACCCTGGCCCTGGACTTGTGATCCTCCTGCCTCAGCCTCCCACGTAGCTGGGATTACATGTATGCCACCACACCCACCAGTGATAAATCTGACATCAAAGTTTTAAAAACATAAAACCTTTGCATGGCAAAGGATACAATAAGCAAAATAAAAAATTAGGCAAAAATATTTGCAATATATGTCAAAGATAAAGGACTACTATCCCCAAAATACAAAGTGTGTACTTAGCAAGTGATAGTTCCTGGGTTCAATCCCCAGAATCAAAATTAATCAATTGATATAAAACTTGAAAAACGTAAAATGACCAAAATTCCTACATAAAAACAGATAAAAGATATGACAACTCCTAAGATAGAAAAGATGGCCATTAAATGTTTGAAAGATGTTCAACTTTACTCATAATAAAAACATCCAAATTAAAACCACATCGAGGTGCCATTTCTACCAGATTAGCAAACACTTTAAAGCTTGGTGATACACTCTGTTGATGAGGCTGTGGGAGGAAAATGTATTCTCACACACTGCTGGTGGGAATGCAAAATGGTTCATCATTATGGAAGGGAGTTTGGCAAGACCTAGCTAAACTACGTATTTCTTCACATTTCAGTGCACCAATCTCACATTGAAGCATTTGCTCTAAAGATGCACGTCCAACACACAGCACAGGTTATTCACTGCAACGTTACTTGTAATTGTGAAATATAGGAAACTCCCTAAACATGCCAACTTGGGAGATTGGTTGAATAAAGTGTGGTACATAAACACAATGGAACACCAAGAACTACAGAAAAGAATGAGGAAGGTTTATGTGAACTGACATGGAGTGACTGCCAGATGTTAAGTGAAAAAAGCAAAGCACAAAACAAGCACATATAGTAAGCTCTCTTTCGCCAATGAAAGGAAATAAGAAAAACAAACACACATTTATTGACTTATTTTTATTGAAAGTAACAAAATTAAATCAAAAAATTATGAAGCTCTTATGTTCATGCATGACTACACAACCAGTGAAACTTCACATCATGTACAACAAGAATGGGATCCTAATTAGAATAAGTTATACTCCATGTACGTATAATATGTCAAAATACACTCTACCCTCATGTATACTTAAAAAGAACAAATTAAAAAATCATGAAGTTACTATCTACAAGGTGGGTGGATAAAGAAGAAGCGATGAGGGAGGGAATATCACTTCTCTGGGTATACCCTTTTATGTGGTTTTGACTTCTGAATGCATATTAATGTTCTATGCATTCAAAACACAATCAACAAGAATGGAAAGAGAAAAAAAAAAACCCAAAAACTAAAAGCAAACTGAAACAACTAATTATATTTCAAATGAACTGCTTAACCATACTGTTTTAGTCCATTTGTGCTGCTATAACAAAAGTATCTGATACTGGAGAATTTATGAAGAACAGAAATTTATTTTCATAGTCCTGGAGGCTAGGAACTCCAAGATCAAGGCCCCAGTAGAACAGGTGTCTGACAAAAGCCTGTTCCTCATAGATGGCACCTTCAAGGTGCCCTCATGCAGTGGAGGAGAGGGACAAATCCACTTCTTCAAGCTCTTTTCTAAGAGTTCTGCCTTATGACTTCATCCTTTTAAAGAATCCTCCTCTTAATACTACTACATTGCAATTAAGTTTCCACATATGGATCTGGAGGAACATGCTCAGACCACAACACCCGGGGTGAAGGAAGAGGAAGAACTGCAAACAAATGCTGAACTTTATTCAGTTAATAGTCCTGGACTTCCACAATAAAATTCCATAGACTAGGTAGCTTAAACAACAAAACTTTATTTCTCACAGTTCTGAAAGGTGGGAGGTCCAAGATCAAGGTGCCAGTAAGGTAGGTTTCATTTTGAAGCCACCTCCTCTCTTGGTTTATACACAGCTGCCGTCTCACTGTGCCCTCACATGATCTCTTCTTTGTGCAAGTTTTCTGGTATCTCTGCTTATAAGGCCACTAATCTTATCAGGAGGGCTCCCCTCATCATATTGCCTAATCCTAATTACCTCGCAAAGGCCCCACCTCCAAATACCATCACTTTGGGAAACAGGGTAACATATGAATTTGGGAGAGACACAAATATTCAGTCATAAGATATTTTGAGTAGGTTTGGTTTTTCTATTATTATAAGAAAAGCAATTCTGAAATTATTTTAGATGAATCATGGAATTGAGAAAACTATGAAAGAAGAAAACACAAATATAAATTGGGGAAATGCATGGGGGTAACTTGGAACTGGAAACATTAGTATAAATTCATGATTTCTAAGATACAGATATACTCATATATGTAGCTATTCCTCATGAGGGATCAGTTCGAGGGCCCACAAGAATACCAAAATTCATGGATGCTCAAGTCCCTTATATAAGGTACGGCACAGTATTTATCATATTATCTATGCACATCCTCTCACATGTGTTAAATCACCTGCACATTACTTATAACACCTAATGCAATGTAAATGCTTTGCAAATAGTTTTTATAATACTGTTTAGGGCACATGACAAGGGGAAAAAAATCTGTACCTATTTAGTATATGCGCAATTTTTGCCTGAAATTTTCTACCACGGTTGCGGAACCTGCAGATGTGGAGAAATGACTGTACCCACGTATGTGTATGCACACACATATGTGTAGGTCAGTTTACTGCCTCTTATCCCCAAACATACCCTTCAACAGATGCTCTTTAATAATAAAACTGTGGACTTCTTTAAAGTGAGCACAATGCTAAACTTTCTCAGTAAAGGGTGCTGGAGTAACACTGTAGGACACACTCATTTTTGTGACAACATCTGTAGTCTGTGCCTAGTGGTAGCCTTTCCATACCCCCTTGACAAGGAAGCTAGATCCCCTGCCACTTGTCCATACGACCAGCTGCCTATGACCCAAAGGGTCATCATTTGACAAAACCCACCTTCTCCCTACTCCCTGCACAATTCATTAGCTTTGAAGGCCCCCAATCTCTCCCTGCACACCAAGTCACTACTTAGAGATCACCTGCTCCCGTTTGCCCTCTAGAGGTTTATTCATGAATTGCCCAGCAATTCCAGACCAGCTGCAGCATGGCTAAGTGAATAAATTTCTGTGCTAGCTGACAGACTTACCCACACACCTTCTCCAATAAGATCTGAACCTTCCAAGCTTGCCCTTCCTTGCATCCTCCCTCTCAGTCACATATAGGGTCTCTTACAGAGATTCTTTACATCCTAATAATTACTCCCTTACAGGTTACTAATACTTTGTATTGAACTTTCACTGTAGAACCTACTGTGTGGTTTCTGTCTCCTAACTGGTCTCAGGGTGCTGCCATACCTAAATATGCATATTTGTATATGCATATATGTCTGCTGAAAGAGTCTAGAAGCAGACACCCCAGGAGCAATGAGCACATCTGGATCTTGGTTTCTAGAGATATTCTAACTAAAAACAATAGCATTTCTTGGAAAAATGACTGTTTGCAGACCTGCAGCACCATGAGTACAAACTGAGGCTGGAACATCATGTTATTTCAGAGTGTTCAGAGATAACCCCAATGATCAGAGTTCATCGAAAGGACAGCTGGAAGGATCTTCCACTGGTTAAATCTGGGACAATTTGAGCAACCTGGATCCAAATAATCAAAGTTGATAATAATTGAAGAAAAAACTGAAACCCATAGTTTAGTAATAAAGGAAAAGAAATCAGACAAATCCAAATGCAGAACATTCTATTAGAAAGGGGGAAAGGCAGTCTTCTTAAATATCAATATCATTAAAGACAAAAAGGAAAAATTGAACAACTGTTTCCAATTAAGAAGGTCTAAAGATACCTAAATATATGATCCTAAACTTGATCCTGCTTAAGGAATAAACAAAACCAATGAAGGTTATTATTTGGTCAACTGACAAAAGTGGAATATGGACAGTAATAAGGTGTTAAATCAATGACAAATTCCCTGAAGTAGGTTATTGTACTACCATGGTTATGTGAGAGAGATTATTATCCTTAGGAAATAGACACTGAAGTGTTTCAGAGTGAGATACATACTCTCCAATGATCCGTGGAGGGATAGCATATATGGTATACGGTATATGTTATACATGCTGTAGGACAGATATGCTTCCACCAAAAGCTCATGTGAGACGCAATGAAAGTTAGTTTAGAGGTGAAATGATTGGGTTATGACAGCCTTAACCCAATCAGTGAATTAATCCCCTGATTAACTCAGTGGTAATTGTAAACAAGGTGTGGCTGGAGGAGGTAGATCCCTTTGGGTGTGCCTTTGGGGTTTATATTTTGTCCTTATTGAGCAGGACTCTCTCAAAATAAAAAATAAAGGGACGGGAATGTGACTCAATGGTTTGTCTCTGCTTCCTGGTGTGATATCTTGAGCTGCTTCCCTCTACACTATACTCTTCCCTCAAGATGTTCAGTCTCAACTCAAATCCCAAGGTATGGAGCTGGCCTTCTACACCTCATTATGTAATAGTCTGACTGAGAATGATTAATTCAAGTTAGTAACAAGGAAAAGAAATCAGATAAATCCAAAATGCAGAGCATTCTATTAGAAAGGGGGAAAGGTAGTCCTGTTAAAATGTCACTAAGACCTCTGAAACTGTGAGCCTCCAATTAAACTTTCTCCTCTAAAACTGTTCATGCCAAGTCTTTGTCACAGCAGCAAAAAAGCTGACTAAAACACAGACACACACACACACACACACAAACACACACATTTATTCACTGATCGAAAAGAGGAGGGAGGCAGTCATGAATGCAGAAGATAGAATAAATAAGGCAAAATATTAACAGGTAAATTGGAATAAATGATTTTGTATTTTGTTCCAACTTCTATCAAAGTTTCATTTCCAAATAAAAACTATTTTAAATGCTTTTATCCAAGGTTCTAAGACATGCATTAGTAATCTCTCCATAAGCATGAGGCTCAGTCACCACCTTTCTCAAAAAGAGTAACCATCTAAATCTAGCCATATGGGGCAACTGAGCACTTAAGATGTGGTTAACCAGGACAGGAGTGCACTGGGAAGAAAAGAGAAGATAAACAATCTCATTAGGTTTGTATGCTGATTACATGTGGAAATAATAATACTTTGGATATACTGGATTATATGTCATTAAAATTAATTTCACCAGTTTTTATTTTTTAAAGCAGATCCAATTTAAAATGTAATGTTACATATGTGGCTAACATTGTATTTCTTTAGCACAAAGCTGATTTAAAACACAATAATTTTTAAGAAGTATTGACTGCTTTTTTCTTTTTGGTACCAGGGACTAAACCCAGGGAACTTAACCACCCAGTCATATCCCCAACCCCTGCAACTCTTTTTTTTGAGACCAAATCTCCCTAAGTTGTTTAGGGCCTTGCTAAATTGCTAAAGCTGGCCTTGAACTTGTGACCCTCTTGCCTCAGCCTCCCCAGTACCTGGGATAACAGGCGTGCACCACCACGCCTGACAAGAGGTATTGCGTTCTTCAAGTACTTCAGTAATAATGGAAAACGTGAGTTTACATTAAAGATCCTAACTCCCTAGACAATTAGGTTTTTTAAAAACATAATTAAGGAGAAATAAAAATTAAGGCCTATGAGATAAGAGAGCGCTCTTTGCTCATGTTAAATAACTAATTAATCACAAATGCCATCTATAAAAATTTCCTGAAGAGAGGAAAAAATAAAATCCAAAATTGTGAAAATATCAAGTAAATGGAGAGACAACAGATGATTTTCACTTTTGTTTTCTGTATGAATAAAATCATTTTTGCAAGTCTCAAACATTAACTCATAATGTCATAAAAAGTCATCAAACATTGATTTCTGCTACCAAGGAGCTTACAAACTAGACCTTATTAGGAATGATGGTGCTTCCAAGGCTATTTATTTGCTATTTTAAGGTTCTGATTAATGAAATTCCTTAAAGCCTAAAATTTTAAGAAGCAAAGAAAGAGAAGAATAAAGCAAAAAAACATACTAAATTGGGTTTTTGCTTTCCACACTGTTACAGGGATTATACTCAGGGAGGAGAAAGAATAGGCTAAAGCGAGCCTGAGTAGGAGGATTATTTCAAGATAAAGAAAGGTCCCAAGGATAGAGACAGTTTCCTCTGTATTTTGTTAGACCAAATCTAACTAGGCCAAGTGGAAAAAACAACATGTCAGTAAGATTTCCCTAAAACAGGAATAAGGAAGAGAAACCCAATGTAGGTTGCCAGAAGGTACAATACAAACACCCAGCAGCAGTGTGATTTTGAGCAAAATGCACAGGCCTGTTTGTTTTGGAAGCTCAGAGTCCAGAGCGTGAGTGAAAACCTTTTAAGAAGTATTGACTGCTTTTTCTTTTTGGTACCAGGGACTAAACCCAGGGAACTCAACCACCCAGGCATATCCCCAACCCCTGCAACTCTTTTTTTGAGACCAAATCTCAAAGGAGATTTGGAGGAGAAACACCAAACCTCTGCACAGTATGGATGGATTCTCCATTCTTCCTTCCAGGTGCCCTCTGTACCCCATTACCACATCTCAGGGAAATGGTGTTGACATCTAGACAAAAACCCCCTACTCGCAAAGGATACACACTGCCTAGTGCATGAAGGATCCATTTTTGCATTTAGGCCTAAAAGTCTTGCTGTTGAAGGGCCGTGGATGGCTCATGTACATCTGCCAGCTCCACACAGATGCTGTCCAGCATCTGCTGCCCTGCACATAAGCAGTTGATACACATTAGATGCCCAGAGTCCCCACACCCCAGACAGGAGGCTAGCCTTCCTCCCAGCTGGGTCACCTCCCATCCTGCTGCAGGCCTCACATTCCATTCCCATATTTAGCAATCAGGAGGCTCCTCCTCAGCAGAGGGGCCATGGCTCCCCTGTTCCAGCCATGGGAAGAAATGCAGATAAGTGAAAAACCTAAGGATGACAGCGACTCTTGTAATAATTAGCAAGAACTAACACTTATGTTCCAGGGACTTTGCTGCCCTCTGTCCAGGGATCTTTCCATCACTCAGACACTTCAGGAGGCAGATAATATCACCACACAAGTTATATGGCCACAACATAAAGAAGGTAAGTAACTTGACACACATCAAAGAAAGCTCAGCTCAAACCTAAGCAGTCTGCTCCAAGAACCTACAGGGGTTCCCCTGTGAATCAATCATGAACATTGACTATATAGTTAAGGAAATATTTGTTCATGACACCAGCAATCATGTCCTTCATGCTCTTCTTGACATGACACAGCCTGGAGCTGCTTCCCAAGCAGGTCATTACCAAAAACCTACTGCTTACACACCCACATCCCAATCTCTCTCTCTGGCAAAATCACACCCAGGAGATAGCTCTTTCCCATGTATTTAGGCTACTTTCAGTCATGATTTTTTACAAAACAAACTGTCAGAGGAAAAAACAGGGCCATTGTTTTTATAAATTTTATTTTCTTAATAAAAATTAATTCTACTATAACACTTTTTGTTTAGGAGAAATAAATCTACACATAATGCCTTTAAGAACCTTTAAAAAAAATACCTTAAAGGATTTCTGATCTAAAGTGTCAAAATGAAGACTATTCTGATCCTTCTCTTGGAAATTGCCTCAAACAAGAAGGTGCATGTAAGCAAACACAACACAGTCTTCAATGATGCCAGGGAACAAAAAACCGTAACTCCAAACTGCAACATCTAAAGACAGAAAATGTAGGGAAGGACAGAGGAAGGTTAAAGGAAGTCCTGCAGAGAGACATCCACGAGAAGAATCCCTGGAAAGGCCCAAACACAAAGCTTCAGGTCGTGTGGGAGGTGCAGGTTGAGTCCAGCTGAATCCAGGGGACCCAGGTAGAAAGCTACACCAGGAACAGTTCAGCCCCCAAGTACCCACGCCCCCCATGCAGCCAGACACATCCCTCACCCTGGCAATTCTCTCCCACCAACATCAGACACTGAAGGTTTATCCTTTGGGCAAAAATAAATTACAGAAAACAATCTTAGGGACCATATGCTAAATGAAGGTAATGACAAGGACTGAAAAACAGGAGAGGTCTTCCAAGAGGCTGAACTGCACAGCAGTTCAGAGGTAGTATGTCCAGGCTTCCGGAGTTCAGTTTCAGTTGTCAGTTAGCAGAGATGCCTTACCTTGGACAAGCTACTTACCTCTGTCCCTCAGGTTCCTCAACTATAAAATGATGACAAAATCAAGATGCAAAATCATAGTTGATATGAGAACTGAGTTAAAGCACTAGAATGGTGCATGGGCATCCTAAGTGATCATCAACATTAGCTCCTCTTCCCCTCCCGCGGCCCTCAGAATGCTGACAAAAGGAGGAAATTTGATTTGCAGGCATGCAATTGGAAGGGCCTTATTTAGAGAAACCTAGGTAAAGATGCCTGGATGCTGACATTCAGTGGTCCCTACCCAACGAATGACTTTTCCCAACATCATTGCACAATAAAGCCCACAAGCTAAAATATCCCATGCAGAGAGATGCCAAACAACTTTATAGTGTTTTACTGTTAAATATGAAAAGAGTTAAGATCATTAAGCATTTAAAGGCCTCAAGTCTGAAAACTGGGAAGAGAGATTCAAATGCAACCATCCCCACATGTACTCAACACCACTAAAAAAGGGACCTCAAGCAAAGCAGATCTAATACATGGAAAAGAAAACTTGTTCAAAACCATAATTTGAATACTCAAAGAGGTATGTGAAAATATTGTGCCTCTAAAATAAACACTGGCACAGAGGATGAGAATCAACTGTTGGAAATGAAAACCATCATGGCTCCCCAAAAATTCATTAGAAAGACTTGAAAAATAAAGTGAAAAAATCTCTCAGAAAGTCAAACATGTAAAACTTTTTTTTAAAAAAATCAGACAGTTATTCTAAGTGGTTGAATATCTGAGTAATAAGAGAAAACAAAGAAAATCCAGGATGCAGGTTTAAAAAAGTTTTTTTTTAAATGTCCTGGAATGAAGAACAATGTCTCCACCAAATGGGCCCATTACATCAAATGAAGAAAGACATTCACTGGGGCTCATCATCATGCCATTTCAGAATATCTTAGAAAAAGAGCACATGTAGAAAATGTCCATTTTTATCAAAGAGGTCACATGTAAAGGATTTAGAATAATAATAACAACAACCAAATTTATAAAGTCCCCCCAATGTGACAAACACTAAATTCTTTATATAGAGTAAATAATTTAATACTTAAAACTAATCCTCTATGAGAAAAGTATTACTTAAAACCCATTTCACAAACAAGAAAACTACAGTACAGAAAAAATAGATAATACACAAAAAGTCACAACGCTACTGGGTGCAGGCCATGTTTCAACTGCCTCCCTCTGGCTCAGAGGTCTGAAATGCTATTCTTCTCAAAAACAACTCTGGAAGTCTGAAGGAGATGGAGAAATGCCTTCCAATTTTTGAAGGAAACAATCTAGAAATCTATACCCTATCAATCAAGAGTGAAGGCAGAATTCAGATATTTTGAGTGATACAAAGTCTTAAAATTTATGAGTTTCAGGAAGATACTAGAGATTATGATCCCACAAAAAGGAATTTTACTAAGATAGACAGACCCAAGATCTAAAACCTGGGTACCTGGCAGAAGCTAGCAACAAAGAAAATTTCCAAGAGATGATAAAAGAAGTCTCAGGAAACACCTGGGCAGCAATCCAGACAGTAGCAGCAGGGCAAGAGAGACGCTATGGAGGTTTCCAGGGGGAATAAAAATTAGCATATATAAACTATCTGATTGATCTGAATGTGTGGAATTGGCAGTGTCTTATAGAAGGAAAAACACAGAGACATGAAGTCAGATCTGGGGTGTGCCAACATCCAGCTCTGTGACACTGGGTCACTTCCATAACATCTCTAAGCCCCAGACTCAACTGAATAGCAGGGTAATAACACAAAGTTGCAGAGAGTTGTTATGAAGACTAAAAAATAATGGACATAAAGCACATATACTATATGACAAGTGTCATTCCAGCAGCAACATTATTTCCATGAGAAAGGTATCCATGCTCGAATGCCCTGGCCATCAAGCAGGAACAGTACCTGTTTCATCACTGTTGAGCCAAAGCCCAGAGCATCCAACCTGTGCAGGCCCTCAAACGTTTATGGAACCAAAATCAATTTCAAGGACTGGCTCATTCTCCAAATCCCAGGAAGCTTACCCAACCACTCTGGTCCTCGGCACATCGTCTCAGGCAGCGCCCAGTAGCTTACCAGCCCAGCACAAGGTTCACCGCCATTGCTTCAGGCCTGCCTTATTAGCAAAAGCAGACTCACCAGCACAACAAAGTTAACTTTGTTCATGGAACTTAAAAGTATATATCTTAAAAGTTGAGTGTACTTCATTCATATACTTCTCTATCTTCCCAGCCTCACTATGGAGATCTTTTTACTCAGTTTTTCCTACTAGGAAATTTTTTAATAATAAAGCTGGAAGGTAAAAATGGGACATTTACCCAACTCTAACAGGTACATTTTATTGGTTTAAATTCCTTTCCCAGATATGAAATTAAGTTTCCATTATTCCTTTCACTCAATACAGTTTATCTTCAAAGAATACAGAAAAATCTAAGTGATTATGGTTTTACAATTCGTATCTTTAAACATGCTATAATTTTGAAATCTGTTAAGCATAGGACCAAAACAACTGGAGCCTTAAGCACCTCACATCCTTGTTACTATCTATAAGCAAATTAGAACAAGAACTGATTTCCTGGGTACTAAGTAATACTGCAAAAACTGGAAAGTAAAAAGTAGATAAGCATGCCAGACACCATGGCACACACCTGTAATCCCAGAAACTCTGGAGGCTGAGGCAGGAGGACTATGAGTTCAAAGCCAGTTTTAGCAAAAGTGAGATGCTAAGCAACTCAGTGAGACCCTGTCTCTAAATAAAATACACACTAGGGCTGGGGATATGACTCAATGGTTGCGTTCAAATCCCAGTATTCAAAAAAAAAAATGTAAATAAGCATAAGGTTCTTTAATATCATTTAGAAAAGTATGAAATTTGGTACTTTCATCATTTCTGAAGCCCTTTCAAACATGCATTATCTTGCTGGCGGGCACAGTGGCTCAGGTCTGTCATCTCAGCAGTTCAGGAGGCTGAGTCAAGAGGATTCCAAGTTCAAAGACAGCCTCAGCAACTTAGCAAGACACAATCTAAAAATGAAAAAGGGCTGGGGATATAGTGATAAAGCATCCCTGGGTTCAAGCAGTAGTAGTGGTGGTAGTAATAGTAGTAGTATTAACTGAATCATCTTATTATAATAAATGCTTATAATAATAAATTTGAATAACCTTACTGCTCCTATCTAACCATAAGAAAACAAAAAACATCAATGACTTGGACAGGACCACAGCAACTAGTTAAGTGGCAAAGCTAAAACTTCTTGGAATGAAGGTATGGAAAAAGAACAGCCATCGATAATGGAAAGAACAGGTCATCACAAATGAAAATAAACAGTCCTCCCTTACATCCATCACTATAAGTCCATAGCTGGCAATCCCACACTTTCTATGAAAGCCACAGTTTCTATGAAGAATTTATACAGAAAAGATCTGGAGTCAGGTTTTGCTGACTTTAATCCAAAATGGACCAGTTTTCTCACTAGAATTTGGTACACATTATTAAATGTTAAATCCTGTGTAAATGTAAATGGTTTTTTAAATCAAAATGTGTTGTCAAAGGGCTGGGGATATAGCTCAGTTGGCAGAGTGCCTGCCTCGCAAGCACAAGGCCCTGGGTTCAATCCTCAGCACCGCAAAAACAAAACAAAACAAAACAAAACAAAAATGTGTTGTCAAATCTCTCCCAGTGTTTAAGCAAGTGGGTCGTCATCATCATGCCCAGTGGTGTCAACTTGGAGCCTGGCTCAGCAGTCCAGAGTGGCTCTGGGCCTTCACCACAGGACACAAGAGAAACCTGAGATTCAGTTGCAAAGATCATTCTCATGGTCTATAAATTCCCATTTTTTTTGGACTTGTGACATATGCCATACAGTGTTTTAAGGAAAGAAAAAAGATGAAGTACATTAAAATAAAACTTTTAGAATATTTTAACAGTGCTTGAAAAGCTAAATATACATTGATAAGCAGAGTCCTCTATAAAAGATAAATGGAAGGGCTTAAGGCTAAAAATTTGTGAGGAAAATTGTTCTAGGTGTGGTGGGAAAGAGGAGAGTGGCATACTGCACACAAGACCTGGAAGTCAGAGTGCAAGGTCTTGCTAATAACTAGACTTGGGGCAAGAAATGTGCAGGGAAATTCCAGAATGGGATGCTTCACTGGCTGGTCTTGGGTGATCAACTAAAACAGGAAGACAGAGGGTAGAAGTGGTTTGGTGTTAAAGAAGCAGTGCAGGAGAGTCTTTCTTGAGTGTCCTATGGTTTGAGGGGCCCACAGACGGATATCCAATCTTATACCTCATCTACCAAGCTGAACAATATAGTCTGGAACCAGAGGAAGATGGCAGATGGAGACATAAATTTGGAAGCCATCAGCATACAGGTTTGATTAAAGCCAATTTGGAAAGATAATCTAAAAAGAGACACACACCTGGTATTCTCTAACATTTTAACATAAGGCGTGTGCATGCGTGTGCATGCGCGCGCGCACACACACACACACACACACACACACACACACACAGGCAGAGCTGCACAGAAAGGTAAAAAGGCAGAGGTGAGAAAGGTAAAACAGGAAAACCAGGAGAATCTGGTGTCCGGGAGGAAGAGAAGACAGCATTCCGCCCCCACTGATGCCGCGGAGACATCAATGCAGGGGAGACCTACGCTCGGTTGAGCAACGTGGAGTTGGGGGGAAGGAAACCATTTTAGTGGAGAGATGGGGATGGAAGCCATACTGCAGTGAGTTGAAAAACTAAGCGTAATTTTAAAAAGACGAAGTGACATTCAAAAAAAAAATGAGAGGGGAGGAAGTTAGTAGACAAATCTGCCAGTAGTTTCACCACACCATCAAGCAAATAAATGAAGTGAAGCATCACCAGTGCTGCCACAGAAGTCTGTTTGGGGGACAGAAGAGGGAGACTTAGGAAAAAACATCTTTCCAGAGATGTAACCAAATCCAAAAAGCTGGTGACACCACTTCTGTAGCAAATATGTTCTTGGAATGAAACTAATGCCACCAAACACTTAAGACTATCTACTCCAGTCATTATACAAGGTCGGTACTGACCTTGACTAATTTGTATGACATCGACAGTATCTGTAAGTAATTATTTTCTAGAACTTAAACATTCCCAAGTAACTATTTCCTAAAATAACCTTCATTCTAAAACACAATAATCATTTTGCAAGGTGCACATGCCCACCGGGGAAGATCCTTTTTTTCCTTATTCTTTTGGGTTTGGTGGTAGTTGTTTTTACAAGAACAGGTCTGGCTAAATTGCCCAGGATGGCCTCCAGTTCAACATCTTCCTGCCTCAGATCCTGAGTAGCTGGGATGGCAGGTATGTGCCTTCATGCCCAGATGGGAAGACTTACTTAAAAGAAAAAAAAAATGAAAAATATTCATTGACTGAGTGGATCATTACCCTGCTTTACAATGAAGGGGCAAATAACTCAAAGAAAGTGTCACTTCTCACCATCGTGAAGAAATGTCACTTGGAGTTTTAGCAGGTACACCTCTCTTCTAGAATGTTTCTATCAAATGTTCCAGGAAAGAGATTGACAAAAAAAATTCTTGTGTGTTTTTATTTTTCTGAACACAATTTTCAACTAAAGTTAATTTGGGAAATTGGTTTGGTGGACTGTCTTTTCTGATCTTTTTTGTTTTGCTTTATGAAAGGTGTTTGCAAGGGGCATATTTTCAACATCCAACAAAATTCATCAGCACATTTTCCAAATGCAAAGCTATTTCTTAACTATTTAGAGTTACCCTCTTTAGGTTTTCACTTATTGCAAATTTATAACAAAACACAAATGTGAGAATGACAAACTAGAAGCCTTGACACAAACATTTATAAAGGATTTAATTTCAGATTAAAATTCTGCATATGATAACTTCAAAAATGTTTAAAAGTAACATTTATTAAATACATTACACAACACAGATTTTACATACTAGCTGTGGGTAAAACAAATGATCTTCCACTCAACTTTATTTTTTTCCTTTTTAATTTAGTTGTGAAATCATCAGATTATTTGATCTGACATCTGCAATTCAATTATGTTCTATGGTCAGAAATATAATGACAGGTAGGACAAGGGGTTATTTTGCTTATTGTGGTAGAAGTGGAGTAGAGATAAAGTAACTAGGCAATGGACAGAGATGACTTAAGCCATTTTTACTGGAAATGAAAAATAGAAAAAACCCAAAGTTTCTTTGCATGAAGATACAGGTTCACAATCTCCGATCCAAACTCCTTACAGACAAGTAAGTTCTGAAATTCTGAACTTTTACAATTTTAGAAAAGTAATAAAAGACAGATTCCGTCATTTATTCAATAACCCCAGCAGGTCAGGGTAGCTCTTTTAATAAAACATAAATATTTCTGCAGCTGAAATGAAGAGTAATGATTTAAAACAACAACAACAACAACAAAAAGTCTCACGTTTGGGTCAGGCATTGCCCTTAAGTGAGTTATAAAAAACCTGCCATTTCAGAGCCCATAGATTTCACAATTATGATTAAGGGACTGGAGACCTGCATTCAGCCCAAGTTTTAAGAAAATACAGATAAGATGGAGGAGAATGGTAGAGCCCTGGATTCCAGTTCCAGCTCTCCTTGGTGCAAACAGCATGAATTTAAGCAAAGTGTTTAGCACCTATGAGTCTGAGTACTTCTCCCTGTAAATGGAAAGAAAGGTGTCTATGGACCATGAGTCTGCTAAAAATCACATGCACAGTCATTAGGCTGAAAGGTCCTGGCACCAAGTTGAGCACTGGGTGGTGGGATAACCAACTGTTTCAGCATGCCTGGGACTTCCCTAGAGTTAGTACTGATAGTCTCACATCCTGGGAAACCTACTTACAAATGGGACCCATTCTAACACAAAGAACAGAAATTAAATGAAAGTCAAAATACACAGAGGAAAAATCACTCAAAATAGTTTCAATGGTGAAATAGTCAGACTACTATCTGTGGATTATAATTTTACCACCTTCTATGGTAAGCAAAGTCTAACCTTGCATACCTGGTACACACTCCTATAGTCAGTTGTCTTGTCCCCTGGAGTGGAGGTGGGCATAGCCAACTCAAGAAGCCCTTCTCCAGAGAGTTAGAAAGACTGCAAGCTACAGGAGATGCCCTTCTGCTGGCCCTAAAGAATCACCATGGCAGGACCAGTGAGCAGCCTTCGTAAAGGACTTAGTCCTACAACCCCAACAAAGCACAATACATACCAACAGAAAAACATATCTTTTAAGAGAGTATCTATATACATAGTGTGTGTGCATATACCCACTGCAATTAAGTATGAAAAGGTCGGTAAAACATAATCATACTTTTACTTTTTTAAAAATAAGAAAAGTTCAAATTGAAAAGAAGCGTTCTTAGTAAGTTAAACTCAGGCTGGGAAAAAGAATCTGAAAATACTTTTGGTTGCACAACTGAAACTTTCACACATTGCTATGGGGTATAAAATGGTACAACCACCTTGGAAAATTATTTGGCTATTTCTTTTAAGCCTAAAAGGATGCCAACACTATGACTCAGAAATCCCACACTCTGGGTGCCTGAGTTCATGAAAGGACATGCACTGCCCACAAATGTTCACAGCAGCTTTAGTAATAGCTGAAAACTGGAAGTGATCCAAATGCCCACCAATAGAAGAATGGAACAACTGTGGCATATCTCAGTGGAAAATTAACATCAGCCAAAAAGAACAAACACAACAAGGGTGAATCACAAATATTTTATTGAGTGAAAGAAGCCAGAAAACATACACAAGGAGAACGTAATGCAGAATATGGAGGTGTGCCACGACCTGAATCTATATCGCCACAAAATTCATGTTGAAAACTCGTCCCCCCCATGGTGGTGGTACTAAAAGGTGTGGCCCCCAGGAGGTGATCAGGTGATATGACTCCACCTTCAAGAATGGGGTTAGTGGGAGATCCCAGATGGCCCAATACAGGAGGTTGTGTTCCTGGCTGCTCCTTGGAGTGAAAGGAAGAAAGCAGACAGGCAGCTTCGCCACAAGGTGGGTAAACAAAAAGAAAGGGTGGGGGTACTTTACTGGAACCTAAAACTGGACATTCAAAGCAGACTGGGGACACAGGAGGCTGAATATAATAAAACAAGGAAAAAATCCCCATCAGCACAGCCACTGCAACAGCCAGGCCAGAAGCTCCAGCCAGGGAGGTCCCAGTGTGAGTATAGCAGAGAGATAAGGGAATTAAAGGAACTCGCCTTTTTGGAAGCTTTTAGAGACCAAGGACATTGCCCAACAAACCTGAAGGACTCGCTGCACAACATCCGAGTGTGGGGAAAGAAGCCATCATCTCTAGGTGACATGTGGAGGACAAAGGAAGGAACTGTTTTGCAGCTGCAGTGGAACCGATTGCTTGCAAACCAAGTCTTGCCCAAACTACAGGCCTGGTAAGCACACTGTATGGCACAGAGTGTGCTCAAGAGACCACAGGAAAATCACGTGTGGAGAGAGTTTACACAGGGACAGCTGGTCTTGGAAACCCACCCAACTCAACTCTTCCCCCTCCAATCTGACTGCCTGCAGGACCAGCAGGGAGATATGTATCTGGTTGGAATTTGAAAGGGCAGAAGAAATTGGAGACTGGACCTGAGACCAGGAAATGTGGGGTCTTCAGGTGAACCAGGGGACTAACAACTGGCTCCCCCACCACACATGTAACCCAGGGGAGCCCTGGGGTAAAGTCCTCAGTGTGGACCAGCAAGTACTGGGCACTGGGGGTGCACTGATTTAACATCTCCAGACCAACTGGCATTCAGCAAAGAGCCTGGAGCCCACCTGAGCCTACACCCTGCCTCCAGGAACCCTGCCTACGGGATCACCTCTCACTCCAGCAATCCAGAGGGTCAGCATCACACTCCAGACAACCCACCTAAAACCACTGAGAAGAGGAGCTGAGAATGTTTTGAACTCCAACCAAAAGAATTCTTTAACTTTTCTTCAAGATTTTTTTTTAAATTCTTTTTCAGGGCTGGGGATATAGCTCAGTTGGTAGAGTGCTTGCCTTGTAAGCACAAGGCCCTGGGTTCAACCCCCGGCACCACAAAAAAAAAAAAAAAAAAAAAAAAATTCTTTTTCACTGTTTATTTGTGACCTTAAATTAATGGTACATGGATACAGTTTCCTATTTTTTTTTCTTATCACTAGCATTTTTGAACCAATTATTTTATATGGATTAGTTTTTTGTGTGTGTTTGTGAACCTGGATGTTTGATTAGTATATTTTAGATGTATTTTGTACTTCTTTTATTTTTATTTTTTTATTTAAATCTTTGCTTTATGTGTATTTTTTCTCTAACCTTGATTCTCTCTTTTCTTCTGCTAACAGTCAATCTCTATTGTTCTCCATTTCACTCTTCCTTTAATCTCTTACTTCTGTCTCCTCTCTCATAATCATCACATACTATATCACTGCTCTCCCTGTCCACCATTTAAAAATGTAAACCCTTTTGCAAACTTGCTATTTTTACTATAGGCATAACTGATCACATCATTTGTTTACTGTGATAATTAACATTGTAGACATCATAGTAGGAACTATTTGGTTTAATGCTCTAAATTGTTTGCCTTGGTTGTTATTATTTGTCTCCCCTAAACAGTGAAGTACTAGAACCCTTCAGGGACACTGTAAGTCCACAGGGTAGAAACTCTCCTGCCTCAGATCCTTACTGTTAGATGGGTAGACACATAAACAACATGAAAAAGCAAGGGAACAAATCATCCAAACAATACAAGGTACTATAATAACAGAATCCATCAATATCACAGTGGAAGAAATGTCAGAGAAGGAGTTTAGAATATACATAGTTAAACTAATGATATGCAAAGTAAAGAATGACACAAGAGAGCAAATACAGGTAGCAAAAGATCACTTCAATAAAGAGAGATTCTGAAAAAAAAAAAAAAAAAAAAAAAAAACCAAATCCTTGAAATGAAGGAAACAATAAACCAAATTGAAAATTCAATGGAAAGACCACCAACAGACTAGACCACTCAGAAGACAGAACCTCAGGCAATGAAGACAAAATATATAATCTTGAAAATAGACTTGACTGCGGAGAGATGTTAAGAAACCATGAATAGAACTTCCAAGAATTATGGTATAAAATGAAAATACCAAATTTAAGATTCATCAGGATAGATGAAGGCGAGGAGATACAAACCAAAGGAATGCACAATCTTTTCAATGAAATAATATCAGAACATTTATCAAATCTAAAGAATGAAATGGAAAATCAAGTACAAGAGGCTTACAGGAAACCAAGCAAGCAAAAGTACAACAGACCCACATTAAGGCATAGTATAAAGAAAATACCTAGCATACAGAATAAGGATAAAATGTTAAAGGCTGCTAGAAAAAATATCAGATTACATATAGGGGGGAAACCAATACAGACCTCAGCTGATTTCTCAACCCAGACCCTAAAAGCTAGGAGGTTCTGGAATAACATATACCAAGCTCTGAAAGAAAATGGATGCCAACCAAGAATCCAATATTCAGCAAATTAAACTTCAGATTTGAAGATGAAATAAAAACCTTCCATGATAAACAAAAATTAAAAGAATTCACAACCTGAAAGCCTGGTCTTCAAAATATTCAAAAAATTATTCCAATAAAATTAAATAAAAAAAAAAAAAAAAAAAAGTGAAAACCAGTGAAAGTAGGAACTACCCTAAAGGAATAGTCAATCAAAGTAATTCAAACTAATTCAAATTAAAAACTAGAAATAAACCAAAAGGACTGGGAACACAAATCATACTCAATAATAATCTTGAATATTAACGACCTAAACTTATCAATCAAAAGACAAAGACTGGCAGATGGGATTTTTTTTTTAAAAAAAAAAGACCCAACAATATGCTGTCTCCAAGAGACATACCTCATAGGCTAAGATATCCACAGACTGAAGGTGAAAGGATGAGAAAAAAAGTAATACTCATGTGGAATGCATAAACAAGAAAGGGTTTCTATCCTCTAAAATAGAACAAGCTATGTAAGCTGCATAATTGTAATTATACAATTGTAATATTACCTTAATATATTTTTAGCATCTGTAGAGTTGTTTTGATAGCTCCCTTTCCATTGATATTTTTCTTACTTTTTTCTTGATTAGAATTGTTAGATTTTTTTCAACTTTTAGCTGTATTCTTTTCTATTTCACATATTTCTGCTCCTACTCTTATTTTTTCCTTCCTGCTACCTATTTTGGAAATAATTTGTTAATCTTGCTTCTTTCTGATACAAATACTTTGTTAAAGTGTGCAACTGAGTACTATTTCACTCCATGATTCTGATATTTTAAGCTTTTATTATCACTTAGTTTAAAGCACTTTTTTAAAAAAAATATTTTGAGCTGTAGATGGACACAATACCTTTATTTTATTTACTTATTTATTTTTATGTGGTGCTGAGGATTGAACTGTCTCACACATGCTAGGCAAGCGCTTTACCACTGAGCCACAAATTCACCCCCTCAAAGCACTTTTTATTTACTTTTCTTGTGCTTTCTTCTTTGATCTGTGAAATATTTACAAGTGTGCTGTTTAATTTTGAAATAACAGATATGGGAGGGGGGTTCTATATATCTTAAGGAGATTGATTTCTAATGTGATAAGTCATGCAGGAAATGCAGTCTTCATGATTTTAAATTTTTAAAATTTCTCAAAGTTTATTTTATGACAGAATATGGCCTATCCTTATTAATTCTTTGTATAGTTTTCTATAAATAACAAATAGGTCCAGGTGGCAGATAATGTTGTTAAGTCTTCTATGTCATTACTCCTTCCAGCAAAGTGAGGGGGCTTAAAACCTCCAAATGATTGTGGATTTGTCTCTCTAGTTTTATTAATTTTTACTTCATTTATTTTGAAATTTCGTTATTATGTACATCCACTTTACAGTTGTTATTCTTTCTTGAAGAAACTACCCTATTGTGGTTATGAAATGTGCCCCTTTATGTCTGAAAATATTTTTCTTGAAATTTATTTTATATTAATAGCTCTACTTCAGATTTCTCATGCTTATTTTCCCCTTGTTTTGCTTTTAACTATTGGTGCACTGATATTTAAAGTGTGACATATGTATAGAACATATTGTTTGCTTTTTACACATGTTGAACATTTATATTGTTTAATTTACAATATCTAGATCATTTATATTTAAATTAATTATTGATACTGTTGAAAAAAGGAACACCTGACTAATATGAAGGACAGTGGAAAACTGGGTAAATGATAGGTTTGATGATGTAATATTTTGGAAAATAGGTTGAACAGTCCTGCCATCAGGCTCAGAGAGATTGTTGGAATGCTTTTGTTGCAATTGTTCGTTCTCTCATTTATTATATGATACACAGCAACAGATTTGTTTTATTGTTTGTTAACACGTTGCAAATAAAAAATAATATATATATAAAAAATAAAATACCAAGAAGAAAAAGGAGGACTGGGGTTATGGCTCAGGGGTAGAGCATTCCCCTAGCACAAGTGAGACCGGGGTTCAATTCTCAGCACCACATAAAAATAAAATAAAGGTATTGTGTCCACCTACAGCTGAAAAATATATATTAAAAATGTTTCTAAAATACTGAGATCTTTAAAAAAAAATAATAAAGGTCTACGAACATCTGAAAAAAAAAGTTTAAAGAAAAAAAAAAGAATGGAGTTAGTGCCCTTGAAAGAGGCTTGAGGATGCCTTCCACCCCTTAGGCCTTTTGAAGACACTGAAATGAGGTGCTATCTACGAAGCAGAGAGCGAGCCTCCAGCAGACACATTTGGTGAACCCACTGGAGCCTTGACCTAGGACTTTCCAACCGTCAGGACTATGAGCACTAATCTGTTATTTATAAGTTACCCATTCTAAGGGGTTTTCTTTTGTAGTGTAAAGTCTGGGAATGACCACCAAGTATCTGTAAGAAGTGCTGGAAGTGTTCTGTATCTTGATCTGGTTGGGCAACTGAGCATAAATTATTGAAATACACACTTAAGATTAGTGCACTCCATTGCACGTTACATTGCCACAGTCTTAACGTCCACCCCCCTCCAAATTATATGTAAAAATCCTAGCCCCCAAGGTAAATTAGAAGGTGGGGGCCTATAGGAAGTAATTAGGTCAACAGGGCAGAATCCTCATGAACAAGACTGGTGCTCTCCTAAGAGGCCCCAGAGATATCCCTTCCAGTCTTTTCAGCAAGAAGAAACTATTAGTGTACAACCCAGAAGAAGGCCCCCAACCCACCATGCCCATACTCTCATCTACCACAAACTTCTGGAATTATGAAAAATAAATTTACATTGTTTATAAGTCACCCAGTCAATGGTTTTTGTTACAGCATCCTGAATGGACTAAAGCTTGTACTTTCAAAATATTCCTACTCCTGAAATTGTTATAGATTAAATTAGCGAACGTGACACGAGTACTGTCAAGGTGCTGCACAATACACATCTGCAAGAAATTATCAGTCATGGTCTTCTCTTAAACACAATGCCTAAAACTTAAGCACTCAGTAAATGCTGGTTGAATAAATTTCAAAGATAATGCCACGGGGTTTTAGAATACCAAGGAAAGCTGTATGTACAAATACACAACATAATAACCTCAATATAATAAACCCGAGGTGAAAACTATCATTGTTCAATAATAACTTCTTTCACTCCAAGTATACAAAACATAAGTCAGGTGTTACACCATCACCAGAGAGACGAAGGGCTAGCTGTGCAAGATAAAAGCAGCATCGTTTTTATTTTCACGCTGTCAGTTTTGTACTGGGGTCAGGGTGGAAGGCAGCTCCAGGTCAGGAAGTCCAGGAGCCTAAGAGATAGAACAGGACCACACCCAGCACACCTATGGGGCATCACCAAATGCCTGGACCCTTTCGGACAAGTAGCAGCAGCTCTCAGACAAAGAGAGGAGAGCAGGGGCTTGGGGGACAACTGACCCACAAGGGAAGGCACAGTCCACTGTGAACTGAGTCCACCTTGACACCCTTTCCACTGGAGCACAGGAAACCAATTTCAGGTGTGAAGTCTCACTGGCACCTAAGAAACTGAAGCAAAGGAACTTCCAAGTCTGGGGGACTCAAAAGACCACTGGAAGTAACCAGGCAAAAAGCAAAACAAAACCACAGCTCACCTCACTATTATGTCCCCGCAGGTTGAAGTTTATCCTCTGTGGAGTGCTCCTGTCCCTGCGGCAGTGGCTGGAGGTGAAAGTCACACCCACCACACCACGCCCGTTGCCCGTGGCCAGCCAGCCTTCCTCGTAGTAGCGCCTCCGGCATACTGGCTTCTCCTTCTCACTCTTGGGGACGCGCCCCTTCCAGGACAGACAGAGGATGTTGGAGTCGCTGCAAAGCACAGGTCCATGTTCCACCGCTGCATACATACTTTTTTCAACAGATTGTTTTACTTAAAAAGTAATGCTTAATGCTGGAAATTTTAAACCAATTTCTTTCATTGGTTTATTTTATTTTTGTGATTGGTTTGTGTTGTTTTTTCCCCCTTTGAGACTGACCTGGAGCTAATTAGAAGGTCAGTATTTTATAAAGATCCACCAAATGCATAGTGAAAAAATTCCTCTATAAAAGATGATGGCAGTCTGCTAAGAAAAGGTAATGCCTAAAAAAACATGGGGTCCATTTTTATTTTCAAGTCCTTAGAGGAAGAACACACTGATCCTTTGGAGAAAGAGCATCATTAATAAGTGGTGATCAAGAAACAAAGAGTTTTCTTCTTTTGTACTCAACTTGGTTATTCTCGTTCAGCCTGAGATTCCAGTTTTGTGTAATGTGATTCCAGAGACAAAGGGTTGCAAATACATAGATTTCAAGTAACTTAAGGCTTTAAGAATCCCTCTAGCTGGAATTTTCTATCTCTATTCCAAAGTTCAGATGCAGTGACAGACCATACAGGATCATCTTCCTTCTGAAGCCACCCTCTGGCATGTTTTCCGAACTAGACAAATTTCTGCTGCTAAAGCTGAAAAAGATTGCATAAAGGGAAAAAAAGGCACACAAACCGTACAAAACAGACCAGAATTTGTGCAGACTGCAGTCCAAATTTTAGGAAGAAAATCACTCTTTTCCCTGCTGTTCAGAACCAGAAACTTCCCACTGCAAAGCTGGGCCCTGTGTCCCTGAGGAACGCAGGGCTCCCTAGGACAACTCCTCCACCAGCTGGCGCCCCCCTCAGTGCCATAGAGGCTGGAAAACAAGCCCCTTCCCCTGGCAGAGTCAGGGTTTAAAGCTATCAAAGAGGACTTAGTGTTTGCTTTGTGTGAGTCCTAATTCCTCTTGATGACAAAGCAGAGTCACAATGCAGGAGTTTGCTTCTTTCATTGGATTCCTTTCCCAGTTCCTTGTTACTTCTCTCTTTTTCTGCTCCTAAAGATCATGTATTTTTCCATCTTAATGAAAAAAATTGATGTCAGAATTAAGTCCATCAAGTAATCTTCCCTCATATGCAAGTCTTCTTAGATTGAACAGGGAAGTCCCTCAAAGCACACGCCCAGGTCAGCCTCAGAATCCCCAGCACCACACCACTTCCTAGTCACTGTGCCTTGCAGATGGGTGCCTTCCTATTCACATTCAGAGCCTGTTTCCACACCTTTAGTACAAGGAAAAGGAAGCTTTGCTTGGGTTTTCCTGGATATTTATTTTATAATTATTGGTTCCAATTGCTATTTTAAGATATTATCCTATAGATACAGAAAAGGTAAAGGGAAATAATAAATTAAAATTCCTTAATGTAATTAACTAAAAAAGGCAAAGGAATCAGTTCATCGTTCAGACTTGTCTCATCACACTGAACTTGCTTTCCTCTAGCCACAACCACAGTAAAGTTACTTTTCAGTCCAGAATTTTAAAGTCTGTTCAAATACCAAATCCAATAAAAAATAAAGTACAGAAAATGCTGCATGATCCCATCTGCAGGGTTTGAATTCTTCTCCCTTGGTCACCTTCTTACTTAGTTCTTTCTTTAAACTGGAGAGGTATTTTTGAGTCTTAATCTGTGCAATTTTTTTTTCTTCTTTTTACAAACTTTCTTTACCCGTGAAGACCATATGGAAAATTGGCCATTAGTGATGTGTATTTCTCCCTGGGCTCCTGAGCCCAGCGGTGTCAAGTTGCTCCATCTGATTCTTAAATTAATTTTCATCAGTTGTAAAACTCTCAAATGTGCACAAGAATAAGCCTGTCTTCTCGTGTAAATGTGTATACAGAGAGGTTTTAAATATACATAGACACACTCTTCAACTGGCACTTGAAAGGTTTGTTTTCCCAGTTATTTCAGGAACCATCAGATTAATCATGGCTTGAAGGCCCTGGAGTCTTACAAATCTGTAAAACAAAAAAGGATATAAAATAAAAGAACTTTAAAATACTGATGAATAGCGGTTCTACCAGAGTAATTGCTATAATTGAAAATGAGGGCCTATCTTTACCCTCACATATAAATGGAGCTACTGATTACACTGAACTTCAAGAAAACATACAACATCAGGGGTTTGACTGCCATGTACCACTGTATTAAATCTGTCAATGGCGAGGCACATTTGGAAACATTACCTCCATTCTTTCACAATGCACTATTCTTTCTAAAACTCTGGACCCTGAAGGTAAGCGTTTACCCCTCCAGAGGCCTGGTCATTGTGTAAGCAGACCTCTCAAAAAGGAGACTAGCAGGCTCAGGGAAGTTACATGAATTGATTTTTTCACTATCAGTAAAAGATATTCCCCAAAGACACAAAGCAGCAAGGACTTTTAAACATCCTCCATTTCCAACTGCCAGTAAGTTACAGAGCAAACCACAGCTGTTTTCTCAGATTTTAAGATTTAAGTTGCCCTAGAGAATCTATCTCTAGCAAATCCATCCTATATTCATTCCTTCCTGCTTCCTGAAGTCCAGGGTCTCATCACACCCTCTGCAGAGGCTTCAAGACTGTCTCTGATTTCCCACCTGCCCCCATCCCACAGGGTCTTCAGACTGACTCTTTGAAATGCAGCATTAAATTCCCCCAGACATGGAAGAGTTTGGTCAAAGTCCAGATGTCTGCATCTCGAACAAGTTCTCAAGAGATGCTAAATCTGCTGTCCAGGAACCAGCTTTGAATACCACTGGCTTATGGGACCAAGTCCTAGCAAGATCCTGAAAACTATTTTCATAATAATACTAGGACATTTTTTTTTGTCTTTTCCTATGTTGATATCTGAATCAACGATGACGCAAAAGCAACAAAGGTCAAACTGTTCCCCCTAACGCAAGTCAAGGGAAGGTAACAGCAGTCCATGTTTCTTTTCTTTTCTTTTCTTTTTTAAAAAAGCTAACTTTGCTTAATGACATTCTCAATCAAGGAAACAAAAACTGTTGTTGTTGCTGTTGTTGTTTGTTTTGGATTTTTTGAGACAGGGTCTTACTAAGTTGCCCAGGCAGGCCTCTAACTCCTGATCCTCCTGCCTCTGCCTCCTAAGTAGGTGTGATTACAGGTACTTGCCCTGACACCTGGCAGCAGTAAGATTTATTATGATTAAATACTGACCCTTGAGCTTGTGGTTTTCTAATATTCTGCATTCCAAAATAATACATGCACATAAAGCACTTCTAATGACCATTAAAGTACATGGCGATTCAAAGGAAAAGCACCTTTGCCATAGTTTAAGCTGGAAACTGAACTAGATGCTTTTTTCATGTTATGCCAGGTTTACTGAAGAACTGAATGAGAATTATGGTTATTCTGGCTTGAGTATTTGACAGATATTTTCTTGAACATGAACAAAGTAAGCCTAGCTCCTTACAGAAAAAAAATATGACAAGATTTGTTGCCACATAAAAGCTAAGCTTTCAAATTAAAATCATAATTTTGGGAAAAACCAGTACCTGTCACTATTGACAGCTCCCCCAAACTTAAAGACATTCCTTATGCAAGTGTGGGGGGATGATACTAATAAATGTGAATTTTTTGATTTTGTATTTTATATTTCATTGTGTGCTCCTATGGTTTGGATATGGTTTGTCTGTCCCCAAAAAATTCATGTGCTGGAAGCTTGGCCCCCAGTGTGGCAGTCCAGAAAGGTGGTGAGATCTTTAGGAGGTGGTACCTAGTGGGAAGTGACTGAGTCATAACCACCCTTATGAAGAGATTCATGTGGATCTCGCACAGTGGGTAACGTCTCCCAGGAATGATTAAGCTCCTTTGAGAGCAGATTGCTTGCTGTAAAGGAGCAAGCATGGCCCCTCCCTGCTTTCTCTTGCCTCCTCTTAGATCTCTCAAACACTTCTGCCATGTGATGCCAAATGCCATGTTATGATGCAGCCAGCAGCCTTCACCAGAGGTCAACCAGACAGGACTACCCAATCTGGGACCTCTGGCTTCCAAAATTGTGAACTAAATAAACCTCTTTACTTTATAAAGTATTTACTCTCAAGTATTTTCTCATAGTAACACAAAATGGAAAATGCCATGTCAATATTGGGAAGATACACATCCTTGGTAAACCAACACATTCTAAATGACCAGTGATGGTGATAGAAATTGCACCTAAGTAAAAGATTCGTTCAAAGCACAAGAGACAAGTGGATTTTAATATAACCAACTATGAAAAATTCACTGATATATTTCAAAATCTATATTGTAATTAAACTTTAAGAAACTACAACTTGTTGAGATTGGGTCTAATATCAAAGAAAAATATTCATGATTATCTAAAAAAATTATTTAAATACTCCTTCCTTCAATTATGTATCTGCAAGACTGGATTTTCTTCATAAAACAAAAACAACATATTGGAACAGATTAAATTCAGAAGCAAATGTGAGGACCCAGCCATCTTTGAGTAAGCCAGACATTAGAAATAATTACCAAAATGTAAAATAATACTCTTAAATAAATTTTTCTATTTTAGAAAATAGTGATTTTTCATCAAAATACATATAACATTTAATTGCTATCTTTAAATGAATTAGTGAATTTTTAAAATTTATTTTAATATCTAATATGGTAGGTATCAACAAACAACCATATACAGGAGCTTTTTGGGGTCTTCAATAACTTTTGCAAGTAAAAAGAAGCCCCAGATACCAAAAAGTTTGAAAACCATTAATATATACTAATTCTCTACATGTAAAATCTTAAATAATTATATTAAGATACACAGGATAAATCTCTGTGAGTAGTGCCGGGTACAGTGATGCACGCCTGTAATCCCAGCAGCTTGGGAGTCTGAGGTTGGAGGATCACGAGTTCAAAGCCAACCTCAGCTACTTAGCAAGACCCTGTCTCTAAATAAAAATACAAAAAAGGGCTGGGGATGTGGCTCAGTGGTTAAAGTGTCCCTGAGTCCAACCCCTGATACCAAAAACCAAAACTCTATAGTAAAAGCTCAAAGTGTTTCATTTTATATATACTATGATTTCTAACCAACCTTTAAAAATATCTCTAAAATTATAAAGCACTAGACAAACATGGCAGAGGTTTCAAGAAAAAATAAAATGCTACCTTATTATGACTCAAAGGAGATAATATATACAAAAATCTAACAAAAAAGGCCCAGCATAACATCCTCATTACCGAAGGGTGCAGCCAACTTCAGTGCTGCTATTATTGCAAATGCGTGATGTCAAACACCTTGCTTCCTTTCCTCTTGCCTCACTTTCTGCTGAGAAAAAATAGTAATTGATTAAATAGTTTCTGGGAGATAAATAAGATTGTTAACACTAGTAATTGGGGTTGGTACAAAAAGATTAAAAAGCAACTAACCAACTGAAAGCAGAAACTTGAACAGATATTTGTACACCCGTGTTCACAGCACCATGGCTCAGAAGAGCCAAAAGGTGGCAACAATCCAAGTGTCCCCAGATAGATAAGGGATAAACAAAATACGGTGTGCAAGACACAATACAATGCAAGGGAATGCTATTTAGCCTTAAAATGGAAGGAAACTCTGACACAAGCTACAACGTGGATAAACCTTGAGGACATTATGCTAAGCAAAATAGGCCAGGCACAAAAACACAAATACTGTACTATTCCACTTATGTGAAGGACTGAAAGTCATCAGATTCCCACAGAAAGAATCTCACTGGTAAAAGGACAGATTCCAGGGCAGAGGGAAGGAGAGAATGAACAGTTAGTGTTTACTGGGTGTAGAGGTTCAGTTTTGCAAGATGAAAAGAGCTCTGGAAGTCAAAGGTTGAAAAACAACGTGAATGTACTATAACACCACTGAATTATGCACTTAAAGTAGCAAAAATACTAAAGCAACTACTCTTATCAAACCAAAAGAAAATCTTCCTCAGTTTAGCCTTCTGTTTTCTATTCTGAACATGGCAACACAGGCACAGAAGAAAGCCTGGAGGCTCCTCACTGGAACACGCAATGCCAACCGTGCTCTGGCCCAAACCTGCTTCCAGGAATTACAGCTTATTTCTAGAACATTTCTACAAGTCACTGAAAAATCCATTCCCGCTTTTAGATCACAATCTTAAACCAAACAAAGCATGTGATTGAATCGATGCCCTAAGAAGGTGCAGTCAGTAATTAAACTCCAAAGATGCCTCCCACTCTTACCTTCCCACACGTCCACAACCATGGACAAATCAAGAGCTCCAGAATTTGGGAAAGTACAACTTGGAGACAAAACGGTAGGTTCATTGTTGAGAAAAGAAAATCCTACAGGTAGCACGGATAACCTTGGATTAATCGACCAACAAATCTTAACTGAATATCTATTCCACAAAAGAACTCTTTGTTGTGTTCTCTGGCTCTCTGGTCTCTCAACAAAATAAATACTTTCTAACTTGAGATACTTTCACTGGTTTATTTTGTGCCACCTGGTTTCTACTTTTCACCAACATAGATACAATTTATTATGGGAGGTAATAAAATGCATTTTTGGTTTATTATTTAAATCATGAGTTAATATTAGAGATCAGAGATAAAATTAATCAGGTAAAATAATTTCCACTTACACAATTTTGACAGAAATTTTGATATTCATTAACAGAATGCAACCACTCTGGAAAATTTTGATATCAGCTAATAATACTGAAGATATGAACACTCTGCAAATAGCAATTCCACCCCTGAAGTGTGCACCAGACTTATTCCTCATAAGTCCTGCATACAAAGTATTCACAGCAGCACCATTCACATTAGCCAAAAACAGAAAACAACACAAAGGCACTGGTGTCGTAGAGTCAAAGAACAGAATTCTATATACATCAACATCAAGAACGCCATACAGAGAAAAATTGGTGAATTTCCTAAACATAATGTTGAGCAAAAGAATCTTAAAAACATGCCTATAATGTAAGTCCATTTATACATAAAATTTATAAACAGGTCAAAGTAATTTTATCAGTTAAGACTCAATTCACAGCTAGCATGACTAAACTTTTTAAAGCAAGAAAAATATTACAAAGAGCAGAGCAGTATTCGGTGGGTCGGGGTGAGGGAAGGTAACTGGGTGGGGCACAGAGGTATTCTGCTGGTGAGGCTGCTGGACTCCACTTTCTCCACCTGTAAGGCAGTTACAGATGCTTGCTTGACTCTTTAGGATAGCTATGTCAGATGTATCCTACATGAATATCTCAGAGTAAATAAGCTTTTGTATTAAAGAATGTTTTCATAAGCAAGTTTAACAAGCTGTGAAGTATTCTAGGCATTATTCCTCTGTGAATTTTAGAAAGCTCTTAATTTCAAAAAACAATTTTTTTTTTAAATTACTACATCCTATCTACGGAATACTCTTTCCAATCTAAATTATCCCAATAGAACAAGAAAGGTGCTATTTTAGTTCTCAAGAAGATGTCTTCAAAGAAAATCCATGAACCATAATATTGGAAATGTGAGAAAAATTCAGAATAATGTTCTGTTTTGCTCTAAAGAATAAAAGTTTAACGGGGCTGGGACTGTGGCTCAATGGTAGAGTGCTCGCCTAGTACATGTGAGGCCCTAGATTCAATCCTCAGCACCATATAAAAATAAAATAAAGGTACTGTGTCCACCTACAACTAAAAATATATATAAGCCAGGTGCGGTGGCGCACGCCTGTAATCCAAGCGACTTGGGAGGCTGAGTCAGGAGAATCGCAAGTTCAAAGCCAGCCTCAGCAACTTAGCGAGGCCCTAAGCAACTCAGTGAGACCCTCTCTCCAAACAAAATACAAAATAGGGGCTGGGGATGTGGCTCAGTGGCCGAGTGTCCCTGAGTTCAATCCCTGGTTCCAAAAAAATTAAAAAATTAAAAAATTTAAAAAATAAAATTAAAAATTATATATATATACACATGTATATGTATATATATATAAAATGCTTTAAAAAAAAGAATAAAAGTTTAAGACACTTATTAAAATTAGACCAAGATGAGAAGTAAAAGTGGTAGAGCAGATTAGGGGGCAGAATATACGATGTTGTGAGATAATTTAAAGCAGGAAAAAATACACAGTAGAAAACTTTGAATACAATGCTCTAAAACCCTAAAGTTTAAACATTTGACTGCAGACTTGTTCGGGGTTAGCAAAAAGAAAAACTGTTTTCTTGTTTGGTGATCTGAATTGGACACACCCAGGTCCTTTCCAAGGACAGTGACTGCTGCTTGGCTGCCCACTGCAGGATGGACGGCTAAGGCAGAATTCACAGCTCCCCTGATGGGAAAAGAGTCTCCCTCAGGCCCAGGCCTCCCTTGGTGCCCCCTCTGCCCACAGACTGCAACAGGTCCTGAACTCTGCATTTCTTTTTAAGCAATTACAAAGACCTGCCTCTAATTAGTTACCCCTTTCCTTGGTGAATTTTTCAGAACCCACAAATATCCACTGAGCCCAAGGTAGTTCTAACTGGCTCCTAATCGGTTTCAATAGTTAGTTGCCTAGACACTAGTTCAAATTTGCCTTCAATGATCACGGTTTTGGGGTTTTAAAAATATTTTTAGTTGTAGATGGACACAATACCTTTTATTTTTTATTTTTTAAATTTGGTGCTGAGGGATTGGGGCTGGGGCTCAGTGGTAGAGTGCTTGCCTCCCACGTGTGAGGCACTGGGTTTGATCCTCGGCACGACATAAAAAAAAAAGAAAAAGAAAAAGAAATGAATAAATAAAGATATTGTGTCCATCTACAATTCAAAAAAGAAAAAATGTGGTGCTGAAGATGGAACCCAGTGCCTCATGGATACGAGGCAAGTGTTCCAGCACTGAGCCACAGCCTCAGCCCAATGATCACATTTTAAGGCAGAGATTCTCTTAGCAATCACTTGTTGTGGGGCTACTTACAAACATAAGGAAATAACGACCCTGCATGCTTCCTGTGCTATCATTCTCTACTACTTCTCAAAACACGCTAGTCAGATAACTTAATATACACAGAGATGGCTATGCCCAGGAGTACTCAAAGATGCATTCTTATTATAATCGTGGGGGGTCAACTCACTTCTCCCATTGGCTTACACTGTAATTTTACGGATGCAGTCCACAGTAAGTTCTATCTGATTCAGAACCCCACCTGGGGCTTCAGAGGCAGCACATAGAGGCCCTGAGCACTGAGCAGACTCCCATGGCGAGGGTCTTCTCTGCTGGTGGTAGAGCTGTTTTTCTATGTACTTATCCTACTAAAACGCAAACTCCTAAACAGAGAGCATGTTTTACTCCTCTTCCACCATCTGAAAATCCCACCAGAACCCTGTACTTACTCTGTGTTCAATAAGATAGTGAGTATAGCACAGCCCCTCCAACAGCTTTTTAAAGAAGAGGGAACAGTTAACAGAGACTAAATCAGGACCAACCATTCGGAGCCTGGACCTCTCAGAAGGCTGGTATGAGTAAAAGAATCCAAGGGAGAAGGCCACGGGTCTACTGCCACACCCAGAGAGCCACAGAGAGGTACATGTGCAGAGAAAGTTACTCCCTATTTATTTTCCGTGTCTCATTTCAAGTCAATTCTAAGAGCATGAACATCTAATTTTCTGTGCTGAGAAAGGAAGAAATGGAACTTATAAGACAAACAGCTTGATTACTCATTTGAAAGAGAGTGGGAGGTAGATACTTCTTAGTGTATCTACACTTGAACTTAGATGTTAAAATACTGTTGTAGCAGCCAGGCACAGTGGCTAACGCCTATAATCCCAGTGGCTCAGGAGGCTGAGACAGGAGGATCAGGAGTTCAATGCCGGTCTCAGCAACTTAGTGAGGCCCTGTCTCTAAGTAAAATACAAAAAAGGGCTGAGGCTGTGGTTCAGTGGTTAAGGGCCCCTGAGTTCAATCCCCAGTACCCAAATACTGTTGTGACATATATGGGGCTCACTAGTATCAAATGTCAGGTGCCTTAATTGTAAGACTGAATGCATTTCATTTATCAAAGTGACAAGGACTGAAAGAAATAATAGTGTCACACAGGGTGTGAAGAAATGAAAGACCAATATGGTGATGTAATTCAAAAGAATTAAAATGTTACAAACCTTTCAGTTTATCAATTCTACTTTGAGAATTTTGTCATAGGGAAATAATATTGGATTATGCAAGGACTTAGGTAGAAGAACTTCCATCACAGCATTGTTATAAGGGAAAAATCTGGAATAAACCATATGTACAAAATGGATACCAGTTCAGTAAGTGTGGACAAAGACAGAAAAAAGCAAGCACTGAGGGTAAATTGTGGAAGTCTGTGGAATGACATGGAAAGGTATTTTCATTAACTTAAGTAAAACTATACTTTATACTTCCAGGATCCTCAGAAGGCCAGACCCTTGTTAATAATTAGATCCTGGGTAAATTACAACAATTTTTAACTGCCAGACTCACAAGGAAGTATAGGAAGTCTCCAAGGAAAGCACATACACACAAAATGAGAAAGTCAAGGTCATCTAGAAGACAAATGCAGACAGAAGCACTGGAATCAGAACTAGCTGACCAATCATCACTGTGAGCCCAGAATTGTCTTGGTGTTAATTACACAAATCCCACATCTCAGTAAACCCCTCAGTCCTGGGCAAACAGACAGTTGTTCACTCTATTAATAGCCACACCGTGGTCCAATCTTGTGAGAGGGGGCATTGAACCTGAGTCACATACTGAGCAGAGCTCAGAGGCTCAACTTGTTTCAGGATCTGGGAAACCCTTGGTTCCAGCTCACAGCAAATGCACATCTCATCTGCATACAAACACTCCCAGTCTAGGACCGAAAGAGTCCCACAGATGCAGTTAAAAAAAAATCCATTTATAGGCAAAAATTATAAACATATTAAAAAATAAGTCACCATAAATTATTAGTAGAAACAACAAATTCAGAAATTAGAACATAAAAATAATTTAAAATAACTAAGTTCAAAATGTTTAAAGAAATTAGAAAGCAAGACACTATCTAAAATAACCAGAGAGAACCAACTCTCTAACCTAATCGCTGAAAAAAATGCAATAGACGAGTCAGACAACCACTAAAGAAGAAACTTAATAAGCTGTATAAAGTAACTCAAGAAATTGTCCCTCAAGGTTTTTATAGTAGAGAAGGACAGAGATAGAAATATAAAAGAGAAATTAAGAGAATTCAAGACACTTTTAAGGGGGACAGAACTAATTGGATTTATAAAAGGATGGAACAGAAAAAATGGAAAAGAAATAGCTGAAGACATGACATAATTTGCCAGAAGTGATGAAAAATTCAAAGACATAAGAAGTTCAATACACAATAAGTAGGATAAATATAGAAGAAATTCATACCTGGGCATATTTTAGTAAAACTGAGACAGAAGAGAAAGGACCAACACTCCCCAAGACATACTTTTTATTATGCCTTCTCTGACAACTGTAGCTGCCCCAACGTGCCTCGCCGGCAGCCACGGCTTCATCAGACAACTGTGGGCACTCCAAGACATCTCGCTTTGGCTGTGGCAAGTTTTGATCATGGGCCCATCCAGGACGACCTTGCCTCCCAGCCTTTCTGGATGACTCTGCCCTTCCAGATCTACTTCAGCTGTCCCCAATCTGGTCCTCGCAAAGCACCTCCCCTAGTAAGGACTAAGCAGAGTCTGCAGCTAACTGGACACTGTACATATGTGCACCCATCTCTTGGTCTGTATAAGTAGCCTTTCCCACAACCTCATGGGAACAGTCTATGTACCATTTCCTCTTGTGCTGTAGCTTATGTTCCAATAAAACTTGTTGCAGGTGGTCACCTTTTGCCTGTCTGTGGTTTCAATCTCAAGTAGAGCAGGCTGAGCTGGTAGCACTAAAGGCCATTGGCACTGAAAGCGGCCAGCAGCCTGGGGGGAGGACAGCAGAGAGTGATGGAGAACTGCCAGGAGCTCTGACTCCAGCTGCTCTATGACTTCTGCAGAGTTGCCAGCCCTGCTAGCTCCCACTGCCAGAACAGTAGAGGGCCAACACTAAGCTGGGAGTCTGAAAGCCGCCAGCATGCACAGCTTAGAACTGGGAACACTAAGGGAGTTGCACTGGGCCTGTTCCTGATTTTTATTGGAAGAGAGCAAAAGAGCCCTCAGCAATTGGTAACAATCACATAAAAAGACAACAGAGAAGCTGGGCTCGAGGAGCACGCCTCTAATCCCAGTGGCTTGGGAGGCTGAGGCAGGAGGATCACAAGTTCAAAGCCAGCCTCAGCAACTTAGCGAGGCCCTAAGCAACTCAGTGAGACCCTGTCTCTAAATAAAATACAAAATAGGGCTGGGGATGTGGCTCAGTGGCCAAGTACTCCTGAGTTCAATCCCTGATTCCAAAAAAAAAGAGGATAACACTCCAAACTGCTTCTAAAGAAAATGAACTCGTAATTCCAAACCATCCACAAAGAGAAAGTCACACCATATACTTTACAGACAAGTTCAGGAAACATTCGAAGAGATCACCCACTGCACATACTCATATTCTCTGGGTGAGGTATTATACATACTCATCCAGACAACAACTAAAGTAGCAAGAGCCATGACTAATTCTATGAGGTTTAACTGAGTTGAGGTTATGCCTCAATACCAAAACCAGACATAGAGAGTACAGGAATGAAACTTTAAAGGAAATATCACACATGATAAAACAAAAATCCTAATAGAACACTGCAAATTCAACAGCATATAAAGAAAATACCAGATTGTGATCAAATTGGGGTCATCCAGGAAATTTAAATAATTTAACATTAGAAAAGCTTTTAATCAGCAGGAATCAATGACTGGGAAAGAGTCAAACTAAAAAGCTTTTTCTCAGCAAAGGAAACAATCATCAATGTGAAGAGAGAGCCTTCAGAGTGGGAGAAAATCTTTGCTACACACACTTCAGATAGAGCACTAATCTCCAGAATCTACAAAGTGCTCAAAAATCTTCACACCAAGAACACTAATAACCCAATCAATAAATGGACCAAGGAAATGAACAGACACTTTACAGAAGAAGATCTACAAGCAATCAAAAGATTTATGAAAAAATGTTCAACATCCCTTGTTATAAGAGAAATGCAAATCAAAACCACCTTAAGATTTCATCTTACCCCAATTAGAATGTCTTTTATTAAGAATACAGGCAACACCAGGTGTTGGTGAGGATGTGGGGAAAACGGTACACTTGTACATTGCTGGTGGGATTGCAAGTTGGCACAGCCACTCTGGAAAGCAGTGTGGAGATTCCTTAGAAAACTTGGAATGGATCCACCATTTGACCCAGCTATCCCACTCCTTGGCCTATACCCAAAAGACTTAAAATCAGATTACTACAGTGATGCAGCCACATCAATGTTCACAGCTGCTCAATTCACAACAGCTAGATTGTGGAACCAACCTAAATGCCCTTCAATAGATGAATGGATAAAGAAACTGTGGTATATATACACAATGGAATATTACTCAGCCATAAAGAAGAATAAAATAATGGCATTTGTAGGTAAATGGATGATGTTGGAGACTGTTATGCTAAGTGAGATTAGCCAATCCCAAAAATCCAAAGGCTGAATGGTCTCTCTGATAAGTGAATGATGACGCATAATGCAGGGTGGAAGGGAGGCAAGAATGGTGGAAGGATAGATAGCATAGAGGGAAGGGAGGGGTGGGGTCGGGGGGGGGGCAAGAATAATAACAGAATGAGACAGACATCATTGCCCTGTGTACATGTATGAATGCACAGATGGTGTGACTCTACTTTGTGTACAACCAGAGAAACCATAGCTATACTCCATTTGTGTTCAATGGATCAAAATTAAAAGAATAACTAAAAAAACCCTTTAATCGATTATTTATAAAACAAATCTGTTAGCTACAATTCACCACTCTAGAAGATTACAGTAAAGAAAACCGATCAGCACAATACTAGCACAGAGAATATCTGATAAATTTCAACATTCACTTTTTATAAATTCCAAATCAAGAAGAGAACTTCCTTTTTTCTAATAAAGAATATTTACCAACTATCTGTACCAAATATATTCAATAGTGAAACAAGGTAAGAGTTTCTAAATCATGCTGCCCTAAAAATCCTAGCCAGAACAGGAAGACCAGAAATTCACCATCACCTGTACTGGAAGTTCTAACTAGAACAGTCAAAAAAAGGGGGAGGGCATAGAGATTCAGTAAGATCGCAAAGAAAGAAAACAAACTTTGGGCTAAAATCCCAAATGAATGGACAAATTTTTCACAATATTTCACAAATGTCATTTAAGATGGCCAAGTAAAAGAAGGAATCATCATTCCCTTTATCACTATGAAAAAACTGAAGCTCAGAAAGGTTTTAAGCAACTTGCCTAAAGTTAAAGTCCTTCAGTGTATTAAATACTGATGCCAGAATTTAACCAGCTGATAATTTCAGTGCTTCTAACATGAGGCCAAATAACGTCCTCTCAACTGGCACTCCTCTGTTCTTCTTTGTAGCTGAAGGACACTACAATATTAACATTTGCCAACTTAAAAACCATCATTTTGACCACATTCAGTGCCTGAGGACACCCTCCTCAATCTGGCACTCAGGTTCCTTCACAGAATGGCCCCATATCTATTTGTGCAGCATTATCTTCTACTGGAATAAAGAGGGTGGATGGGTAGTTTCTTTGTCTCACAAATTTGAAAAAAGAAGTCCACAGACACAAGAGTGAGAGCAAGAGCAAAGTAACAGAATTTATTAGAGGAATAGAAAGAAAACAGAGCTCCCAAAGAGAAAGGGGTCCCAAGAGAGGGATGCCAACAAAGTGTCTGCTATCTAGGTTTTCTTATGGGTTTGATCTGTCCCTAACGATGATTAGGGGGATACAGGATTTAGAAAGGGAGCTGATCATTTCTATTTTGCATTCTTCAGCACATCTGGAGGAAAGTGATTTCTAAGCCTTAATCAGCACAAGAATGAAGGTGACAGTCTATTGGAGCAAGAAGTACCTTTAGGGGGTTGGTTCTGTCTAGGGGTTGTTAAGGAACTGTCCTTGTGGCTGGAAATAGCTATGGTCAGAAATTTGATTTCCCAATTCTCTTTCCTCCTTTTCTTCTCCAAGACCCTTCTCCTGGCCACTTATGGGTGGTCTTTTTGTCTCACTACCTCTGTCCTCTATGGAAATTGTGCTCCTTTCAAAGTACACTTACTATCTGAACCAAATCCCAAGCTAATCCCTCTGACTACAATGTTCACGCCAAAGTTTCTCAGTCTTTCATGACCCAGCTCAAAACTACCTATTCCATAAATCCCTGCCATGTCCTCCCTACTGGCCATGAACTTTTAATCTTCACAGGAAATTTTTCAGTCTTTCTTAAGTTGCTCATTCAATCCTCTACCATATTATAGGTATTTGAGTTCCTATCATTTCTGCTAATTTGAGAGTTATTTAAGGATAAGAACTTTTAAACGCCTGTTCCTTAAGACATCTAGCAGTTTTATACATTAGGCATTCAATAAATGTATATTAGATTGGATAAAAGTGCTTTACTTGTACACGTAGTTAAATGCTCTCCCCTAGAAATGAAAGACCCTACATAGGAATGCAAACGCTTTCCCAGTATTATAAATTTCTTTCTTTTATAGGTTAGTAAACTTCAGGAAAAGGTTTTTTCATTGCCATGGGCAGAAAGAGAAATAAATACTCAGGAATATCTTCTTTTTTTTTTTGGCAGGGGGCGGGGGTTACCAGGGATTGAACACAGGAGCACTTAACCACTGACCTAAAATGGAATGCAATAAATATCTGCTGAATGAATGGCCATTAACTGTAGAAGAAGCCCAAAACATCAGACCTTTCCAAAAGCATCACTGTGTATCTTCACATAATAAGACATGGCATGGAATGAGAAGTACAGGTAGAATTCAGATAGGTAGTCACTAACTTCTAATTAAAAGGGAAGTACATGTAGAGATTCTTCAAAAACACTAGGAATGGAATGACCAGGCTATTCCACTTCTCGGTATTTATCCACGAGAACTGTAGGAATACCCAGCACACTATAGGGATACAGTCACTACAGTGTTCACAGCAGCACAACTCGCAACAGCCAAATTACGGAATCAACCTATATGCCCAAGAGTAGGTAGATGGATCAAGAAAATGTGGCATATATACACAATGGAGTTTTTCTCAGCCATAAAGAAGAATGAAATAATGGAATTTGCCAGTAAATGGGATAGAAATAGAGAAAATCATGCTAAGTGCAATAAGCTAGACTCGGAAAATCAAAGGTCGAGGAGCTGGGCTTGTGGCTCAGTGATAGAGGAGTACTTACCTAGCACATGTGAGGCACTGGGTTCAATTCTCAGCGCCACATATAAATAACAAAATAAAGGTCCATCAACATCTAAAAACAAAAAAAGGAAAATCAAGGGTTGAATGCTTTCTCTCATGTGTGGAAGACAGCTAAATAAGGGAAAGAAAGTGATGAGAAGGGACTGGAAAGTGTGAAGATATAGGGAAGATCAGTGGAGTAGAAGTAGGAAAATGAGAGAGGGAGAGAAAGGAAGGGAAAAGGAAAGAAACATGAAATCGATTTAACAAAATCATGTTATATACAAATATAAATGGACCAAAGGGAATTTCACCTTTATGTATATATAGAAAGTATCAATCAAAAATAAACAAAGGAGTGAAAGGAAGATCAGCCGAGGAGTGAGAAAAGGGGGTGAGAGAAGGGGGGAAAGGAGGGTTGAAGGGGACTGAAATCAAATTCCTTGGATGTATAATTTTGTCAAAAGGAACCCAAATATTATGTGTAATTATAATGTTCTAATTTAAAAAAAGGGAAACTGCAATAAAAATTGTGGGCTCTTAAAAAGCTAAGTTCTAGTCATCCAAAACACTATAGTAAACATATCGAACATGATTATTTAATAAAATACATCTTTTTTAATGTCTTTATTTATTTAATTTATGTGATGCTGAGGATCGAACCCAGTGCCTCATACATGCAAGGCAAGTGCTCTACCACTGAGCTACAGCCCCAGTTCCTAAAATACATCTTAATAAATACTACACAACTGCACAGTTCCAAGTAACTAAAAGCAACCCAGATTCCTGCCGATGCCTGGTGGCTACAGTGTGTAGGCTCCACCGACACACCGAAATGCACAGTCAACACTAGCAATAAGGATCTCTGCATGAACACACAGCAATGAAGAAAATCCAAATTAACAAGAATACACAGGCTGCTGAACTAAAAAACATTACCTTCATGGTTACACAGGAGATATAAAGCGGTTTACTAAAAGGAACACAGACATTAATGTCACAGACCATAAAGGATAGAGCAAGACAACTTCACATTACTCCTAATACTAAATTCCATATTCCTGAAAATTATTATACATTTACAAAGAAAGGTACAATTAACTATAGTAAATCTAATTAAAATGTCTTTTGTATTATTATTTTGAATTTTTAAAGCTTAAATAACATACATGTAATTTTTTAACTTAGAATTTGAAGGGTTTATCCAAATAAACCTAATTGAATACATTGTAACAGATAACAGCAGTTTGTAATTTTCCTAATTTTTACAGCCAAATATTTTCATGAATACCTACATATTGTTAAACTAAAATGAAAACAAAACACCAATTTGCATTATGATGAGTAAATCTGTTTTCACATCTGCTGCCATCTTTTTGACTTACAAAAATAATCCCCTGGCATTTTTGTTTTTCATATAGAAAGGACTCAAATGGATAGCTGAAAAGCAGCCACCCAACAAACAGAGCCCTGGCTACAGCCCAGCCACAGTTGGGTCCTATGGGAGGGATGAGTTCCAAGTCCCCTCTTCCTGGTTCTGACAGTAAGCAGAAGGGCCTGACCCTCAGTCAACAGATGGGTTGGGTAGTCACAGAGAGCATGCCCATACTGTCCACATAGGCCAAGGGCAGGCACAGCACAGCAGCAGGGGAACCAAGCTAACAGTAGGACCAGCATCACCAACTCTAACGTGCTTAGAACCACACGAAGTGGCTGTGGACTATCCAACATTTTCCAGCATACACACCATCTGTGGCAAGCAGCTCTCACAAAGGGACCTGGCCCAGAATGACAGCATGCCTGGACTGTGAGTCAAACTGCAGTAGGAAGGTAGGAACCGCTGAAGGAACCAGGGACTGACAACAGAATACAGATGTCTGCATCATAAACAGCCAGCAAAAAAATTTTCATCTTCATTAGCACAGCAAAGCTACGCTTAATCAAACAATAACAAACACCAAAAAACATCTACCAAGTAACCAGTCCAAGTCTAGGTAATATCAAGTTAATATAAAAACACAACATCTAGTCCATGAACCAGTTGTTCACAATTTATTATAAAGGCAAAATTAACATGAAATAATCAAACAATGAAAAGTAGAAGTGCATGACTGCTTGGGTTTGAACAAGCAAAGATCGCAAGGAATGGTACCAGCAAGAGAAAAGCATTCAGCTTGGAGAGTGGGAGAACTGAGTCCTCAGACTGTCTGGGACTATTAAGGGGGATGGAGAAGGAAGAAGAGAAACATTTGTGACAGCTGATGTGCCACTTAACTTTTCTTATTCACAGCACCCCCATGAGACACATTATCCCCACTCTACAGACAAGGAAATTGAAGTTCCTACCTTATGAAACCTACTTAGCCATTGTCATCTCAGTACTTTCATCGGTAAAATAAAGGAACTAATATAGATCGGTGGCTTTCAAACTAGCACCAGAAAACCCTAGAATTTTCTGGCAATGACTCAGACCCCTGAAGTGACCAGGACTCCAGGCCAAATGTATCAAACCCTCTGGTCAACATTCCAGGACTCATTTCCTTGTATGATATTTTGCACTGACAATAGAATCTAGTATATAATGAGTGATCAATACACATTTTAGAAATGAATGAATGAAACAAATGGCACATCACAAATGACCACTGATTCTCATCCATGGTGCCTCATTTCCTTACACATCTAGTAATGCTTTTATGGTCAGCTCCTATTTAAGAGCCTTTCATCAGTAGGTTGAAGATGGCACTCTTCCAAAAGAGTTTGCATTTATATCTGCCTACACCCCTGGGTGCTTCCAACTCAGAAGCATTGTGGTTAGTGCAGTGAACATTTATAATTCTAGGTTGCCTTAGAATCCATTTTAAATAGAAGCTGGAATCTCTCACACCAGAATCAGGCTGTCACCTTTGACAAGCTTCCAGTTCTACACCTCCTCCTAGTTCCTCAGTGAGGTCAATCCAGACATCTGCTTTATCTGACTTCCTCCTGGTGGCTACCTCCCTGTGAGACGGCCAGACAGTCTACCTGACGGACCCCACCAGCCCTCACATCCCTCATGGACTATGCAGATACGCTACGTGACAACCTTTCAGTCACAGTGTGACCTCCTCATACGTATTAAGCCTACTTACTTTAAACCCACCAATTAAAATTTGCTGCTTTCAGGAAATCTGACTGGATAATGGTCTGGACCCAATAAAGGTGTTGGCCCAGAATTTGGTTGAGGTGTGTGTCTGTCTGCCTCTCTTCATGTGCTCTCTGACCTCTGTCTTTAATCCTGAGGCCTGCAGTGTATCAGCCCCCAGCCTCCAACCTGTAATAAAATAGTTTCATTTTGTGTCTTTCCTAATCATTGCAGGCGTGCTCTCCACCATAAAGATCCTAAACTTAACTGATTTCAGACCTTGGGATTTTCTAGACCACACAGGTAGCATAAATTCAAATACCAAACCCAACAGTCTCAAAAGAGACACCTGTTAAGCAAAAGAGAGGTCTTTTAAGCTAAGAAGCAGCCTGCTCCCTTTGGCTTTCTGCTTTGCAGCCTTACCTCTGCCTGGCCTCACTGAGACCCAGGCCCAGCCCTCAGTGCTCCATGCCCACACTGGCCCTCTCTTCACCTCACTTCCCCCTTCTCTCAGGAACACTTAATCTTTCTCTTTTTCTCCACCACTGCACTTCTCTCATTTCTTGTGATAAAGATTATTTTTTAAATTTGTTTTGTAGTTGCAGATGGATACAATACCTTCATTTTGTTTATTTTATTTTTTATGTGATGCTAAGGATTGAACACAGTGCCCCACACATGCGAGGCAAGCGCTCTACCACTGAGCCACAGCCCCATGATAAAGATTTTTAAAAGGATGTTTGTTTTACCTTTTCCAGTATTTCTAAGTGTTTACAGATTATTTTGCCAGCTTCATTCCCAGGAGGAGTCCACTTTTCAACTTATGACCTGGTTGGAAAATCATCCCAGGCTATTAAGCATGAGCTGAAACCAGTTAAGCAGTCAAAGAAGGGGAGAGGGTAACACAGGAAGCCAACAGGAGAGTGAGACTAGAACAGGGTAGAGGGATGTGCAAGAAAAGATCCACAGGCCAGAAGACAAAAGGCAGGAGTTGTTTCCTAATGACAGAGAGACTAGTCTACACTTCAGAAGTTGTTCTGACGGGTAAATGAATATAATGATTATTTTATTTCACCAATAAAGATGATAGTTCAAGAGTACAAAAATACACCTGGGAATGTAACTAAGTGGTGGCAGAGTATGTTCTTAGCATACACAAGAATCCCCAGCAACATGTAAAAAATAATAATAATTAATAATTTTTAAATATGGTATTATCACTTTTATATATAAAGCTCCAGAAATACGCGCAAACACAAACATGTAAGTTAAATCAAATACAAGCAAAACAGAACACACAGCAAACCTCACACACAGGGAAATGAGATAAAGTAGAGGTTCCAAAACTAGAAACAAATTATCACTGTGCTATGCTACTGTAAAGTCATCAAATGCAGAGCATTTTACACAGGAAATTTGTCATACAAATTAGAGAAATTAGTGGACAACCATCAATGGCTTGGAAATATTTATTATTTTGATGGAATGTAGCCAGGCATAATGCTTCAGGATTTTTTAAAAATTACACTATTTTATTGTAATGATAACACCTGTAGAAGATAGTTACAAATTGGCCAAATGAGGCTCAAAGAAGCTGGATAAGAACACACAGTCACCGGACTGGGGCTATAGCTCAGTGGTTCTGCTTGTTTAGCATGCGTGAGGCACTTGGTTCCATCCTCAGCACCACATAGAAATAAATAAAATAAAGGTATTGTGTCCATGTACAACTAAACACACACACACAATATACATATATGTATATATGCATATATACATACATATATACATATGTATGTATATATGCATATATACACATATATACACATTTATATACATGTATATATGTATATATATTATATATAATTTTATATATATATTATATATAAAATTATATATTAAAAATATTTTTATATTTTATATATAAAAAATTTATATTTTTTTCTATATTTTTATATATTTTATTTATAAAATATTTTATATATAAATATATACATATTTATATATATTTTACATATTTAAAAAAGTCCATGTGCAACACACACACACACACAAAAAGGAACCCGCAGTCACAACCACTGTCACTGTCACACTGGTGTGTCTCAGCACTTACAGATGCATAATCTCTTTAGATATTCATTTAACACAACATTCTCTATATGAAATGATTAAAAGACTCCTAAACACAGACATGAAATGGGATCCATCCAGAAAGCAAGCATGGGCTGCCCTGCAGGATCCCTTACACAGGTGCCCTTAGGATGACACCAACAAAAATGAAGTGTCCTGGAAAAATCTGCTGACTCATAATCACCACAGGCCCCAGGAAGATGCACAGTGTAACATGAGAAAATTAACTACAGGATTTCAATCTTGTAGCTGGTCTTCCCAAAAAAAACTAACTTCCAACCAAAGAGTAGACATTGAGAAGCAAGGAAAAGGAAAATGACCCAAATCTTCCCTTATGCCTTCAATTAGGGGCTATGATCATAGCTGGACGTAATGAACATGAATATGGGGCTCTGGCAATGATTTATATCATCCAGGTTCTCAGAGAGGATTCATATTCACTGTTCAAAAATTTAGCTTTTAGAACTATTTCTTTTCTAAGTTCTATTTCCTTAAAGTCTGTGTACCCTGATCTTAAGATCTTAAATAAAATAGTATTTGTGCACCTAAATTTAGAGATACTCAGCTTGCCCCAGGACTAAACAAGAGAGAAACATCAATGGGAGTTAGTAGGGAAAAGTTACAGAATAAGCATAAACCCAAAGCAAATATTTAGTAAATAATTATATGTACTCTTATTTAAATCAATCTAGTAAAAACTCTTTATAAGAACTTAAAGCACTTTATTAAAAGTACATACAAAACATGGAGCTGGAGTTGTGGCTCAGTGACAGAGCGCTTGCCTGGCGTGTGTGAGGCCCTGGGTTCGATCCTCAGCACCACATAAAAATAAAGAAATAAAATAAAGTTGTTTTTTTTTTTAAAGAGTACATACAAAACAAGAACATTTTAACTCTTAAAAAGAAAAAAGTTAAGGGTGGAGTTGTAGCTCATTGGTAGAGCAATTGCCTTGCTTGTGTAAGGCACTGGGTTCGATCCTCAGCACCATGTGAAAATAAATGAATAAACAAAGCTATTGTGTCCATCTTAAAAAAAAATTTTTAAAAAAAAAGATAAAGAAAAAAATTTAAAAAAAAAAGACAGCAAAAATATCAACACTAAGCCAGGCATGGTGGTGCATGCCTATAATCCCAGTAGCTTAGGAGGCTGGGGCAGAAGGATCACAAGTTCAAAACCAACCCCAGCAACTCCAGCAAGGCCCTTAAGCAACTTAGTGAGACCCTGTCTCAAAATTAAATATAAAAAGGACTGGGATGTGGCTCAGTGATTAAGCACCACTGGGTTCAATCTCTAGCATCAAAAAAAAAAAAAAAAATCAACACTAAGTAAGCATAAAAAAACTTGACCTTAAGGGTACTTGCCATCAGGGAAAAGAATCAAGATGGCTTACATAAATTTTACTACCAGAAATAAGGAAAGTGCTTAATTACCCAGGAAAGACAAAATTTTTTCTAATACTGAATTTTTAAAAAAATTTCAGGGCTGGGGATATAGCTCAGTTGGCAGAGTGCTTGCCTCACAAGCACAAGGTCCTGGGTTCAATCCCCAAATCCCCAGCACCACAAAAAAAAAAAAAAAAAAGAAAAAAGGAAAAAAAAATTTCACCAATCACTACAAAAGTGCCATGAAATGGAATAAAGGATAATGACTAAACTATCTAACACAAGTACAGAAACGAACTTAAACTGCTTTCTACAGAAAACATGAATAAAGACTTAACACTAATGGGTAACTTGATGAATGTAGGTTTTTGAGAGATAAGGTTATGTGCTCCAAAACATGCTAGGGACAGAACAGAGAACACAACCATTCCCCCTTCCTCAAAGGCAGGACTGGATCAGAGTAGCTAACAAGCAAGATAAAGGGTCAGCAAGCATTTTCCTGCCTCCGTGTTTACCTGTGAAGTGTTACCACCTGTCCCTGCCATCCCTTCAGGCTCATGGAAAGATAAAAACCAAAACAGGAAGAATGACCTCACTATTGCAGGCCAGTTCTGCATGATGAAATTAAAGCACTAACTTCAACCTAGGAGCCCAAAGTCTGAATTACATCTCCAATACCAGTAAAATGCATGGATAATAAATAAGATGTTGTTTCTTTCTCCTGCCTTCATGAACATTCTTCCCAGAATAAACCCAGGGTGCAGCAGCTCAACCTGGGGGATGACAATCCATTTCCCTAGTCATTTGCCCAAAGTCTACAAAGTGACTTTTTCTTCAGATTTAACATAAAATAGCTGTTATTCATATCCTTTAAAAAAAAAGTTTTTTTAGTTGTAAATGGACACAATACCTTTAATTTATTTATTTATAGGAATTGAACTCAGTGCCTCACACAAGTTAGGCAAGCGCTCTACCACTAAGCCCCAACCCCAGGCTCCCATATCCGTTTAAATTAAATATTTAAAAAAAACAATAAAGACCAATTAAACATATTAATCCATCCATCTGCCTACTCATTCACTACATAAACATCTGAGTGCCTAACATCCTAGGCACTGTGCTAAGCAATATATGCTAAGCAACAGAAACTATGAATAAAACTCAGCCTTGACTTTCTAGTTCAATGATAAATGACTAATATTCTCTCTTGCAAGTTAACTAGCATGTATAACATAAGAGCACATCCTTCAAATACCATTAGAATTTAGGACCATCTCCTGCAAACCTGCAGCTGGATTAGGGTCTCAAATACAAAGCCCGCTCTACAATTAATCAGCCACCTGTGGGAAGACAAGCCAGGTTTTCAGCTTTGTCCCCACAGCCAGCAGTTTCATAGCTACAGAAGCACTAGAGCAGGTCTTGTTTAGGGCAGAAATCAAATTGTTCAGCGAATCCTCCTAACCAGTGTTTTCCTTCTGTGAAGCAGTTTTTAATTTCTTTTTAAAATATTTTTAGTTGTAAATGGACAAATACCTTTATTTATTTGTATGTGGTGCTGAGGATCAAACCCAGTGTCTCACAAATGCTAGGCAAGCACTCTGACACTGAGCTACAGTCCCAGCCCGCAGTTTTTAATTCCAACGAAGAATTCTATAAGAAACCAATCTTCATAATAAAAACAAAATCTACATTCAGAAAACCACTTCTTAACAGAAAATTGATGCCTGGTGAGGAGAAAGAAAGAGAAATTCACTTAATTTTTTTTAAAACTTTTACCAGTATTCTTTTTTCTTAGTTGTCAATGGACACTTATTTATTTATATGTGGTACTGAGAATCAAATCCAGTACCTCACACGTGAGGCAAGCACACTACCACTGCGCCACAACCCCAGCACATGAAGTGCACTTTAAACAATCAGCAAGGAAACACTAACTGACCAGCTGAAAATAACAAAAAATTTCAAAAACAATAAAAAAGACAAAATGACATTAAGAGCACAGTATCATGTACTTCTCAGGGTTCAATTATTTGGTAATGTATAAGATTTCCTTTCTTTAAATGCATTCAATATTACTTTGGTCTTGCTACCACAGTAAGATCATGTTATACTAAGGTTCCAATTAAAATTCACACCAAGACCAACTCCCAACAATAAACGCTCACATTGACAAATAAAAGCAAATAGAATATCTGAGAAATATGCCATTTTCTTGCTTATCAAACTGTCCATTTTGACTCCCCAGTGTTATGGTTTGGATGTGAGGTGTCCCCCAAAAGCTCACACGTAAAACAATGCTGGAAGGTTCAGAGAAATGACTGGGCTGCAAGAGTCTTAACCCAATCAGTGAATTACTCCCTGATGGGATTAATAGAAGTGGTAGGGTGTGGCTGGGGGAGGTGGGAATTGGGTGTGGCTATGGGGTATATATTTAGCATTTGGAGTGGAGTCTCTCTGATTCCTGATCACCATGACATGAGCTGCTTCCCTCTGCCACCTTCTCTCGCCATGATGTCTAGCCTCATCTGGAGCCTCGAGGAATGAAGGTGGTCTTCTATGAACTAAGGGCTCTGAAACCATGAGCTCTCAAATAAACTCTTCCTGCTTTACAGTTGTGCTGGTTGGGTCATTCAGTCACAGCAGACCCATTCACTCTCTTCCAAGAAGTCCTCAGAGTAGCTGACAGCTGTGGACACTTGACACTTATTTGGCTTGGAATCTAGCATGCAAAACTCTCCGCTTGCCTGGAAAGTCATTCCCTAAACCAGAATGCTGTTATTTCAAAAAGACGTTGTGAAATGAGGTGATAATGAAAGACCCCAACTCTATGTCCACCCCACCCCCCATAGGAAGGGAACAAATTCCGGGAACTACAAACCCATGACATAGGTCACTCTACCCAACCCCAACCCCCCTAGGGAGGTTTTGGGATCTGGTCTCAGGAACTGGTTTTAGGAACTGGTTTCGGGAACCGCCCGGAGGTTGTTAAACTTAAACTGATAAACAGGTTAAGAAACCACAGGACAATTGAAAAAGTATAGGTCACCTTGTCCTAGCAAAAATCGTGGTTGTTCCGGGAGTTAAAATGTAACCTATGTGCTGTATTCAAAATATCCAATAAGAAACCTGTTGCTTACCGCGCGCGCGAAACCTGCCCTTTTACCCTATAAAAACCCTGTACCCCAAAGCCCGGTGTGCCAGTTCACCGAAGCTCCGGCTGAGGTTTTGCTGTGCACCCGCAGGCACCTGTGTACCAATAAACACCTCCTGCTTTTGCAGCCAGCAGTGTCTTCGCGTGATCTTCCTTGGACAGGGGGACTGAGGGTCTTTCAATGCTTCTTTATGAACAGGATAAATATGAGACATTTACCATATGACTGGCTATGAGGATGCATCATGGTCTCTGTGAAAGTTTGACTTTCTTAGTAACTGGGTTAGCTGTTTTAGTAAGCTTTTTTGCTGCTATGATCAGGAATCAGAGAGACTCCAGTAAGTATTTCAGGTCCCCAGAAGGCCATGGAAAGTAATACTAACTTCACCCAGTTAATCTCTCTGTACACAGAGGCTGTGATATATCTCAATCTCCTCACTCTCACCAGTATTACTATAGTGCCTTACATAATAGGCTCTCCTATTTTATTTTACTTTTAAAATAAAATAATAAAATTGGTAAAATTAAGCCAGGCGTGGTGGCGTGCGCCTATAATCCCAGCAGCTCAGGAGGCTGAGGCAGGAGGATCGCCAGTTCAAAGCCAACCTCAGCACAAGCAAGGCACTAAGCAACTCAGTGAGACCCTGTCTCTAAATAAAATACAAAATAGAGCTGGGGATGAGGCTTAGTGGCCGAGTGCCCCTGAGTTCAATTCCCAGTTCAAACAAACAAACAAAAATATTGGTAAAATTATCAAGAAGAAAAACAAATCTAACAAGATGCATTGGCACAAACTGTAATCACAGGTATTTGGGAGGTTGAGGCAGGAGAATTACATGTTCAAGGCCAGCCTGGGCTACTTAGGGAGACCCTGTCTCAATTTTTTTTTTTTTTAAAGGGGTGGGGATGTAGCTCAGTGGTGAAGTGTCCCTGGCCTCAGTTCCTAGTATGGGGGGTGGTGGGGGACCTCACAGCTTATCAGAAAAAAATTTTCTAAATCCATGATATTAAAATGTTCTCAAATTAAATTGGACAAAAGGTGTTATCAAACTTAACATTCACCTTTTTCTAGGAAGGAGCTAAGCGTATGTATTTAAAATTAAGCATCTCAGTCTTTTTGTCATCTTTCCATGCCACCATAATGAGCACACACACATACCCTGACCAACACTCTCAAAACATCAACAATGCTGAGAAGAGAGGTGACACCAGCTTCTTAGTGGAACATACTCCAAAGTCACTGAGCAGTTTCTCCCTGTGACAATGAAGCATGATTACACAGGCAGATTTTAAATCACATGTGACCACAGGCAGGCTAAACAGGAGTGAAGTGATAAGCCCCAGATATTTTGTACAACTCAAAGATCTAGAAAAATGGCAGAATAATCTGTAACTACCTGTCAGTTTCACTTCACTGTACTGACCTCAGTTGCATCATGGATAAAGAAGAAGCAAGACAAAAAACACAAGAGGGAAAATCTTGGGATTCTTTATTCCTGGAGATATGATATATGCATATAAGTAAAAGCTTCAGTACACAAAATAAACTAATAAAACTAAACATCTTTTTCAATTCGATAAACATAAGCATAAACATAATATTTTAGTTCTAATGATAGAAACAACTTTTGAGAAATGCTGGATCATTTTACATTTAAAGCATATGACTGAAAAATGTATTTTCTTCTACATTTCCCCTCTAAATTCTCCAAAATGCCCTATGTTAATGATACAATGCTAGATTTGTTCTTTCTTATATTATTACCTGTGCTACACTGCAGAGACAGGAGCTGCAGAGACCAGCTCTAAGGAGTTGAGGAAATAATGACCCTACTCTTCCCCAATACTTCATCTAAAACAAAGAGACAGCATGACAAGCATCAGATTGAAGATCCCTTGAAGCTCTTTCACTCTGCATCTGTAATGATGTGCTCAGAATAAGAGAAAAGAAACCTACGTCCACCTCTGCCTCCTCCTGAGAGGTCCAACACCCACAGTATCTAAGAAGTGGAGAGAATTCCAGGGATTAGGTGATGGGGACTGATGTGCTGGTCTCTGAGTGAAGAAAATAGCTGCCCTGAATCAAGTTTGAGATGGTACAGAAAGACTACAAAAATTACTCTTGCCACAAAAAGAAAAGAAATTTCTGTTACAACACTTTCCTGGAACCGTTACAGGATGGAGCACTTCTTAAGGTATCTCCATCACTGATCTCCAACAGTTCAAGAATCATACGAAAACGCCCTAGTATTAAGATTTGATATTCAAAGTGCAGAGCAACATACAACACAAAAGCAAAAAGTTACACTCCAGGCCACCAAAAAGTCAGAGTAATCAAGCCTAGTGTCACACTAGAGATAAGACACCTACTCATACAACCAATACCTCTCCCAAGAGCTTAAAAAGCAACAGGCAGGCGCTGTCCTTGCCAGGGTAGCCAAGGCTAACCCCTGATTATGGGTGCCCTTATATAAACTTTCCCAACTAAATCTACAGATAATGCTGGTCAAGTCTTGGGGTACATGCAGGAGGATCATTTGATCCAGATGTTCAAGGCCAAGCTGGGCAACTCAGAAAGATCCCCTCTCAGAGAAAGAAAAAGAAACACATTGGTAGGCCTCTGGAGGAGTAAGAGCTGCTTTGTACCCACTGCTTCCCAACTGTTCCAATTCACAAAGACAGTGCTGGAGGAAGGAATCCTATGGCAAAAGACGCCAACTTGGGAGCATTTATATTGATTTACTGTCACCTCTATAAATTATAGAGAACAACTGAAGCAGCCATTAATTGGGGTCACGTTTACCCTTCCATTGTCAACTAAGAACATGTTGGTCTCCTTAGTTTATTACAATCATCATTTGCATTAAGAGATAAGGTGCTCCAATTTGGAAAGTATGTGTGAGAAGTACACACTCCTACATCTCACAGCAGGGGCCCACCCCCACCCAATATTCTCAGAGAATGACACGTCCTTGGAAGTCACAAGGTCTTAAATAACCTGATGATTTACTGTCTTCCATAACAGAACTACAAATAAGATTTTAATAGTTATTGCCTGTTAACTAATATGAGCTCCAACCTTTGGGGGGATGGCAGGGTATCAGAGATTGAACCCAGGGGTATTTTACCACTGAGCTATATCCCTTGCCTTTTTTATTTTTTGAGACGGAGTCTCACTAAGTTGCTTAGAGCCTCACTAAGTTGCTGAGGCTGGCCTTGAACTTGTGATCCTCCTGACTCAGCCTCCCAAGCTGAAGGAATTACAGACGTGTGCCACTGCATTCAACTAATATTAGCCCAAATTTATCTTTTTGCTTACTACAGGAATTTTCACAAGACATTTTACTGAATCCCACCTTGAGAGGTTTGGTTACTGAATAATGTAAAAGAATTTGCCATTAACATTGTTGTAGGTGGTTTTAGAAGAATCCCAGGGGACACAGAGGTGCAGGGTGAGAGCAGGCATGGAAAGAGTTACAGAAAGTTGTAACTGTAGCTGATTGGCTGGCCATGCTTGGTGCTCAATTGGCATATCAGTGCCATGAGGATTTGAGTTGGTGAAAGTCAGATTGAGGTCTAAAGGCTGCCTTATCCAATGACCTCTCACAAGCAAGGAAAGGCCATTCTGAGGCTCAGCTCCTTCCCAGGCTCCCTCCCTGGCCACTTCCTTCTATTGTCTACATAATTGTCAAAGTCACCAGGGTTTATGCAGTACAGGTCTCCCTCTCCAGAAATTAGTACCCCCCAACACAGGAGGAAGACAGGTGGGACTAGGAGGGGAGCAAAAAATACAGCTGCAAATGTCCCAGGGCTCTTGCAGTCTGGGGTTCCAGAAAGTGAAAGAAGGGAAAGAAGGGTGCAAGTACTCTGCAGCTCGGGGATGGAGATTTGTCTGTTGAAGAGTCATCTCTCTTGGGAACTCAGAACACATTTTCAAATAGTAAAATATTAGGGTTCTAATGAAGCCTAAAATTTAACCTGTGCTTCCTCTTTCAACTTCACTGAGCTCTATCCCTCAGGGAGCCTACATCCCCTACATGTTGGGGAGAACAACAAAAGGGAAGAGATGATAAATAGTCTAAGAGGAAGCAAAGACTTGAGCACATGTGAGTATATGGGAAATGACCAGAAAATGGAAGGGGGCGCTTGGGAGAGGCCTTGGGAGACCACGGAAAGGAGCTTACACTTCATTGACTGCACTCAACAGTTGTGAGGATGGGCTGCCATGCTGCAGTCCTCCTCTCAGGCTCAGGACTGCTGCTGCGTGGCAGAGATCTGGAGGACAGGGAACGCAGAGCAAACAGGCAGGAAGGTGTGGGAGGCAATGCTGGCTAAACGAAGACGCTTCCTAGACAGAGGATGCAGAGAGCCCCGTAAGTATGTTTAGAAGTTAGAATCAACAGAATATCGATGAACTAGATGTGGGAGAGGAAAGGGCAGGATCACCACTTTGTCTGTAAAATGTGAATAATCACAGTAACATAGCAATGGTCACACCAGGCTCTGCCAGGGTTATATTCCAGCCCCGCCATTCGCTGGCTGAAAAACAAAGAATAAGTCACTGAATCTCTGTGCACTTCAGTTTCCTTATCTGTTTAGGGATAATAAATAAGAGTATCTTCCTTGTGGATTTGTTGTGAGAATTCAATGCATGAGTATTTATAACATGTTTAAAACAGTGTCTGGGGGGATGGAGTTGTAGCTCAGTGGTAGACCACTTGCCTGGCATTTGTGAGGCCCTGGGTTCAATACTGAGCACCACATATAAATAAATAAAATAAAAGATCAATTGACAACTACAAAAAAATTTTAAAAAGATGCAGAAAATTATAAAAAATAAAATAAAACAGTGACTGGTGCACACTAGGAGCTACATAACCAATTAGAATTATCATTATTATTATCGTCAACCTCATAGTTCTATTGTTAGGACTAAACAAATAACTTCATATTAATTCATGTAATACTTCTGAGGTAGTACATGGCACATAAGAAACTCTCAATATAATGCCATCTAGTGCTGTGAGTAATTCCCAATTGGTGGTAGCAATGACTGAGCCAGAAGAATGTGATGGATCGGGGAAGTTGCCAAGACAGATCCAGAGAGCCCTGGAATAGGTTCCATTTAGCATGCTAAGTCCTCAATGTCTGGAAGACATTCATAAGTAGCTGAACACTTGAATCTGAACCTTCAACAAATTTGTATTAGAGACACTAAGAGTTATTGACATAAAGATAAGTTAACCTCGAGAAAAAAAAAAAAAAGGTAAGCTGTCAGGTATAACTGAAAAGAACAAACAAAACAATTTTAAAAATTAAAATGTTAAGTTCAGCAAGGGAGAGGATGAACATGCAGGAAAGGATCTAGCAGTGAACCCTATGGAATCTCAACATCCCACGTCAGGTGGTGGAATCAACACATGAGTCTGAGAAGAAAGAGTTGAGAGGGAGAAGGAAAACAAGTAAGAGTATAATCCTAATGCCTGCAGAGAGGCCAAGGCAGATGAAGACACCAGGTGTGGCTACCTGGAGGTTATCTATGATCTCTAGCCTCAGTGAGTTTATCACTAAGCATATAAATAAATATTGAACCATATGAGCTATTAATACCATTGTCTTATATTGACAAAAAGCTCCTAGCTATTAATCAGATTATAGTCATGAGGGTGGAGAAGAAGATAATAAGAACCTGATGGTGAAAATGTTAGTGCCCACTGGAAACTCACACTCAAATTCTACTTCTTAGTTCCTGAAACTCATCTGCCAATACACCAGCACCTTGAATTAAAATCTAGTGATAAAAAATAAATATCTAGTCATAAGGTTTCCTCCTCGTACTGGACAGCTACTGTTGATCCTCCCTAAGAGCAGGGTCAACTACCAACTCAGTGACAGCACATGATCAACAATTATGCAATTAATCCTTTGGTAACTAACCCCTTACTCCTAAATCCACTGCTAAATTTTTAATTTAGAAAAGAAAGTTTCTAAAAATTCTTCTTCACATTTTTTCAAAGCCTCCAGCACACCACTGCCCCAACAAATCCTTTTAAACACCTACCCCACCTGTCCTCCTGTCAACATCTCTTGACTCCCCTGAAACAAATTCTACAGATTTCCTCAGCACATATTCAATCTTAGTGTTTCCTAACTTTATTTAGTTTTGTTTGAGAGGGGGTCTCACTCTATTACCCAGGCTGGCCCCCAACACCCAGGCTCAAGAAATCCTCCAACCTCAGCCTCCCAAAGTAGCTGGGACTACAGGTGCCTGCCACTGCACCGGACACTTCCCAACATTAAAATCCCACTTTTCAGAACACTTTATTTTACCTTAGGAAGATAGTCACACCAGAATCAAAGCTATTTTCAAAAACATCTGGGGCTGGGGATGTAGCTCAGTTGGTAGAGTGCCTGCCTCGCAAGCACAAGGCCCTGGGTTCAATCCCCAGCACCGCAAAAAAAAAAAAAAAAAAAAAAAAAAAAAAAAGGCCAAAAAAAAAAAAAAAAAACATGCAAACAAATAACAACCTACCTCTCTGAGCTACACAGAGACAAAGCCTGTATGTGTTTTTTCTGCCCTCCATCATCAATAAGTCATGACACAACTTGAGAAAGTGGGACCAAAATAGCTACCCACCTGACAAGGTTGTTAAATGCTCTCTTGATTACCACATGATAAGCAACAATTGATGATGAAATTCAACAGGACAGAATAGAGACTACTGCAAAACTACTTACATTAAATAAACTAATTACAATATATATTTACACTAGGCTGCTATATAAACCCTGAGACAAAGCAAAGGAATTCCTGGAAGTTGCTACATTTAAGCACAAAGGAGCCTGCAGCAGATCGCCTCTAACCCAAGAACACCTTCATCAGTGAAGGATCCGGAACTTCAGGAAGAAATGTTGAAAGCTTAGGGAAGTCTTTTAAAAGACAAACATCAAATCAATACATGATGTGTATTAATTTTAGCTGCAGAAGTCCAAAGTGAAGTATGGAAAGCAGCCAAAGGGCACTAAACAAGAAATGTTCCCATCACAAACCCAGGCACCAGCTGGGCACTAGCAATGCAGTTTATGGAGGTGCCGTCCCTGGACCTGAGGGGCACCCAGCACACTGGAAAAGCTGGGCAAAACAGATACACTTCAACACAAAGACAAAGGCTGTAACCGACAGCCCACAGAATATCAGGGGCTGAGCTAAGAGAATCTTGATGACATGGCTAGCCTGGGCTGCATAAAACCAATGGAGGATCTGAAGGAAATGGTCCAAGAGCAAAGCAAAGAGAGAAAACAAATTTGGGCAAAAGTAGAGAATAGTAGTAACAAAAACTATACTGCAAGAATTTCCTAATGAGGAAGACTACCATAATCCAGAAGAAAGTTAAAACCAGTGTTCTTATGATATATACATAGGCAGAAGGTTCAGATCTGTGAGGAATTTCAAGAGGAGGAAAAATCAAATTCCATTGCCAGGGTAAGGAAAAAGCACTAATGCTATGAATTAGCATTAACACATATAATAGGTACAAATGCTTTATATTTGACACTTGTTACCTAACTTCACAAATAATCAGCTTTCCAAAACAATCCGTCGTTTTTGTTTTGCTTTTTCCTACATCTAGATTCATAAGCAATAGAATGGGCTTAAAGAACAAACAGGAAGGAAGAATAAAGGGCTAGGGATATGGCTCAGTGACAGAATGCTCACCTACCATGTGGGTATGATCCCCATCACCACAAAAATAAATAAATAAACAAACAAACAACCAGGTAAAGACCATGACAGGAGGACAGAAGCAGCAGAAGCACTGACTAGCACAATTTGAGTATTCCTTGTCCAAAATCCTTGGGATAAGAACGACTTTAGATTTTGGAGACTTTTAGACTCTGGAATATTTCAGGCTTTACTAGTTGAGCATCCCTAATCTGAAAGTAGCATTTTGGACTTTCAGATTAGGGATGCTCAGTCAGTAGAACCCTGCACCCCACTGCCTGGACAGCAGCTGGTTCTCACATTGCCTAACTGGGCCTTTCTATGCTTCTCCATTCCCTACACGGTGCAAACACTGGGAAGATGAAATAAACACAATTAACTGCCTGTTAAACAGTAAACTGTTGAATAAACATTGGACATTTGGGTGCCACACCTATAATCCTAGCTGCTCGGGAGGCTGAGGCAGGAGGATCATGAGTTCAAAGTCAGTCTCAGCAATTTAGTGAGGCCCTAAGCAACTCAGCAAAACACTATCTCTAAATAAAATATAAAAAAGGGGGGCTGGGGATATAGCTCAGTTGGTAGAGTGCCTGCCTCACAAGCATAAGGCCCTGGTTCAATCCTCAGCACCCCAAAAAAAATTAAAAAAACTTTTTTAAAAAAAGGGATGTGGCTCAGTGGTTAAGTGCCCTGGGTTCAATCCCTGGTATCAAAAACATAAAAAGATAAAAAATGTTAGACATTATATTACAATTTTTTTGGACACAATACCTTTATTTATTTATTTTTATGTGGTGCTAAGGATTGAACACAGTGCCTCACACATGCTAGGCAAGTGCTCTACCACTGAGTCACAACCCTAACTCCTTACAATTATATTTATATTCTACCATTAAGCAATTTTAAAAATCTGGAATAAAAAATAAATTATTAAAAGGATATGGAAGCCAGGTGTGGTAGCACACACCTATAATCCCAGCAGCTCAGGAGGCTGAGGCAAGAGGATCCCGAGTTCAAAGCCAGCCTCAGCAACTTAGCGAGGCCCTTAGCAACTCAGTGAGACCCTGTCTCTAAATAAAATACAAAATACAGCTGGGGATGTGGCTCAGTGGCCAAGTGCCCCTGAGTTCAATCCCCCGGTTCCAAAAAAAAAAAAAGGATATGGAGGGCTGGGGTTGTGGCTCAGTGGCAGAGTGCTCACTTAGCATGCATGAGGCCCTGGGTTCGATCCTCAGCACCACAAAAAAATAAATAAAATAAAGGTATTGTGTCCATCTACATCTAAAAAAAAAAATTAAAAGAAAAGGATATGGAACAACAATTATCATTCACTCTGATTCCATTTGAAAATTAGGGTTTAAGAATAATGGGGATAACATGCAATGGAGAAAAGACAGCCTCTTCAACAAATGGTGCTGGGAAAACTGGAAATCCATATGCAGCAAAATGAAAATAAACCCATATCTCTCACCCTGTACAAAACTCAACTCAAAGTGGATCAAAGACCTAGAAATCAGACCAGAGACTCTGCACCTAATAGAAGAGAAAATGGGTCCAAATCTTCATCATGTTGGCCTAGGACCAGATTTCCTTAACATGACTCCCAAAGCGCAAGAAATAAAAGCACGAATCAATGATTGGGATAGAGTGAAACTAAAAAGCTTCTTCTCAGCAAAGGAAACAATCAGCAATGTGAAGAGAGAGCCTTCAGAGTGGGAGAAAATCTTTGCCACACACACTTCGGACAGAGCACTAATCTCCAGAATCTACCAAGTACTCAAAAATCTTTACACCACGAACACCAATAACCCAATCAATAAATGGGCCAAGGAAATGAACAGACACTTTACAGAGGAAGATCTACAAGCAATCAGCAGATTTATGAAAAAATGTTCAACATCACTCGTTGTAAGAGAAATGCAAATCAAAACCTTAAGATTTCATCTTACCCCAATTAGAATGTCTTTTATCAAGAACACAGGCAACAACAGGTGTTGGCGAGGATGTGGGGAAAAGGGTACACTCTTACATTGCTGGTGGGAGTGCAAGTTGGTGCAGCCACTCTGGAAAGCAGTGTGGAGATTCCTTAGAAAACTTGGAATGGATCCACCATTTGACCCTGTTATCCCACTCCTTGGCTTATACCCAAAGGACTTAAAATCAGATTGCCTCAGTGATGCAGCCACATCAATGTTCATAGCTGCTCAATTCACAATAGCTAGATTATGGAATCAACCTAGATGCCCTTCAGTAGATGAATGGATAAAGAAACTGTGGTATATATACACAATGGAATATTACTCAGCCATAAAGAAGAATAAAATTATGGTATTTGTAGGTAAATGGATGATGTTGGAAACTGTTATGCTAAGTGAGATCAGCCAATCCCATAAATCCAAAACCCGAATGGTCTCTCTGATAAATGAATGATGATGCATAATGTGGGGGGGAAAGATGGCAAGAATGGGGGAAAAAAGGCTGAAAAAGGGGAAGGGAGGGGTGGGGGCGGGTGGGGGGTAAAATGAATAACAGAGTGTGTGACAGATACCATTGCCCTGTGTAAATGCATGAACGCACAGATGGTGTGCCTCTACTTTGTGTACAACCAGTGAAACAATAGCTGTACTCCATTTGTGTTCAATAAAAAAATATATATAAATAAAAAATAAATAAATAAAAATAAATAAATTAATTCCCTTTCAAGTTCCATGTTAAAAAAAAAAAAAGAATAATGGGGATAAAAGGCAAAAATTATCTCTTATCAAAACTATAATTTGCTGGGAACAGTGGCACACACCTGTAATCCCAGCAGCTCAGGAGGCTGAGGCAGGAAGATCTCGAATTCAAAGCCAGCCTCAGCAAAAGCTAGGTGCTAAGCAACTCAGTGAGACCCTGTCTCTAAATAAAATACAAACTAGGGCTGGGGATGTGGCTCAGTGGTCAAGTGTCCCTGAGTTCAATCCTTAGTATCAAAAACACAAAACCAAAAAACCCATAATTTATCAAAATACAAAGCTTAGTGCTGAATGGTCCTAGTATCTCAGTGAACCACTGGAGGGAGAAGAAAGGTTAAGCAAGAACTGAGGATTTCTATATTTCTAAGGGCCCACAGAGCATCTAATTTGAGCCACAATCCCCAGTGAGACAAGTAAAATCTCCATTTTACAAATACTTAAACCAAGGCTCAAAGAACTTAAATAAGTTTCTCAAAAATTACCAGACTAGCCAGGCTGATGGCACATGCCTGAAAACTCCAGCAGTTCAGGAGGCTGAGGCAGGAGGATGTCAAGTTCAAGGCTAGCCTCAACAACTTAGCAAGGCCCTGAGCAACTTAGTAAGACCCAATTTCGAAATAAAATACAAAAATGGCTAGGGATGTAGCTCAGTGGTAAAGGGTTCCTAGGTTAAATCTCCAGTACCCCATTCCCCCACCAAAAAAAAAAAAAAAAGCTCTGACAGAATTAAGATTTGATATTGCACTCCAAGACCACCAATACTTTTTCTACCAAACTAGTTGTCAAGATTAACGAGAGTAATTTCTACCCGACATTGACTGCTCTGGAATAGGGAGGGAAAATTGTTTAATTATTTGATGAGAACAAAACAAAGTAGGAATGAAGGCCAACTCTCACTTTCTCAGACTCCAGAATTTCTAAGGAAATAACCAATGACCAAACTCAAATTTAATTTTAAATGACACAGCCATAAATTTGAAAGGGCCTTTGCAATATTCCAGTCACCCAGCAAGATGACAAGCAATATACAATTCTAGTTCATCCTTGCAGAAGGCAGTGTGGCAATATGCAGAAAGTGATTAACACCAACAGTGCTCATGGCTAAAAGGATTAAGCCAAAGATGCTCACAAAATGTGTTATTCGGTATCATTCCAGAAATTCCAGTTAGTAGATTATGACAGAAAAAAATCATAAAAATTGAAAAAAGCAAGAATCACCCTAATTTACAAGTGATATAATTCTCCATCTGGAAAATCCAACAGAATTTAATGAAATCAGAACAATTAAAGAGAGTTCAGTAAAATGGGATAACAATCACTATGGTGTAAAGGTTGGTATCCCCTAAAACGTTAGAACCTAATATCCAATGAAGCAGTCTAAGAGTGAGGTCTTTGGGAAATGATTAAGTCACAGGGCTTCATTCTCATGAATGGGATTAATGCCCCTTGGTAAAAGAGGCTCAGTGAGCTGGGAGTGATAGCATACTCCTGTGATTCCAGCAGCTCAGGAGGCTGAGACAGGGGATCACGAGTTCAAAGCCAGCCTCAGCAAAAGTGAGGCGCTACACAACTCGGTGAGACCCTGTTGCTAAATAAAATACAAAATAGGGCTGGGGGGAATGTGGCTCAATGGTCAAGTGCCCTGAGTTTAATCATTGGTACCCAAAAGAAAGATGTTCACTGAGCTCCCTGCCCACTTCTGCCATGTGAGGATACAGCAAGAAGGTGCCATCTTTGAAGCAGAGAGAAAGCCCTCATCAGACACTATTCTAGAACTTTCCAAACTCCAGAAGTAGGTGCAATAACTTTCTATTATTTTTAAATTACCCACTCTAAGATATTTTGTTATTGCAGTGAAATGAACTAAGTAATACACAACAATAAATTCAAGATGATAAAGGAGCCCAAGTGTTCACTTAGTCCTTCTCCCAAATTCCCATTAAAATGATCAAATATCAAAGTTTAAAGATAAAAAGACCTGCAGAAAACAGTTAAGTACCACTGATGAGTCCTTCTAAGTTTCTAAAGGACATGGGGCAGGTGGGAATAGAATGACAGGAAGTAGCAAACAGCCCTAAGGTAGTCAGACGAGTCAAGTGCACTGCCCTCAGCCACAGGGCTTCAGCACAGGCTGCTTGAAGACTGCAGGACCCGTGAGAAACTGGAAGCTTGACACGAGTGGGACTTCTTGTATAGATCCACAGGCAAGGGAGCAACAGAGAAAGGGGCAACACTTCAGTCAACTCTGACTGCCACACGCGAGCACTGGTGCAGACTGCCTCAGCAGAGCAGTGGAGTCCCTAAGGATCTGCAAGACTCACCATGAGATGGCGCTAGCTGCACACGAGGCCTCCCAGAGCACACAGAGGCACAAGGGAAGAGGACCTTCTGATGGCCTCCCCTGCCTCCACCTAATAACATCTAAAAGAGGGAGGGAGCCTGGCTTTGATTAGTCTATATGAACACACGCTGGCTTCTCTTATCACTAAGTTGCTTTGGTTTCTAACTGGGTGACTTGTTGGTACATCAACTTAGTGCTTACTTTGTCATTTGGGCATTTTTGTTGTTGTTGTCTGCTTTTTATTGAGACGGAGTCTCACTATGTTGCCCAGGCTGGCCTCAAACTCACAATCCTCCTGCCTCAAGTCTCCTGAGTAGCTGGGATTACAGGTGTACCCCACCACACCCTGTCTGAATATAAAATCTTAGAAGAAAAAAATCATATCTTCTAAGTATATTAAGATGTATTTACTTAATGGACTACCTTCAAAAGAATACTGTCTTCGAAAAGTACAATTAGCGGGCTGGAGTTGTAGTTCAATGGCAGAGCATTTGCCTAGCATGTTTGAGGCACTGGGGTCAAGTCTCGGCACCGCATATAAATAAATAAAATAAAGGTCCATTGACAACTATAAAAATATTTTTTAAAAAAAGCATAATTGCCCAAGTATCCAGCAACAGATGAATGAGCAAACAAACTTTGGCATATACATGCAATGGAAAATCATTCAGCCTTGAAAAGGAAGCAAATTCTGACACACAGTACAAGCAAATTCTGAGACCCTTATGCAAACTTAAAAAAAAAAAAAAGCCAGCAGAGGCACCCAGAGTAGTCAAATTCATACAGTCAACAGAATAGTAGCTGTCAGGAGGTGGGGGAAGGGATAATAAGGAGTTGTTTAATGGGTAGAGTTTCTGTTTAGGAAGATGAAAAACATCCTAGAGATGAACAGTGGTGATGTGAACTCAAAACATTGTGAATATACTTAATACCATTGAAGTATGTATTTAAAATGGTTAAAATGGTAAACTTTATATATATTTTACCATGATAAAAAGTTAAATGTAGAATTATGAAAAACATATAAAGACATAAACAGTGCTTATGCTTTGTTAAATTTTAAAAACATATAAAAATGTTTATGGTCTTCATCATGATTATGAAAAAAAGTGTGTATGAGAAGCCAGGAGCAGTAGGGCACTTCTGTAATTACGGTAACTTGGGAAGCCTAGATAGGAGGATTACAAGTTTGAGGTCAGCCTTGGCATCTTAGAGAAACCCATCTCAAAATAAAAAATAAAAACGGCTGGGGATGTAGCTCAGTGGTAAAGCACCCATGGGTTCAATCCCCAGTACCCCCACCCAAAAAATATATATGAAAAAAGAAAAGGAGGGCTGGGGATGTAGCTCAGTTGGTAGAGTGCTTGCCTCGCCCTGGGTTCAATCCCCAGCACTGCAAAAAAAGAAAAGAGAATGCTGTGCCTAAGAATTATGGAGAAGACAGGTGACTTTTTTTTCCCATTTTACAAACATACTATGGAATCAGTGTGCAGCTCCATAGTGGAGCGTCCACTTAGCCAGCACAAGGCCCTGAGTTCAACTGCCAGCACCAGCAAAAAAGAGAGGTGTACTGTAACATTTTGCTACTATTATGTTTAAACTCATAATAGCAAAAATGACACAACCAAGTATAATAACAGAAAAAGCAAAGCTGTGGTGTCTGTAACCACAAAGCTCCTGCATTTGTTACTCCTGTCTCCATTCATACAAATCCTAAATTTGGAGTGAAATGCAGAAGTTTTATATACACACATATGTTTTAAATATGCTGCATAAGGACCTAAATACTAATGGGGAGCTCTGGGCACATAGAAGATTTAATTTTAATCAAATAAATAGTTTTCCTCTTATCCTCATTTTCAAGTATCTGCCTTACTTAAGCCAAAATTTTCTATCAACGTAACTACCTCAGCTCTTGTGAGAGAAGGCTAAGCAATGAATAAGAGTAAATAAAATCACTGTATTATTATTTTCTTTGGAAAAGCAGTGTTGGGAAAGCAAGACAGGGAAAGAATCTGAACAGGAATCTGAAGACAGGTTCTGGCCAACCCACTAAGGCTGGCTGGGCACCAACATGGTGCACAGCGTCTCCAAGAGTCAGCTTCCCCACCTGCAGGTGGAGACTATCCACTCTCGCCCTCGATCAAGAATACTGTAAGAACCAAAGGTGACAGTGTTGGCAAGGATGCTCTGAAGAAGCTAAGCTAACAAGCTTTCTAAATGCAAAGGTGCCAAATGTCCAATATTAATTTCACCTTTCTGTGCTGTCCTAAGACACAGGAGATCAGCCTCCTTACATTATTTGTCATGTTGAAGACACCGAGCCTCCCCTGTCCTGGGAGCTCCTGGTCTCCACATCTGTGAAGACAGAAGTATGGCGGAAGGCGTTCTATGTCAGAGAGAACTTGAGGGGCATCTCCAAGGCCTGCACACGGAGGCCATGGAGGAGAGGTCCCCACAGCCTCCACACAGCTCCCAGTTTTCATGCAACGGCAAGGCTCTCAACACTATTTTGGAGTACCTCTGGGTACTGCAAACCCTTTAAAGCAGTAACGAATGTCCCCTAGCCCTTTGAAGGCGGGACATGTAGTGGGGAAGGGACATGTCAGAGCAGTCTCCAGAGGGTCTTCTATTCAGTGGTGTTCATTCAGGTGCCAACTGTCCTCTCCCCTCCCAACTCCACTAAGATACCAACCACATAAGCTACATTTTCTGGGGAGAGAAAATGGTTTAATTTTAAATACACTAACAAGTCAAATGGGTAACAAACCAGGGTATGACTGACATGCAAATAAAGTAAGACCTGGACCACTGAGAAGACCACAAATCCTCAAATTCCCAAACAGTATTAATTCCTGGAAATATCAGACTAGCCTTTCCTCACACTGTTACTTCAATGGTGACACATGGCCTCACCACTGGTCACTTCACAGGAGCTTCTGGCTCTTGGCTGTTTCTAGAAAGGGTTTCCATCAGAGCTGTGGGTCCACTGAGCATATCCCACCACCTAAACCCATTTAAATTTCACTCGTTTTGTCTTTTGCTAAAGAGCAAAGTTCTATGAAGTTTTCTCTTTCTAATAGATTAATTCATATTACAGACCCACGCTACTACCAAATTTAATGTCTATTATTTAGTCAAAATTTCTGTTTTCTGGCTAATAACTCACTTTCTCAGAAACTTCACCTCCATCAGCAACACTAATAATACCCTTTCTCTTCCAGAACATTGAGACAGTCTTCAGCAGTTCAGGAAAGTTACTGTTTATAAATTAAATAGAGGGTCACAAAGACACTGTGAAGCTGAACTGTAGGTGGCCAACTAGGCCCACCTACATGCCATTCACTCTCAAGTGTCTAGTTCTTATGAAGTGGCCCCACACTACTGGGCCACTTGTAATTAGTGCTTCAGCCAAATTACAAATAACTGCCCGATCATCAGGGCCTTCAAGCTGGTAGACAGTTCAAGTCCTGACTATTAAATCCAAGAATGCTCAATATGGCATGAACTCATTGCTCAAGGGCTAAACAAAAGACCTTATGTCAACCTAAAAATATCTCTAACCCAAACTAGCAGCGAGTTTCTGAAGTGCCACAAGCAATTTATATTTAACCTAATTGGGGAGGTGGGAGGTTCTACCTGGCATGTGAATCATACACACACACACATACACACACACACACACACACACACACACAGAAGCAAATCTTTTTTTACTCCTCTGCCTTTGATCTCCATGATACATGGTATTATTATGATTAATGATAGGTAAACATTTTCAAAAATCATGTGCTTACCCATACAAACTCTAACAATATTCTATATGGATGTGACAACTACCTCTTCACAGAGGAAACATCATAGGACCAGAAAGAAGTGACTGTTGAAATGACATGGCTAGTCAGAGACTCATAAAAATCTAGTGGGAACAATCCTTGACCCAAATACTCATTTCAAAGGCAAAACAAACACAAATTTTTTTAAATTGACCACCCCCTGAAAAGCAAGGTAATTTCATAGGCTCCAAATGATGTAAGCTGGGTGAGCTTCTCCTCCTCCACTCCTTCCCTTCTCACCCACTTCCAAATCTATACATGCCTTCTGTGACATCACCTTCCACCTTCCTCCCTTCCCTCTCACAAACTCTTCCATAATCTTCACTGAAAAGGACAAGAGAATGTAGAGAAGGGAAGGAGTTCAATTCCTTTCAGGAAAATTCATGGCCTGGGCTCTGGCAAGGGCTAGGACCTTGTCCGGTTTGTGCCCAGTGTGTCCCCAGGACATAGTCCAGTCCTGCACAAGAAGTGAGTTTCAGGTGGGCCTAAGGCTGAGTGGGCTGAGGCCTATTTACCCTGAGAATCTGTCTCTAGAAACTGACCTCTGATTCATGCATTCTCCTAGGGAGTGCTCAGGGATGCTCAAGGCTTGTTACTAGTCACTGAACCTGAGGGAGCAGGCAGTACACAGTTAAGGTCTTCAGAATAGCTCTAAGAATCAATGTCAATGCTGTGCAAATGTACTAGGGCTTGCAGAGAAGCACGTGGATGCCAACAGGGAGAACGGTGCCTTCCTGAACACGATGCCAGGGCATGGGAGCACTGGTGCCTCTCCATCTCCAAGGCAGAGACTGCAGGCCACCTATCCAATGACCACTATTCCTTCATGCGCACCCACTGAACCCCAGTTTTATGTGGAACAGTAAAATGTCCAGATGAAAAACTCTTTCCCAGTCTCACCTGCTGTTAGGTGTGGCTGATGAATTGTGACTGGCTGTCAAGTTGTCCCTTCCAGGAGGGATCTTTAAAGCACTGACTTTGCTAGGTCAGTCCTTTTGTCCTTCCCACGCTCTATTTCCTGCCTGGCCATGGAGTGAAGATGGTGTGCCAGCAGCCATTTGCACCTTCAGGAACTCTGAGGCTAAAGATGATGAAAGACAGAGGGAGTGTGGGACACTGGCAACCAAGAAGCCACTCAATTAGCCCCAGGATGCCTGCTGCCAGACTTCCACATGAAAAGTAAACATTCAGCTTGTAAGAGCCACTTGCAGGAGGGAGTTTTCTGTTACTTGCGGCTGAACCCAATCCTCATTAACACATTTATATTAAAGGAATTAGTAGCTTTTAGCTGTATTTTTTTTAGACTCTTATCAATCAAATAACTCATTTTGATAATATTTATCTTCAATAAAAATATGATGAGGAGTAACTGAATCCTACCCCTGAGGCCAAGACATTTCTTTGGTTCTTAAATCACCTTCAGTTTTAAAGCTCTTTAAGGGTCCATCACTGTCCCCAGTAACCCAAGTCCTCTGTGGGGAACAGCCTATAGTCTGAAACTACCCCAAAACTTCAGCACTAGAACCCAGTGGCTAAGAAGAAAAGGTTCACCTACAGGGTTTGTCCGTCTTAACTTGTTGACCATGTCCTCAGTCCAAAATGCACTGTACAAAATAGCAGACACTAGCCATGTATGGCTATTTAAATTGAGTACAATTAAATAAAGTATAAATTCTGTTTCTCAGTTGCACTCCTTACATTTCAACTGCTCAACAGTCACACATGACTAATAGCTACAAAGAAACAGATACAGACCATTTCTACCACAGAAAATTCTACTGGAGAGCACTGATCTAGAAATATACTTTCCCCTTGACTTCTATTATTGTCAGAGTCCAAGGTCAGAGGGTGGGACCCAACTTTAGGGAGTTCCAACAGACCAGATCTAGCCATTTGCCCTAAACAGCAAATGGGAAAAGCATAAAAGTAATTTATTCAGTATAGCCATACTCAGAAGACAAGGGAGAACTAACATCTTCAATCCAGTCTTGGGAGGTACCAAAGTAGGCACCAGGTTTAAACAGGGAAAGGAATAAAAATGGTGGTGGGGAACAAGAAATATGTATAGTTGAGCAGTCTTTGCAAACTGTGGTCTGATAGATCATTATCAGTGAAAAGAAAGTTGCTATTGCCTGAAGTTAGTTTGAATTCTTATCTAGGGATGTTCATCGATTAGACCTGGTGCTCCTGGCATTCAAAGTAACTGCAGGAAAAAAATGATTCTGAGAAAAAGAACAAGTCAGAAAGGCAAGATGCAGTTAGTACTCCAGGTTTAGGGCTATGACCGGAGATTTCTAGGCAGTGTGTCAAAGGTCTAGAATAGGTGACAATCTGATGATATTGGTGTCCCTACAAATCTTGAAAATACCTTACTCTTTATCTTGGGGATTTTCAGTCCTGAAGGGGGAGGATCACAAGCTTTAATACATGCCTATGGCCAGGCAAGGTGACAAACACCTGTAATCCCAGTGGCTCAGGAAGCTAAGGCAGGAGGATCCCAAGTTTAAAGCAAGCCTTAGCAATTAGCAAGGCACTCAGCAACTCAGCAACACGCTGTCTCTAGATAAAATATTTCAAAAGAGGCTGGGGATGTGGCTCAGTGGTTAAGCACCTCTGGGTTCAATCTCTGGTACCAAAATTAAAAAATAAATAAAACATGTCTATATACAGAGTTAAGCAGGAATTTCACCCAAGTTTAAGGCGGAAAGTAGATAGATACAAAATGAAGGTGGAGATGCCAAGTTTCTACCCTACTTTTATTTACCCATTAGATATCTGCAGGCCCAAATGAAGAGTCAATGCTTTAGCAAAAGCAGCCCCCACATGCCTGATACACTATGACAACTTGATCTCATTGTTTTCCAACTTCACCAGGCATTCCTCACTCCATCACCCCTACATACTGCTCAAATGCCGGCATTTCTCAGTGCTCTGTCCAAAATCCTCTTGTCCCTCATTCCACCTAGGGGGATCTCCTATGGCATCAAATGCCATCCTAAGGCAGAAAGCTCAACCACTCATCACATTTAAATATTCTCTGCAAATTCTGGCAAGAACCAAGGTTTATCTAAATTGTAACTGCTATGATAGAAAATACATCTTATTTTGCCTTGGTTCCTAACATAGAGGCCCTAAAACCACTGCTGCTTCCTGGGGGATAATGTGTCTTGACATCCTGATGTGCTCCTATTCAACCACACTGAGTTTGTGCTAATAAGGTGAATAGGATAGGCACTTAGACGGTTTCAAGAGAAGGACTGGCTACACAGGAGAGCATGGGAGTCAGGCTTGGTGGCACATACCTATAATCCTAGCAACTGGGGAGACTAAGGCAGGAGGATTACAAGTTCAAGGACAGACTCAGCAACTGAGTGAGACCTTGTCTCAAAATAAAAAACAAAAAGGACCTGTGATATAGTTCACTGATTATAGCACTGCATGGCTCAATCTCCACTACCACCAAAAGGAAAAAAAAAAAAAAAAGATTTAGCATGCGTTTTAGACAGCTTTTTCAACAATGGACCAAAAGACAAGACAAGAACAATTTTAGAGGAGAAAAAGTTTATTTGGTGCTCAGTTTCTAAGATCTCAGTTCAAGGTCCACCAATTCTACTGCTCCGGACACAAGGTGAGGCAGAATATCATGGTGGAAGGGTGCAGAAGAGGAAAGCAGCTCAGAACAAGACAATCAGGAATCAGAGAGCTCTGCTCACAGGGGACAAAATATAAACCCCAAAGATACAAACTCCCAGTGTCCTACCTCCTCCAACCACTCCCCCGCTGTCTACAATAACCACCCAGTTAATTCATATCAATGCATTAATGCACTGATCAGATTAAAGCTCTCATAACCTGATTGTTTCACCTCTAAACTTTCTCACTTTGTCTTACACTTGAGCTTTTGGGGGACACCTCAAATCTAAACCATGGTGGCATGTGATTAGCATGGGAGCTTTCAACCCAACTCCTGACTTTCAAAACTCCACACTTCAGACACCTAAGTTCAAAGACCTTCCTGGTTTGGAACGCATAGGTACATGGGGGCTCCATGGGGAAAAGGTATGGGAACTCAGCATCCAATAACCTCCCAGTCCTTGCTCTGTGTACTTGGCTATTCCCAAGCTGTATTCTTGATCATAAGACTGTGCTTGTAAGTACAATGCTTTGAGTGAATTCTGAGTTGTTCTAGAACATTGTCATACCTGACAAAGTGATAGGAACCCCCTTATAGAGTTGATCAGAACTTATATACCCTTACACACCCTTATACAGGTGGCCCCATGACTTGCAACTATCATCTGCTGTGAGAACAGCACTGAGAAGACTGATCCTAAAACCGGTGGGTGTGACCCTAAATCAGAGTGGGCAGAGTCAGAACCAAGTGGAACTGCAAACACCCAGCCAGTGCCAGAGAATGGTGTCAAAGCATTATGATTTCTGAGTTATCATTATTATTTAGTCAAGAGAGAGTGATCAAAAATTCCCTCAATGACATTGGAGATGTGGCTCAGAAGTAAAGCACTCGCTTAGCATGTGCAAGGCCCTAGGTTTGATCCCCAAGAAGAGAAAAAAATGTGCAATCACTAAATCATACTTTCCATTTTCCTGGAATTTCTGTGTAGCGGTTTTACAATTCACACAGGATACTCAATCCCAATTTAACTCTAACTCATACAGAGTTCTCACATACATAGAGGTAGGTATCTATGTGTGCAACCAAACTACCAAAAGAGGAACGGCTGTTTTCCATAATCCTAGAGGCCAGTGGAATGTGACACTAATAATAAGACAATGACAACAAAAAGAGCCATCAGCCAGGCCTGGTGGCCCACACCTGTAATTCCAGCAACTTGGGAAATCAGCCTCAGCCTCAGCAAAAGCGAGGCCCTAAGCAACTCAGTGAGACCCTGTCTCTAAACAAAATACAAAATAGGGCTGGGGGGATGTGGCTCAGTGGTAGAGTGCCCCTGAGTTCAATCCCCAGTAGCCCCTGCAAAAACGGGGGGGTGGGCAATCACTGGCAAACCCTGATTTGAATGAATATGATGTAGGAAAATTCAAATTTACAAAGTTAAATTAGATTTTAGGAAAGGGTTGACAAAAGGATTCCTTCTGATAGCAAGTTCTTCCTGTGCACTTAAAATGTAATTTAATTTAGAATATTTTATTATACAGTTTTAAGGAATATATCATCTACATCAAGCTACTCTGCTTGATTAAACTTTGGCCACAGTTTCTCTGGGCTCAAATAATGCTGTTATGAAAATAAGCTATGATTTATTGGATCAGTTGAACAATTTGTCTCTCAGATGTATTCAGCTGAAGAATTTGTCCAGGAATATTGGTACTAAAACATACTAAAACCAAAAATCAAAATATCATATTAGTTAGGAAACTATAACAGGAAATTGCCCTGATACAGGCAATAAAAGGGAATTGAAAACACTATTTCCAAATCAAGTGCAACACACAAATTTGGTCAAATATGAGTCCAACATTTCACCTGGACCACCAAGCTGTATGAGATAAAATTCAAAGAAATAATACTTACATACTTTCTAGACAAATTATAGATATTGACCATATTATAGGCCAAAATTTCAGTAACAGCAGTAGCCACTTTCTCTGTGACTTTTGAAGACTATAAGAGAAAAAGATGGCTAGGGATATAGCTCAGTTGGTAGAGTGCTTGCCTCGCAAGCACAAGGCCCTGGGTTCCATCCCTAGCACCGCAAAAAAAAAAAAAAGAATAAAAGATGACACATTTCAGGGAAATGTCAGGTTTCTCAAAATAAGATTCCTTTCAAAGACAGTCCCCCATAATGACTGGCAACTGTGACAATGACACGAGGAACATTCAACAACAACAGATAACAAATCATGCTGCTACAAAAAGTCAACAGCTGGTAATTTTTTTATTTTAATGGTTGGTAATTTTTAAGTATTGACAACAAAGGCTATAATGTATCTTGAAATAAATGTCTATCCATTAAGAGAAATGAAATGAAAATTTTCTCATAAATATAACCACTGGAAAAAAAATTTGAGTTTGACCCATAGAAGTTGACCACAATTGACGAATTCGACCTGCAAGGCCAAACTATTCAACTGAAGAATTTTATTTTGAAGAATCTGACTCTCAGGACAAATTATTCAATTAATCCAACTTACTTGACTAAAAAAGAAATTTGATCATATAAAAAGTAATTCCAGGATTTGTTTAGCAGGTTCATCTCCTCAACTTACTGGTCTTTTTATTAGTGGCGGTGGCATTTTAATTTTATGTGTTTTAAGACAGAGCCTTACTGTTTCCCAGGCTGGCCTCAAACTCCCAGGAATCACTCCAAGTGATTCCCCTGCCTCAGTAGCTGGGACTGCAAGCACTGTACCCAGTATATGATTTGCTTTGTTTTAATTCAAGGCTTACATGTCTTCACTGCCTGGATCCCTTCACATTTGTTAAAAATGTCAGACGGGCACCCCTAACATTTTTGCAAATTGTAGCAGGGTTACTCATTCTGCTAAGCCTCCTTGACCTCTACAGTTCCCCAGTTATCATGGGGGAAGCCATTTTCTACAAGCAGGCATCAATTCTTGCTGGAAATTTTGGAACACAGAGAAGAAGTCTCTCTCTAGACACCTGGGACATAATATGAAAAAGAAGGGGGTTGGCAGTCAAGTTCTGACCCTTGGACCAGAAGACACTAGTCTCTGACAGAAAATAACAACTCAAAAGCACTGAGAGAAGGTAAGCAAGGCAAGGCAGACCAAGAGAGGGACAGGAGAGAGAAGGAAAGTGATCCAGGCTCACCCACACCATACAACATTCCAGACTCTGGCTCCTGGGCTGGATTCTGTGTACAGTCCAAAATTCTTCCAATAAATTCCCTTTTTCACATAACTTAGTTGAGTTAGGTCTCTTTATTTATTTAACTAAGAATTCCCTAAGAGAGGGTCCTGAAGCCCTTTTCACTAATTGTTTTGGAAGAAGACAAGACAGAAACTTACGGTGGTCCCACATTCAACAGGGTCATGTGCTGCTTCTCACCAGACCACAACTGGGCTCTGCAGTAATTTTCTAGCAGGCCCTTGGGCTAAAGTCAAATTCTCTAGCTAATCCACCAAATAATGCTAGGGAAAAAGGGGAAAGAGTTACTCTCTATCCCACGCCATGGCTTTGAGAGTATAACACAAGAGAAACAAAGCAAAGTTTGGGGGATACCATCAAAACCCATGTCTGGACAGGAGTGGTGGCACATGCCCCTAATCCCAGTGAGTCAAAAGGCTGAGGCAGGAGGATCACAAGTTCAAGACCAGCCTGAGCAACTTAGCAAGACCCTGTTTCAAATTTTAAAAATAAGTAAAAAGGGCTGAAGATATAGTCAGTGGTAAAGCACCCCTGGTTTCAACTGCCAATATAGAAAAAGAAAAAAAAATTCTCTCAAGAGGAGAACTTCCCATGTGTGAGGGCAGCAAACCAACCCAAGAAGGAACGTGGACACAGCAACTCCATTTTCTCCTCAGCTCCTCTAAGGAAGGCAGCAAATGCAAGTTCATAAACAAATGGCAGCCAGGCAAAGAACACGCCTGTAATCCCAGTGACTTGGGATGCTGAAGCAGGACGGTTGCAAGTTCAAAACTAAACTGGGTAGTTTAAAGAAACCCAGTCTCAAAATCAAAATAAAATGGGCGGGGGCTCAATGAAAGGGCAACCCTGGACTCAACCCCTGTAACACACATGAATGAATACACATACACACACACACACACACACACACACACACACATCCAAAGGGACATGAAACAGAATGTATTGACGACTTCATGTATTTGGCATATGGAGCAGCATCCACTTTTTTTTTTTTTTTTTTTTTTTTTTTTGCGGTGCTGGTGTTGGGGATGGAATCCAGGGCCTTGTGCTTGCAAGGCAAGCACTCTTCCAACTGAGCTATATCCTCAGCCCCACTATTCTTTAAGTATGTCAAAATATTTGATTTAAACACAATATACCATGAAGGTTATGTAATATCAATGTACTTAATGCCACTGAACTGTATACTTAAAAATGGTTACAATGGTAAATATTGTCATATATATTTTACAATTGGGGGGAAAAAAACGGACACAGCAAAAGAATTACATAGACAGATGCAAATCCCTTGGGCACACACGCTACGGGCAGCGTACAACACGCATGTGAAAAACATGCCCTCTGACCCAGACAACTCAGTACAGAACTGGGGCTGTCTCAAGCAGGTAGTCTAGGTGGGCAGAAGAGTCTTGGCTTTTGGGGGATGGATGGGCTGTTCAAACAAGCAGCCATCCTGTGCATGTAGGAGTAGCAAAAACTCACTCCACACAGTCTACCTCCCCAGCCTGCTGAGTAGTGTTAAGACCTGCTCAGCACGGTCTTAACATCACTAATTCCTAAATATTTCAACATAAACAGAACAGTTCCTCACTCCTCAGAAAGCACTGCTGGTTTCCTATCAGCCACAAACAGATGGCAACTCAGAAGAGTCCTGTTCCCATTATGCCAAATTGGCAGGAGGCTCACCTGCCACCACCTGAAACACCAATCCCTCCCACCTTTACACAGGAGGCTCCCAAACACAACTAAATCCTGCCTGGATGCCCACTGATCAGCATCCTTAAAAGCATGAGGAGTCTCATTACAACTCTACTAATTAATAAACATAGGGAGGGACCACATCACATCCTAACATAATTTACAGGAATACCATAGCTTTTCATTGCAGTTCCACTATATGGTTCAAACAAGTTCCCTGACTGATTATACTGGGATGGAATCCAGTTTTACTAATATATCCATATGTATAAGAATCAGAGCAGATCTTATTACAGCAAACCTGGAGGAAAGCTTTGGAAATGCAAAAAGTTCAATTTCAGATACACTAATACTTCCTTAAAACTGTATATCCAATTAAACCATCTATCCTGGTTTTATTTTAATCCTAACATGGATTTCCTAGCTGCAGTTTTTTAACTTAAATGGTCAAAGACCAAGAGAATGACAGACTATTCACAAAGTATTCTAAGATAAAAAGTATACAATCGGGGACACACACACACACACACACACACACACACGAAAGAAGAAAAGAATTTCACTCTGAAAACACCTGATAATTTCCAGGGCCTTAATCACCAGTTGCTTACTTGCCTGCTCAGCAAATCAAACTGAACTCTTTGGAATGATAAATCAAGGTTTTCTTTAGCTGGGACAACTCAACTGTATTTGTGCCTCATCCCAATACTAAAACTCTTGAGAAATTCTGCTCGTGCCATAGAGATCAAAATCTTCAAACATAGCATACAAAGCATGAAAAGGGATTTCTCCCACCAAGGCCTCTGCTTTTCCTCAAGGAAACCAGCTCTGACACTGTGGGAAGAGGATTTCTAACAGCCATGAAAGTAGAAACTAAGAAAAACAGATTACAGGGCTGGGGTTGTAGCTCAGTGGTAAATGGCAGCCTGTGTGCCTGGCACAGGTGAGGCACTGGGTTCAATCCTCAGCACCACATAAAAATAAAAGTATTGTGTTCATCTACAACTAAAATATGTTTTTTTAAAAAAACAGATTACAGGTTTGACTACATGAGAAAAAACTTTGATACATCAAAATATGTCATGAACAGAGTTGAAAGGAAGCCAACTGAAAAATATAAACAAGTGTAGTAGACATAGTAAATTCCATAACATAGTATACTTAAACAAACAAAAAAGCTCTACATGCTACAAGTGCTTTCACACATTTCAAACAGATGACAGGTCCAAATTTACATTCAAAATCTCATTAAACCACCTATTTCTTCATATCACATCCAATGCCTCTGACTGCCCAGAGCCCAACTTTCTGTTAGAGAAAGCAGCTTCCCTGCAGTTTCAATGCAGTTTCCCTGGCCAAAAGCTACCTTCTGTTCAATGTGCTGGACCATACAACAGTATTCTTCTAGCATCCAAACCTTCCCCTTTGAAATCCACATATTGAACTTAGCTACTCAGTACCTGCAATAATGACCAGGTCAAATCGTAAGTGGGAGTCCTGAAAATAGACTAAGTGGTGCAAAGCCTCTGCATTGTCCAAACTAGACTCAAATTTCAGCACCAGCCAATCAACCTGAACAGAAGAGAGAAGCAGAAAAGCACTCAACATAGGTGAGATGGTGTCTTCCATCTGAAGCCCCTGATTTCTAGAGATTCACTTATTCAAAGATAAAGCACTTTTGGAAATAAAATACAGTTACCCCTAACACAGTTGGCATCTTACATTACAGCCAATCAATCTTAGTAATTTTTGGTTGTTATTTCTATTTTTAAATTTAAAAGGGATCAAAAAACTGGAAAAGAGAATATAGTTCTTTAAAGATGCCCCCATAGGGGACTGGGGTTGTGGCTCAGTGATAGAGCCTAGCATGTGTGAGGCCCTGGGTTCCATTCTCAGCACTGCATATAAATAAATGAATAAAATAAAGATCCACCAACATGTAAACAAATTTTCAAAAAAAGATGTCCCCATAAACACATAGTTAATACAAGGCTGTAGTTAATAATATTAAGAATATTAATCATCATCATATTAAGAATTAAGAAGCCCTACTCAGGAGGCTGGAACAGGAAGATTATAAGTTCCAAGACTAGCCTCTGCAACTTATTGAGACCCTGTTTCAAAATATAAAATGAAAAAGGCTGGGATGTAGCTATGTGGTACAGCACCTCTGGGTTCAATCCCCAGTACAGGGGGAGGGGGGAAATAGATAGATAGATAGATAGATAGATAGATAGATAGATAGATAGATAGATTGGGGGGGGACAGAAGATTGTCAATGGCAGACAACACTAAATAATACACAGATGAAGAAACAATATTTTTCACACAGACCATAATATGACCATGATAAACCACTGGACTAAAAGTTCAGTAGCACTGGGCACGATGGCGCACGCCTGCAATCCCAGAGACTCGGGAGGCTGAGACAGGAGGATCGCAAGTTCAAAGCTAGCTTCAGCAACTTAGCAAGGCCCTAAGCAACTCAGTGAGACCCTGTCTCTAAATAAAATACAATATAGGGCTGGGGATGTGGCTCAGTGGCCGAATGCCCCTGAGTTCAATCCCCAGTTCAAAAAAAAAGTTCAGTAGCTAAAGATTTAGTCCCAGTTGATTATCTTTGTCAGTTAATCTTGGACAAATCTTGGCTATAAGATGGTTCACTTCTCAAAATAACATTAAGTGGTAATGAACAGTACTTAAGGCCAGGTAGACACAAAGAGAAAGGAACTAGACCAAATCTTAGCTTCTAGGAACTCATTCATGCTTTAATTTGTGAATGAGTCCAGACTCCACAGCATGCCTTCTTCCTCCGACATCTCACCTTGGGGTCCACTTTACTGCTCATTAGCACCAAAGGAGGTCCAACTTAAGCCAATTTTGCTATTCATTAACAATCTAGTAAAAGGTTTGATAATAACCAACTAAAACTGAAAGGTTGAAGTAATTGGCTTAAATTGACCTCCAGAGATTATTGGTATCATTCACCTGACAGTGCTCGCCCTATTTCCCACAAGTGTTGGCTGTCTTGTATACACAAGAGAAACAGACCAGCTCCCCAAAGCTGAGCTCATACCATTTTTTTGTGACACATTGACAGGAAAGAACTTTACCATCTGAACTTAGGTGAAGGTTGACCAAAGAGAAAGTCCATTTATATGATCACCAGTCATCTAAGGAGACCAGTTACTTGTGAAACACAGAAATCCAAGAAAGAGAAGAAAAAGTAATATTCTAAGGCTCTTGGAATAAAAAGTCATACCATTTCTGAGCCATATGGTCAACCTTGATACTATTTTATAATATACATTACATTAAACTAACATAAAGTTGATTTTGAAGCACCTCTTAAACATTACTGCTTCTCTATATACTTCTGTAAAGAAAGACCTTTTTAGCCTAGGAGGGATCTATAAAGATACTTCACATTTCTCTTTCACATTTCTTGCACAAAAATGCATGTAAGTTACAAATCTCATTCATTATGATTGACCACTACTGTGTCACAAAATTTTTCAAAACAATATTTCAATTTATCAAAAATTTTAAATATGCTTCATCCAGCAATGTAATCATACAATTTGTTAAGGGTTCAGAAAAGGATCTGGTAGTCATTAGTTAAAATTGAAAGTTGATATAATTAGGAGCTGCGACTCTGGCTCAGTGGTAGAGCACCTGCCTAGAGTGCTGCGACTGTGGGTTTGATCTTCAGCACCACATTAAAAAAATAAATAAAATAAAGATACTGTGTCCATCTACAACTGAAAAAAAAATTTTAAAGTTGATATCATTAGATAAAACCTAACTGTGGTGATTTGCGGACTTATCAGTACTTTGCTCTCTGCTGATAACAGAGACCTGGCTGCTGCAGCCTCTACAGTCACAAGGAGAAAGGAGATGCAAACACAAACACCATGCCACAAACCCAAAAAGGTTGGGAACTGACACTGTAGGAAGCTATAATGGATAGACCTGGGCAGTACCCCAACCCTAGACTACTTAATTTACTCCCAAGTCCCTCACAAGCAGGGTTAGGAGACAAAACAGTACCACTGTTTGAAATGAAAGTATGCCACTTTCATTCTCACTTCTGTCACAGTATTAAAAATTATTACTAATGGAAGATAAGCAAACTGTGAGCTTTCCATCTTTTAAGAATTGTTAGCCGGGCGTGGTGGCGCACGCCTGTAATCCAAGCAACTTGGGAGGCTGAGTCAGGAGGATCGCGAGTTCAAAGCCAGCCTCAGCAACTTAGCGAGGCCCTAAGCAACTCAGTGAGACCCTGTCTCTAAATAAAATACAAAATAGGGCTGGGGCTGTGGCTCAGTGGCCGAGTGTCCCTGAGTTCAATCCCTGGTTCCAAAAAAAAAAAAAAAAAAAAAGAATTGTTGTGATTTATTCCAGGCATTTCAAATATTACAGGACTTATTTCATTCAACTTTCTACATAAAAAACACAAGACTGGGTTTCTCATTTCATGGGGAAAGACAACAAGAACAAAATGGAAAATGTTCAAATTATTTGCAAGAGCTGGAAAATGTGACCTGAGTGTCAACCATATTCATCACCTGGCTTTTCTCAAGACTCAACCTCCTCAAACCTCCTTCTCTCAAATATATTACTTTTCAAAGACATTTTTCTCTGGTACTGGGGGTGTGGTTCAGTGGTAGAATACATGCCTACCATGTATGAGACTCTGGACTGGATTCCCAACACCAATCAATCAATAAATACATTCTTCTCTAACTTGACAAACGTTAACTCACAGTTAGACTCTGATTATTTAATAATTCTAAACAGTAATTCTGTCTACCTAAAATAGCAGCAGCGGCTGACCAGGGTCATAAGCACTTGGCACAAGCCTAACTTCTTACGATGTGGGCTCGAAGAGTCTAATCATGGAAGCCACACTTGTCCATTTGCCACTGTAGCTAAGAGGGCTGTCCACAGCCTACGAAACTGAAATGTGAAGGAAATGCTGTACATCCTTGGCAGATGCTAACATTGATGCTGATCAACTTTTCACAAATATTTAAACTGTCACAGCATCAACAGATCAGTCTGCTGTCTGCCTAAGGAACTGTGACACCACCATTTTACCACAGCTATCAGTGACAGGGACACGTTTCTGATGGATGGTGAAATGTACTCTTGGTAGCCAAGACAGCACTGATAGCACTGAAAGTCTCCATGGACTGAAAATCACACACACCCATAAATCAGAGGAGTAACTGCCTCAAGGAGTTTAAACTCATCTTCCTTTCGCTGTTGGTAAGAAACTGGCAAAAGAACATCCGTAAGATGATAAAATTCTGAACCCAGTGACATCTGTCTACAACTGTTGAGTGGGAATTTGAAAACAGTGAGCAACAGTTTTTGAAAGCTGATACCAAAGTGTCTTTAGAACCTCATGTTGCAACTAGAAACTCACCAGATCAATAGCCTTGACATGAGTGCAGGCTGAGACATCATAAAAATTATTCCCTCAAAAGGCCAAATTCTTAGCCTTAACCAGACATTGGAAGATCTGATACTATAAAAACTTTAACCTAGTGGCTCTGCTATACCCATTCCAAAGTAGGAACAGATGCCCACATAGTAAGATTATTGAAGAAGCAGACATAATCTAACGACATAATCCCTCACATGCTTTCATATCCATTATGGGATAAAGAATATTTATTTTTTTAAAAATGAGAAATATCTTTTCTGGTGCTTCTTTTAAGACAGGATCTTGCTTCACTGCCCAGGCTAGTCTCAAACACAGGCTCAGGAGATCCTCCCACCTCAACCCTGGGATAATGAGACCACCTCAGGCTTCATTCTAACATCAGGATAGCTGTTCTCTCAAGGTGAGTGTCTTTACACCACGTAAGCATAAAGATGGCTATTCCTATTTACTGATGTCAAAAAAGTACATTTGATTCTGAGTTAACTATGTTTAAAGGGAATAACAGCAAATTTTAAATCTAAGAATAACCAAAATTTTCATTTTGACCAGCCATTTTCTATGAATGCAAAAAATCTGAGCTGACACACTGGTACAAATCCTAACATGTTAAAAGATGATTAAAGGGAAAAGAAAGCCCAAATTTACCTTTTGGCAGTAATTTTATGGAAATATAGTAATCAATTCAACATTTCTGTTTAAAGAATGTATTTATTTTAACTAGTCAGTGGGTATCTATTTCCTTATCTCCCTGCAACATCTTCCCCTTTCTTCAGTTAAATACACTTCAACTGTCCTTGTGACTCCTCACCCATCCTACACAGTCTCTGTGGAAATTTGAGAGCAGTGCCACACACACGCACGCATGCAAATACACATGAATGGCTAAAGGATAGGAAAATTACCCAAAATGGACCACTCACATACCTTCTCCAGGAAATCTGAATCTGATGACAGGAGAATGTAACCAGCTAGTGCAGTCCTTTAGACATGGTGACCTAAACAGCGTATCCACAAACTGGTTCCTGAAGTCTAGATCCCCTGAGCAAAGCCATGAGTCTGCTTATTTAGAATTTTCTATGCCTATACCATATCTAAGTGCTCTGTAACCTGCCTTTTTCGCTCAATAATATACCATGGGCATCTTTCCAGACCAATTAATATAAATGTATATCATTATTTTCAAAGGCTATGTGCAATGGACATGCCATAATCCAATCAATTCCTTACTTAAGGTTATTTCTAGTTCTTTACTATGTATATCTATCTTTGCTAACTTTTCCTATTATTTCTTTTTTTTCCCGGGGGGGGGGGGGGTGTGCCAAGGATTGAACTGAGGGGCACTCGACCACTGAGTCACATCCCCAGTCCTATTTTATATTTTATTTAGAGACAGGGTCTCACTGAGTTGCTCAGTGCCTCTCTTTCGCTGAGGCTGGCTTTGAGCTCTCTATCCTCCTGACTCAGCCTCCAAGCCGCTGAAATTACAGGTGCACACCACCGTACCTGGCTCCTATTATTTCTTTACAATAAATTCCTACTAAACATAGACTTCCCGTGTCAAAGGCTATGCACATTTTACATTTGATACCTTAACAGTAGTTGTCGAGAATGAGTAACTTCTATCTCTACTCTTCTGAGTGTAAAGGTTTCCCTTCATTTGCATCAGCCCTGGAATTTACCATCACCCTTATTCCCATTCCACAAGGGGAGATGTCCAAATGTTAAGATTACCGAAAAAACAGAATACCATACTTGATATTAAATTTTACCAAATTGATTTAGTCCATTACGGTCTAAATTGCCAGCAAATAACTGAAAAATGATGTCTTTGTCTGCCCAGGCTGCCAAAGATTCCAGAACCCCCTGTGGATACCAAAATCCACTTGTGCTTAATTCTTTATATGTTATTTGCATATAACCAAAGCACATCCTCCCATATATTTTAAACCATCTCTAGATCACTTTCAATACCTAATATAATGTCAATACTATATAAATAGTTGCTATACTGTATTGTTTAGAGAATAATGACAGGAAAAAGTCTATACATGTCTAGTAAGGATGTGATTTTCTTTTCCCAAATATCTTCAATCTGCAATTGGTTAAATCTATGAATATGGAATCTGACAATACAGAGGGCCAACTGTACCATAGACTGGGTGGCTTAAACTGAGAAATTTATTTCTCACAGTTTGGGAGGCAAGAAGTCCAAGATCAAGGTACCAGCAAGGTAGCTGTCATCCTGGCTTTTTCTCTTGGCTTATAGGGAGCTGCCATCAAGGTGTGCTCTTAGTGGGGGAAGGAGACAGGAGCGCCAGCTCTCTGGTGTCTCTTCTTTATAAGGTCACTAATCTACCATGAACTCTCACCCTCATGACCTCAGCTAAATTCCATTACTTCTAAAGGTCCCATCTCCCAAATACCATCACATTGGGGGCTGGAGTTTCAACATAAGATTTTGGGAGAAGAATCACTAACATTTAGTCCATTACAAATGATATCTTATTTTTTGCTTTTAATTTCATTTCTGACTAGAAATTAAGTAATTTAATACGTTTAATTGCATTTATTTTTCTTTTAAAAGTGGCCTGTTCTAATCCCAAGTCTGAAACAGGAAGTATACAAAGATAAGCCTAGAACATCTCATTATATCAAAAAGCAGGGAAGCTGTTACTAAAAACATGTTGGAAGAATTCAGGTCTAACCTAAGTAAGATGTGTCTCTCCAAAGATGGGGCAATTTAAGTATCAAAAGACAACTGCTGGGCTGTGGTTGTGGCTCAGTAGTAGAGTGCTTGCCGTGCATGTGTGAAGCACTGGGATCGATTCTCAGCACCACATACAAATAAGTAAATAAAGTTTCATCAACAACTAATAAAAATATTAACAACAACAAAAAAAAGACAACTGCTGAGTGCAGTGGTGCATGCCTGTAATCCTAGCTACTCCAGTTACTCAGGAGGCTGAGACAAGAGGATTACAAGTTCAAGGCCAGATCCTGTCTCAAAATAAAAAAGGCTTGGGATATAGTTCAGCATTAGAACATCCTGGGTTCAATCCTTCTACGGGGGAGGAGAGGGGCATGACACACAACAACTGCAATGGACAACATGTGCTAAAATAAGGAATGAGGGAGTTCAGAATGATATCAAAGAGAAGAAAAGGGGCTGGGGATACAGTGCAGGGGTAGGGTTAGGTGTAGGGTTAGGGTTGTCACTTGCCACTAATTGTGCCACTTGCCTAGCACAATGTATGTTCAATCCCAGCCCAAGGGAAAATAAAAGAAAGGAAAAACTCTCATCCATGACCAACTGGTGGATGCTAGGGGACCAGTTCATGACTTTAAAAACCAGGAAATTACGAGAAATAATAAGATTATTTTCTCACCCTTCCTAGGTAACCTACACTTCAAGGTAATCAAATAATTGACCAAGGGAGTTAATTATTACATACTGACTTACATATTTACATATTGACTTACATTACTTACGTATTTCAGCTAACAACTAAGTAAGGGGTAGAATTAGAACATGACAAAATTACAATCCTTGTGAATCCATGTATCAAGGTAATGATCAAGAAAAGTTGCTAATATCATAAAACAAAAGAAATCAAGTATTAGGTACCTCCTAGTGGAAAAATCCTGCCCACAAAAAAATAAAATCTGTGCTAGGCATACAGTTGAGTGGTAGAGCATGAGCTCTGACTTATTCAATATCCAGCACACACAAAAAAATCTGATTCTGTTAGAGCCTTTACATCAAATCATCAATATACAGGAAACAAAAGAAACAAAGGAACATAGTCAACATTACAGGATGCAATCAGCAAAATTCAGTTTCTTCAATAAGGAAGTTATGAAGAGCCAGGCATGGTGGCATATGCCTGTATTCCAGCAATTCAGGAAGCTGAGACAGGAGGATCCCAAGTTCGAGGCCAGTCTCAGAAACTTAGCAGGGTCCTAAGCAACAGCAAAATGCTGTCTCAAAATAAAAAAATTAAAATAAAAAGGGCTGGGGGGCTGGGGTGGCAGCTTAGTGGTAGCACTCGCACCTAGCACTCGTGGGGCCCTGGGTTCAATCCTCAGCACCACATAAAAATGAAAATAAAGGTACTGTGTCCACCTACAACTAAACACATGTAGATATAAATATATAGATACAAATATTATATATATATAAAAATAAATGGGGGGGCTGGAGAAATAGCTCAGTTAGTAGAGTGCCTGCCTTGCAGGCACAAGGCCCTGAGTTCAATCCCCAGCACCGCAAAATAAATAAATAAATAAATAAATAAATAAATAGGGGTTGGGGATGTGGCTCAGTGGTTAAGTGCCCTTGTATTCAATCCCCTGGTATCAAAAAAAAAAAAAAAAAAAAAAAAGTTGCAAAGAAAAAAAAGGACACCCTATGCATTAAAATAAAATAAACTTGGAACAAACTATCCAATTTCAATGTATGGACCTCATTTAGGTCTTGATTCAAACGACATACAATTTCATGATAAAAGTTTAAATTGAAAGAAAGTAGGTTGGAGATGTAGTTCAATGGTAGAGTGCTTGCCTAGTATGTACAAGGCCCTGGGTTTGATCCCCAAGCACCACAAAAAAAGATAAAAATGAAAAAATAAAAGAAAAAAAAAAGATCTATTCATGTCTGTAGCCCATTTATGGTCATATGACATATATATGTGGCAGTCAAGGGTACTGACTACACATTTGAAGACATTAAGAAACATTCGGGCTGGTGCTCAGTGGTAGAGCGCTTGCCTAGCAGGTGTGAGGCACTGGGTTCAATCCTCAGCACCACATAAAACTAAATAAACAAAATAAAGGCATTGTGTCCATCTACAATTTAAAATATTTTTAAAAATAAATATTAATTCATGTTTCAGTGCTGGAGATGAATCCTAGGCAACCATTCCACCACTGAGCTATACCCACAGCCCAGAAATTATTTTTTAAGGTAAGATAATAGTACTGTGGCTTTTTTTCTTTTTTGGTACCAAGGATTGAACCCGAGGTATTTAACCACTGAGCCACATCCCCATCCCGTTTTTTAATGTTATTTGGAGACAGGGTCTTGTTAAAGTTTCTGAGAGTCTTGCTAAGTTGCTGAGGCTGGCTTTGAACTTAAGATTCTCCTACCTCAGCCACTGCAATTACAGACATTCACCACCGTGTCCAGCTTGTTTTTTTGAGGAGGCTTTTTCTTTTAAAGACAAGCACTAAAATGTTTACTGACAAAATTACAAAACTATTTCTTTTGCTTTAAAATAATCCCAGGGGGCTGGGCTTGTGGCTCAGTGGTAAAGCACTTGCCTAGCATGTGTAAGGCACTGGGTTTGATTCTCAGCACTACATATAAATAAATAAAATAAAGGTTCACTGACAACTAAAAAATATTTTAAAAAATAATAAAAAATTAAATAAATAAAATAAAATAATCCCAGGATAGGGGAGAGGAGGGTATCCTTCAAATAAGCCTGGAGATGTTTTAAAACTGCTGAAGCTGGATGGCAGGTACAATGCTTCAGTATAGAGATCATACTAATCTTTATTTTTTTAATGTTTAAAATTTCCATAAAAAGTAAAATTTATGCATAGAATGCTCACAGCCATGGGTTCAATCCCCAGCACCACAAAAACAAAAAAACGCTGCTCACGTCCTTAGCCCATTTTTCTAATGAGGTGCTCAGTTTTCTTATTGATTTTTACAGTTCTACAGCTTTTCCAGGTCTGCAGCTCTGTATATTGAGATGCTCAATGTGAATGTTGTACATAGTTTTCCAGCTTGTCATCTTTTTGTTCATGCTATTCTTTACTATATTTAAAATTTTGCATGCTGTCATCTGTACCTGTTATCAAGTCAGCTCTAGTGACACACACCTGTAATCTCAGGTTCTCAGGAGGCTGAGGCAAGAGGATCAAAAATTTGAGGCCAACCTGGCTAAACCTATTTAAATAAAATTTAAAGAAAAGGGTTGGGGATGTAGCTCAGAGTCAGAATGTTCCTGTGTTCAATCCCAAGTAACCCTTCCCAAAGGGAAGAAAACTTATCAAATCTTTTACTTCAAGAGTTTGTTGTGGGGTTTTTTTTGTTTTTTTTTTTTTTTTTGGAACCAGGGATTGAACTCAGGGGCACTCGGCCACTGAGCCACATCCCCAGCCCTATTTTGTATTTTATTTAGAGACAGGGTCTCACTGAGTCACTTAGGGCCTCGCTAAGTTGCTGAGGCTGGCTTTGAACTCGTGATCCTCCTGACTCAGCCTCCCAAGTTGCTTGGATTACAGGCGTGCGACACCACGACCGGCTTGCTTCATGAGTTTTTGTTTGGGGTGAAGCTTAAAAGACTTTTCCCCCATATTAGAATTATATTAACATTTACCTACATTTCCATAATGACTTATTTTATTTTAAAGGAGCCCTATGTACATACTTTCTACACAGCAAAATACACCACCATAATAACATTACTGGGAAACAGAACCATCATCTGCATCAGCTGTAGATTTCAGAGAGATGTACCATATGTCACAATCCACATGCAAGAGAAGTGACAGCACCCAGTAGGGATGTAACACATTTAGTTTCATCCCTCATAGGCCCTATGTTCTAAAGAAGTGCTATGCATTAAATAATAATGGATTTTGTTTTTCTGATTTAATTAAATGACGGTTCTATAGTTTCTGATCATCAAGAGTTGATAAAATCTAGTACACAAAAATTTAGAATGTTATAAACAAAAGTGGTATATAAATATAATGGATTATTCAGCCTTTTGTAAAAAGGAAATTCTGGCGCATGCTACAACATAGATAAACCTTGAGGACATAATGCTAAGTGCAACAAGCCAGTCACAAATGGACAAATACTGTGGTTCCAATTATATAAGGCGCCTAGAGTTGTCAGATTCATAAAGTCTAAAAACAGAAGGGTGTTTGCAAGAGAATGTGGGGATGGAGAATGGGGAGTTACTGTTTATGGTACAGGGTTTCAGTTTGAGAAAATGAAAAAAGTTTTAGATATGCATGGTGATAACACTTGCATAAGAAAAAATATACTTAATGCCATTAAACTATATACTTAAAAATGGTTAAAATGTAAGTTTTAGGTCATGTATATTTGACCATACAGAAAATCTAGTGTGCTAAAACTTACTAACTAGATTAACAATGTCCTAGACAAACTTAGAGAAATTTGACTTCTTAATTACATATTCCTTGCAGTCTCATAAAGGCAAGTGTACAATTTCTGCAAAGCTTTTGGTAATACGGAAAAATCTTCACAGAATCCTCAACCGGAGCCAATACAGTAACTAAATCAAAGCGTTTCATACCAGAGGTTGCACTCAATTTTTAAAGCACATGCACAGTTGGGCCACTCAATCTGTCTTCACTCTTGCTTCCTCTACAGAAGAGAACGAGAGACTATAAACTATGCTGTAAATGTTTTGGAACACTAAGGCATTGATTGCCACCTACCTTATCCATGCACCCAGGACCACTCAATACACCTTCCTGAATCCAGATATTCAGTGTAAGCTGCAGCACACCCAAAAAGAAAATGTGGACTTCACATTCTGTCCTATAAACTATCTAGTGAGGGCTGAAATTTTGCCTGAAGGAAGGCTGCTGTCCCTCCCATTCTTCCATTACTTGAAATCTCAGCATCAGCAATGGATGCTTCAATTTAAAACAGATTTCATGTAGCACCCATCCTTGCAAGGGTTAAAAAAAATAATCAATTCAATTTTAGTAGGAAAAATAAGGTGAATAACCAAATCACTGCTCTTACACCTTCATATCACAACTAGAAAGTTCAAAATGATGCATTCTTTCTAAATAATGAGGACAGTATTTAAAAATATACAGTAGTAAATACAATGTTATTTCTCAGTTACATGAGTAATCATCATGGCTTTCTACTCTTATTCCATGTCTGAAAGCTTTAATGTGTTAAAAACATTCTTTCCTATATTACTTACTCCCTTCTAACTCAATTCCACACACCTCCCCTATGTGGGAAAAAAAAAACTGCTACTTGCACAATCTTCACAAAACAGACCTCTTAAAAACTGTTAAAGGACATTCTTTGTATAATAACTTTCATATAAATTACCATTTTTTAAACTGAGGGACTTGGTTATTCATAACATGTACTATCATTTCCACAACAGCAAACTATTACAAAAAATGGGGACTGGTGTGACCCTCCCATTCTGAATGTGCCTATCACTGCCAAGGCGGAGATCAACTCCAAACTCTGGATTTTTGTATGGCTAAGTGCAAGGTGTCCTGTCACTTCACCCCCATCCCAAACTGGAACTGCAGCAAGCCTGCACTGCCAGGCCTGGAGAGAACTCTCCAGGACCACAACACCATTCCTTGTAGTCTTTCCTGAAAGAAGTGAACTCCAAATAACTGAGGGATGGAGACCCCAGACACAGAGGGGGAACAAAGAAGGAGAATTCTAGACGGATCTTTACACACTTCAAAACCTTAGGGACAATTTCCTCTGTGCTGAAACCTGCCTACTAAGAGGTCTTACTGGGGAGCTCCCACATAGAAAAACCCGGGAAACGGTTCCCTGGCCAGAGAAAATGATTATCCCCAAGGGGAGAAGTCTTACCAGACTTCCTGATCACCTGGGCAGGTTAGCCGGCAGGATGAACAGGTCTCTAAGTGACATCAAGCTCAGAGAGGATGGCATCACCCTAATTTCTCCCCACAAAAATAGATGGCCCTCACCTTCCCAACCTTGAAGTGGTGTCGTGACAGGAGAAGCAACTCCCTGCTAATTGCCCCAAGTGGGTCAAACTTTGCATCGGCATGATGCACTGGGCTTTGAGGCACAGGGAAGGAGGGAAGGGCTGGGACTGGGAGAGGAACCTCCGTGATCTGTCAGAGGAAACAGCAGACTCCAGACAGCAGAAGCGCCGGGATTTCCATGCAGCTGCCACGACAGGTGACCGGGCCGCTTTGCAGACACCCCGCTCGCTCCCCGGGCTTCACTCAAGGTGGGGCGGGCAGGAAGGGGAAGGAGGGAGGGAGACTGGACCGAGGACAGGAGGTGGACAGAGCAGGGAGGGAAAGCACTCCATCCCGACGGTGCGGCGGCCAGGGGGAGCACTGCCCGTCTCCCCGGGGAAACCGTTTCAAGGGATTTTCTGTCTCCACAATTAAGAAGAAAAAAATGGCTCCAAGCCAAATGCCTCCCGGTTTACACACACGCACACACACGCACAGCCCGAGCTCCGCTTCGCCCCATTTTCTCACGGGCTCGAACAAAAGGCTGAGCAGCACAGCCGCAGCCTCGGCCGCCCGGGGCCGGGTCGGACGCCGCTCGGCGCCGCGCCTCAGCCCG
>JAJEJO010001236.1:911311-921960 GCA_020662805.1 Glaucomys volans
GGCGCTGCCCGGCTGTTGGCGCTGCCCCGCGGCGCGCGGGGTGGTCTCGGCCCCGTCCCTAACCCACCGGTACACCAGCCCCGCAGCGCTCACCTCGCGTGCCCAGGGGCACAGAGCCACTGCCGGCCGGGCCACCCGCCTCCGCCCGCGAGACCCCCAGCCTCGGCAGCCTCCCGCCCGCCTCGCGCGCGCGCACACACGCACACGCGCGCGCATCCGGCCGCCCTCTCCGCTGGACCACAGCTGTGCACAGGCTGCTGGACGAGGAGACGGTGCCTGGCGTGGTCTTCGGAGCGCCGCGTAGAGAGAAATCCTCAGACCCGACAACGCCAGGACGTGTCCGCGGTCCAACTTCAGTGGAGCCGGAAGTGGACATCACGTTGTGCCTTGTGTTGAGAGCCACTGGAGAGCACGGGTTTGCTTGTACTATGAGCCAGCGTGGCTTCTCCTGAAAACAGTCGTTGAATGTCTTCGATGGTGCGCTCACATCGAGGATCTCTTCTTCAGCTGGTCTTACGGAGAAAGGACTGGATAGTGTCATTTTGACTCACAGGCAAGAGCGCACAGCCTTTCTCCCTATTAAAATTGATGCTCTGATAAGAATGAAAACCAGTCATTTCGCCTTCGTTTTTCATCTTTTCAAAGAAAAGGCATTGCTGATTGTGAGAATATTCGCATGTGTAGTTTAAAAGAGAAAATCAGCATCGTTTCTTCCTTGAATTGAGGCACAGTTAAGAATAGTACCACTCTGCAAGAGCTCAGCAGAGTTGTCTATTTGCCTATCTGCAAAAGTTTCAAATCCGTTTCAGATTAAGAATTACTGCTTCTGTGAATTTGGTCAGAAAGAAGAGAGTTGGATTGAGTCTGTTAAATTATAAACTTCCATGCCTGTGATTTTTAAAATGTCAACAGATGCTACCCAGCTATCTTTATCTTTAAAAAGGCAATTTTAGGCCAATGTAGTGGTACAAACCTGTAATCCCAGCTATTCAGAGCCTGAAGCAGGAGGATGGTAACTTGGAGACCAGTCCACCCAGGGCTTAGGGAAACTCTGTGTCAAAACAATAAAAAGGATTGGAGATGTAGCTGGGTGGTAGAGCACCTCTGGGTTCAATATCCAGTACCCCCACACACACACAAATTTAAAACAATATTTACTTCATTATGAGTGCATATAAAAATATATTTAATAGAAATAGTAATATCATTTCATAACAATATAAGCACTTCTAAACTTAATTTTAAAATATTTAAGAAACAAAACTACATTCAGATCTTAGAATACCTTAAATATAAAAGATAAACCTCAATGAATGTTATGACTACAATGCTTCACTTTAATACTCCATAAAATTCTATTTCCAATGGAGAAAACAAAATTTGCGGTTTCTAAGTAGAATTACTTTAAAAATACATATATAACATTTTTATGACTTTATTTGATTTATTTTTTATATGGTGGTAAGGATCAAACCCAGTGCCTCACAGGTATTAGGCAAGTGCACTCTACCCCTGAGCCACAATCCAAGCCCAAAAATACATATATAATATTTTTAAAGTATTTCTCTCTCTCTTGCTCTCTTCCCCCATCCCACACGCAGTGATCAGCAAATACCTGGAGCAAATTATGAAAAAATCTGACCCTGGGGATGAAAGATGAAAACACACAGAAGAACTTTCTTGAACCAACAAATGCCATCCATATAAGACAGTAAATTATTTAATATCATAAGACATTTTTCTTCTACAAAATGAAAACACTAACCTTGAAACTTCTGCTAACACCATAGTTTTCCATGTATTTCCTTTTACGATCCTGTTGTGTTTCAGTAGCAGCCTTCCACCCCTCACTTTATTTCCACCTCCTTAGAGATCTACTCTCTTCCTCTGCATTTTCAGAAGCAAAACGGTTTGCTTAAGACCTTTAACTTGGAGATTCAATTATAATGATTTGTTAAATCTGTTGTGAACCTGCATTTTACATTTAAAAAACTTTCTCATGAAATGAAAAGTGTGACCTCTTGTTTAGAAATCTGAGGCAACTGGGAGCCATTAGGAAGAGGGAGCATTGGCAAGGGGGACCATTCCACCAGCTTTCAAAATCCCACTGGTCCAATAATTCTCATTTTGTTATGTCTAAATATTAGAAATTTTGGCAACACACTTGAAGAAATTAAATCTATCCACAATAATTGCTGAATGATAATTACTACAAGAAACATCATCTCTGATATTACTAACCCAATTCACTGGCTTTCTTTGGGTTCTAAGTTCATATTTGCAAAAACTTCTCCCTTGCTGGGCATGCTTGCAATCCCAGCAGCTTGGGAGGCTGAAACAGGAGAATTTTAAATTCAAAACCAACTTCAGCAACTTAGTGAGGCCCTAAGCAACTTTAGTAAGACCCCTGTCTCTAAATAAAATATTAAAAAATAGGCTGGGGATATTGCTCAGTGGTTAAGTGCCCCTGGGTTCAATCCCCAGTACCAAAAAACAAACAAAACAGCAACCAAAAAAAACTTCCTCCTACTCTATCTAAGCTCCCAAAAGTTCTGAGGGATATCTAACTTTCTTAGGAGTTACACTTTTCTTGTTCTCTGCCTTGGGTCACACCATGAAATCGTGGTGCAGGCTGGATCTGATGGGCATTCTACTTAATAGGGTGATAAACTGGTTGTGATATAAATGTTGAACATCCACCAAATATGGCTGAGCACCTGGGAAGGTGACTGAGAACATCATGTGTCCTATCCTAAAGTCGGGCCTGAGGTCCCAAAGTCATAGTACAGTTGCCCGGTGCCTCATTGATCTCCTTCCCTTCTCCCTTGTCTCCTCACCCCTCCCAATCATATTATTTTGAGACATCCAGAAGCTCCTGTCATTAGGCCTCTTCCCAGGCTCCTTATCACCCAACATGTGAGTTGGCATCTCCCCTACTTCCTGTCTGTGACTATTCAGAGCCCAAAGGTTCGGCTGACTCAGGTCTTTCAGCCATTAAGACACTGCACACAAAGAGCGGAAAACTGAATCCTGAACATCAGGAGATGGTAGAGGAGCCTCAGCTTCTGGAGAATAAGATGCAAGCCTTTTGTCTTTCAATGTGTCCTGAGAGCCAAAAATGTCAGTGCCAGCTTAGGCTTCATTACTGGAAACACAGCATGCAGCCCGTAGCCTGTAGGCTCTGCTGAGCCAGGCCACATCCAGGCAGTTCCTCCCGTTACTGATGCCACCATGACCACATGTGGAGGGCTGTAAGTCATAGCACATCCTATGCAGTTTTACAAATAGCTGTTGAAAATAAGAATGTTTAGTAGACTTAGACTACTCTGCTGTTCGAGGGTAGTCGTTATGGGAGTGTGATTTCTTTTTAATCATTTGAGTTCCTACATTAGGCCAGGCATTGTCCAGAATAAAAAGCAGTGTGTGGCAATTTATGGTACGGGGATTTGGTTAAGATAAAGAACTCCTAACTGGCCAACAGGGTGGGTAGCCATGGTAGTTGGCTTTGGGTCCATGTGCCTGGCATTTTCTGGTGAACTGAGCTGGACACTCAGCAACTTGCAGGTCCTGCTCATCATTCTCTCTTAGAGCCTAGATATCCAGTCAGCTAATAGCTTCCTCTTTCCCATCCTCCTCAGTATCTAGAGATAAGACACACTGAGACCCAAGGTCTAGGACCAAAAGCACAGCTCAGCTCACTCTGGGAAGGAAAAAATGGGAAATGAGAAAAATGGTTTTTGAGAGAGAGATAGGAGAGCACTTTTATAATTGTCTCTTTCCTCCTATCCAAGGGACAAGAAGAGGTAAGTCGAGTGTTATACTTTGCCCACAGTCTCCTTCCTCCAAATGTTGATCCAGGAGCCCTGAATACTTATCAGACCTTCTTTGAATAGGTAAGTGTGATTGGGTACAAATTTTTCTCTGAGCAAAACAGTTAATGGTCTTCTAAAAGGCACTGTTGACTTGGGAACACTTTTTCTTTTGAAAATGTGCTAAAAGCTGTCTCACATCTTGACACGCAAAAGTGGTCTCTGGGGAGGAAGAAGAGGTTTATAAAAGAAACCTGCATTTTTCTAGGAGGAAACAGATCAGTAACGCCCCCCACACCTTTCTCCATAAGACTCAGCATCTAGAGCGTGACAGACTGGCCCGGGTGAAGGCCAGGGGCAGGGAAGGGCTTGGAAGCCTCAGAAGAGAAGTTACGGAGACAGCAGAAGGAGATGGACTTCATGGGCCTGTGTCAGAGGAGCTGGCAGGGACTGTGAGGTGGTGCAAGCTAGACCCAGTTTTGACACAAACCTTAAGAGGCATTGCTTCTGAGAAGGTACAAGTACCTTGCAGTTGGCCGCTGAAGGCTGTAACACCTGAGACTGAAGACATTTATGGGATGGCCAGCAACTGAGGCAGAATGTAATGGGAATAACTTGTCTCAGGTATCAGACATCTTGAACATTTTGGTCTCACCTGTGTTGTATAACCTGTTTGTTACATCTTGGTTTTTGTTTTAATCACCACACAGAAGATCTAATCAGAACTTATGAAGACCTGAGCTCAAGTGGTGCAAGCCCCTAATTGCAGCTCCCTGGGAGGCTGAGGCAGGAACATCACAAGTTCAAAGCTAGCTTCAGCAGCCTGGTGACCCTGTCTTGAATTAAAAAAGGGTTATGGATGTATCACAGTGGTAAGAGTGCTTGCTCAGCATGCATGAGGCCCTGGGTTCCATCGTCAGCACCAAAACAAAAACAAAACAAAACAAACAAACAAATAAAAACTTTCTGAAGAATAAGAGTGGAGTCACTGTCACTGAGGAGTAGCTCAGTGACAGAGCACATACTTAGCATGCCCAAGACCCTGGAGTCAATCCCTGACACCTGCCCTGCCCCCCCCCCAAAAAAAAAATCTAAAAAATAGACGTGTAGATAAGGTCGCTTGGGTTATAATTCCTAGGTTATGATTCCTACAACCATGTGGTGACTGGGTGAGCTTGGGCACATTCCTTCCTCTCTCCAGCCTGCATCATTTTTGTAGTCTGTATACGAGTGGGGTTGGGGGTAAAGTTGTTGCTTCCTGATCCTTTCCAATTCTAAAATTCTATACCACTTTCATTGAAGTTCATTAAGAGAGAACTATAGAGGGCCCTCCCATAAGGCGTTTTTTGTTTTTTGTTGTTGTTACTAAGCCATATGATAATGAAGAAGAAGGCCAATTGCAAGGTGGTATGGGGCATGATTGCATGCACTTTTATACTGGAGTAGACTTAAAAATGCATGTAAGTATCAAAATAAGTTTGCAAAGATGCGGATTTCCTCAATTTTGTTTCTCCATATCAAGTTCACTTAAGCTGGGTGGGCTATATTGAAGAGAAAACAAAACCCCAGGGTGTTTCAAAGTTAAATTTCTCCCTCTACCCTATCCTTTCCATTTCCGTCTCTCCTCTTTCACTCATCCTTTTCTTCCCTTGCCCATGAATCCAAGATACACCTGATAACCAGTTAAAAAGTCACTAACAGGACCAATGATCAAGTATTCCTGTATTTTGGAGATGTCCACTATACATCTTTGAGAATATAATTACCGTAAACACTGTTGGTTATGCCAACAGCCATTCTCCCCTTTTGCTTCCTAAGAAGTCCTAATTTATTGAAATATCCATGTTCCTCCATGTAACAGCACTCTAGGAAGCCTGGCCACATCTGGTCTACGTCAGTGACTCTTACCTTGTGATCCCCCAGAACAGCAAGCAGCACTTGAGAATTGTTAAAAATGCAAATTCTCAGGCTCAAATCCAAACTTACTGAGTCAGAAACCCTCGTGTTGGGAGCTAGGCAGCCTATTTTGACAGACTGTACACGGGATTCTGATGCATACCAGATTTTGAGAGCCATTGCTATAAGTCAATCCTGACAATTCTGTTCTCATTCCTTATAAATAGACAAATGATCCAGTTCTGGTCAGTTAAACAGGAGGGGTAGTCTGCTGGGGGAACCTTTGAGAAATAGTCTCTCAGCTCTTAAAAGAGGGTCTTTGGCTCAAACGTTTTTATAATCTTACTAAGATTAATTTGCATTTCTACTCACTCTTTCATGAATGTATAGTGGACTTTTCCAGAGGCTACATGTGTGATACGCAGCAGACTGAATGAGCTACAAATAGATGAAACCGTTGGTCCTCTATTATGCCACATTAAGAGATGCCACTCTTCTAACTAAATTATCTTGTTTTGAGAAATACAAATGTTTTTCATAAAATTTGGTAATATTTGTTAACATAGTAAGTTTGTTACTATTATCTGTAGATGATTCATACTTTAAGTTTAGGGGACAAGGGTATAGCTCCCAGGTAGAGTCTTGCCTAGTGCGTGTGAAGCCCTGGGATCAGTCTCCAGCACTGCCAAGTCTTTTTTCTGGGGTTTTCATTTATGAAATGGTAAATATAGAGAGACATAGCCCACTTTTAAAAAATGCTCTTTGGAGGTCCTCAATTTTAAATTTGAGGGTAAAGGGAAGAAGTCCTGAAAGACTGAGAACTGATCCTCCGAAGAGATGCAGTGTCTGGGGCTGCTGCTGCCATCTTGTGACCATGAGAGGAAGGTGGAGCACAGGAAGACTGGCCTGGGTCACCGACCCTCTGAAACAGACAACCTGCGTGTACACTCCTTCACGCCATTGAAATGTCTTATTCTCTGAGATGATAAATTTCTTAAGCTATTTTAGGTTTGGCTTCCTCTTACTTACAAAATCTTCCCAGCTGTTTCAATTTACATTTAACTCTGAAGACCTCAATGACATTTACATTCATCTTGTTTGTGTTTCCAGGTCTTTATGGATTGGTGCCACTATTTACCAAATAAACACACTGAAGCCCCAAGACAAAACTTTAAAAAGAGAATAAAATGTGATATGTGTCATTCATGAAGTTGACAGATATCAGCAAGGCACAGTAGTGCATACCAGTAATCCCAGATGCTCAGGAGAGGAGTCTGAGGCAGGAGGATCACAAGTTTGAGGGCAGCCTGGGCAAGTTAGTGAGACCTTGTCTAAAAATAAAATTTTAAAAAGGGTTGTGGATGTAACTCAATGGTTAAGTACCCCTGGGTTCAATCCCAAGTACTGAAAAAAAAAAAAGTCAAAAAGCAGTCAAAACCTAGCGAGAGTTTACTAGAACCCAGACCTATTTCAGAAAGTAAGCCTTCTGATTGACTGTGTACTTAAACCATGATAATTCTTCCTTTGTAAAACTGTTATTTTTATGTAAATACTAGCTGTTTTCATTTAAACTCAGTGAAAAGCTTAGATTTTATAACTGTAAATTTCAGACTCTGAAAGAGATGTCTGCTAGTAGGATCAATTAATACAAATATCAAGTCATATCTTAAGAATTGTTCCAAAGAGAATCACTTATTCAACATTCAATAAATAATTTTTAAATTTTCATTAGTTGTCAATGGACCTTTATTTTTATTTATTTATATGCAGTGCCGAGAATCAAACTCAGTGCCTCATACATGCTAAGCAAGCGCTCTACCACTAAGCCACAACCCCAGCCCTCAATAAATAATTTTGTTATATTAAAAAACTAGATAGTGGGGCTGGGGACATAGCTCCGTTGGTAGAGGCCCTGGGTTCAATCCCCAGCACCACAAAAAATAAATAAATAAATAAATTTTAAAAAATAAAAAAAAACTAGATCATGAAAGAAAGTCTCCAAAAGACTTAAATATTTAAGTATTATTTAAGATTCAAGATTCCAGAGGTGAGCAATCTCACCTTTGACTTACCTACACTGAAATAATCCTACAGCCACAAAAATCAAATCAAGAAAGAGCTTTGGATATTGTAGCAGAGATGGCCAATTGTCCACCAAAAGCCTTTCCACGTGACAGACCCTCCACCTCATGGTAACAGATGCTTCAGATGCTTGCCAATCTGAAGTGATGTGGCTGGTTTCTGACCCAGGCACTTAGGAAACTGATGGGCTTCTCCCATCAGGCACCTGGACACAAAGAACTAAAGGCCCCAGGTAACAAGGTTCCTGGCTGAAAAGGGCCTCGGTGAATGAACCACTTGTGCTCCAGAGCTGACTGCCCATAAGAAGCTACATGGGACTACTAAAGAGTACAATACATTTTATTTTGTTAAACCTCTGAAAACTGCAGCTAAGATCAACATAAACATATTTTGAAGCACTGAAGCTTAAGAAAAAGAACAGCGAGTCTCGTGCATTCACTATTTTATCCACATCCCCATGCCTAGTTCAGGGCAGGTAGTGATTAGATATGTAATATACATACATCATTAAATGGATGAATAAACCAATGGGTAAATGGATAAAATAGGTATCCAGATGAATGGTGTAATAGTTTTGAATAAAATACTAAACATTTTCAGGAAAGTGTCTATTTGTTAAGCAATATTTATTTGTGTATATTTTAAGTAAAGAAAGAACTAGAAAAGCTGCTTTGACAAGTAGTGAGTTTCTCTGGAGGGTTGTTATTGTTATTATTTTATGGTACTAGGGATTGAATCCAAGACACTCTACCACTGAGCTCTATCCCCAGCACTTTTAATTTTTTATTTTAAGACAGGGTCTCACTAAGTTGCCCAGACTGGCCTCGAACTTATGATCCTCCTGCCTCAGGCTCCTTAATCCTGGAATTACATGTGGGCCACTATTCCCAGAATTCTGGAGGTGTTAAAGAACACACCTGGCTACTACTTGGCAGGGTATGAGATGTTACAGAGAAAGCTGAAGCTTGGAAAGTGCTTGGACTAATTTTCCCTTGTTATTCTTTGATCTTTAAAATAAAGTGATTATCCATACTAATTAAGGATTCTTGCTTTAGCTATTTAAAATAATGACCTCTATCTTTAGGTATTTACTTATTTTTCTGTGACATTGGGGATCAAACTTGACCTCCTGTAAGTACTCACTCTACCACTGAGCTCACATGCTAAGCAGTGTACCACTGAGCTAAACGCCTGGCCCTATTTTTAGTTTGATTTTTTTGGGGGGTGGGGGTACTGCAGATTGAACTCAGGGGCACTTGACCTGAGCCACATCCCCAGTCCTATTTTGTATTTTATTTAGACAGGATCTCACTGAGTTGCTTTGCACCTCACATTTGCTGAGGCTGGCTTTGAACTCGAGATTCTCCTGCCTTAGCCTCCCGAGCCTCTGGGATTATAGGCATGAGCCACCTCACCCAGCCTCTATTTTTATGTTTTTAAACTGTTATTTTAAAAAGTAAAGGCTGGGTGCAGTGGTATGTGCCTGTAACCCCAACTATTCAGAAGGCTGAGGCAGGAAGATCACAAGTTAGAGGCCAGACTGTGCAACGTAGTCAGACCCTATCTCAAAAATAAAACTAAAAAGGGCTGGGGATGTAACTCAGTGGTAGAGCACTTACCTAGCATGTATTAGGTCCTGGGTTCCATCCTCAACCCTGAAAAAAAAAAAAGTAAAAATACGTGACAAAAATTCTTATTTAGCTGGTGTGGTGGCACATCCCTATACTCCCAGTGGCTCCAGAGACTATAAAGCACCTCTGGGTTCAATCCCAGGTACAAAAAAAAAAAACAAAACCTTGTCTATAAATGGTCTTCAGATGACATACCAAAGCAGTTATTTAAAACTGAGTACATGTCATCATGAGCCAAGTTCCCCATGGGAAATCACCAGCTTTGGAGCTCTGGCCTTGCAACCCTGAACACAGAAAGTGACAATTCTGAGTATCAGTAAGTACACCGGAAAGAAAATATTTGCTTTGATTTAATTTTAAGAAAACCTTAGATTGTATATGAAAAGTTTCAGAGATGAGAGACGATATATATTGACATTTACTTCTCCAAAGTAGAATTCTAAATATAAGTTTTATTCTTCTTAGCAAGCCTGGAGGAGGGAATAGGAAGTTGGTTTAGAGAAAAGACAACACAAAGCCTAGAGAATGGAGAGTTTTCCTAGAAATTACACTATTGTATAAAAAAATCTATATAAATAGGTGTAGGACTTAAATGGTACATACTGTTCCCAACCTTTCTATACCTCCTGAGCAAGAGAAGAGATTCGGTGGAGTAGGATAGTTGCCTAGCAACTGGAAACTAGTGAGACAAGACCCTTTCCTTGACTTTATTTTATTTTATTTATTTATTTTTTGGAACCAGGGATTGAACTCAGGGACACTTGGCCACTGAGCCACATCCCCAGCCCTATTTTGTATTTTGTTTAGAGACAGGGTCTCACTGAGTTACTTGGGGCCTCACTAAGTTGCTGAGGCTGGCTTTGAACTCTCGATCTTCCTGACTCAGCCTCCCAAGTCGCTTGGATTACAGGCGTGCGCCACAACGCCCGGCCCTTAACTTGATTTTAAATCAAGCTCTTCAAGGGCAACTGTGAGATAAATGACAAAAATGTGAAAGCTCATCATGCAGTCAACCGCAGGGGGGAAACTGCATATGTGGTCCACATGTCAGGACATTGAGACTGATTTGGAAAATATTAAGTTAGTCTAGAATGCTCTTTTCCTTATGGCGATTAAACTTATTAAAAATGCATCTGCTAGCTGGGCGTGGTGGCGCACACCTGTAATCCCAGCACTTGGGAGGTTGAGGCAGGAGGATCGCGAGTCAAAGCCAGCCTCAGCAACTTAGCGA
>JAJEJO010001236.1:922060-934888 GCA_020662805.1 Glaucomys volans
GTTCCAAAAAAAAAAAAAAAAAAAATGCATCTGCTGATAAAGACATGATCCTGAGTCCAGGGCGACTTCATTTTTTTTAATTTACTGAAGGGAATATGGAAACATAAGAGTAATTTGAGGTCTGAAGCCAAGAAAGCTTTTGTAAACTCTTCTATGCAGTTCCAAAGAAAGAAAAATATAAAAAGAGATTTTTTAAATCCTCAAGTATACAAGTTTAGAAACTAAGCAATCATATTTTTTATTAATACAATGTAAATGCATCATTTCTCTAGTGAAAATTAAATCAAAAGTCCAAACCAATGTACTTATCACAATGTACTGCTTTTAAGGATAAAAAAAAAATATAGTTTATAGCAGCGCCTTACTTCCCTGCCATGACACAGGGAGCAAAGAAAGGACAAATTCTAGAGCAGTGAAGGTCTGGCTGCCCACACTCAGGAACCTTAGTATGTGTCTGCATTTAAAACTCTTGGTCAGAGCTCCTCCTACAGGAATAATTTATACAATACTATAAACCAGAGTCCATCAAGATTTTGTTTTGTTTTGTTTTGTTTTGAGTCAGAGTCTCATTGGTCTGGAATTCATAGTCTCAGGTGATGCTCCTAAGTAACTGGGACTACAGGTGTGTGCCACTCTGTTAGGCTTCAAGTTTATCTATCTATCTATCTATCTATCTATCTATCATCTATCTAGTGTGGCGCAGGGGGTTGAACTCAGGGCCACATGCATGCTACACAAGTGGTTTATCAATGAACTACACCCCAGAGCAAGATGCAAATTTTTAGCACATGTAATAAAGTGTCACGTATTCAATCAGTCACAAATTCCTTCTTTGTATCAATGGGAAAGATTCCATATAAAGTGCTGATGCTTTAAAAATCCATATCACACTTCCATTTACCTTATAATTGATCTGTCCATTGAGATTTTGCTAACATTTACGTAGGACTTATGACCTAGCACTATTTAAAGTGTTTAAATATATAAATTCTCACACTAACCACAGGAGGAAGGTGCTACTCTATCATTTTCTTTTTCATGAATGGGAAACTGAGATGCAAAAATGATTTGAAAAAAGCAAACTTGCCAAATGTCATACAGATGGTAAATGACAGACTCAGGACTTGAGCCCAGTCTGATTCCAGGTTCCCAGTTCGAACCTTGGGTCTCACACATGCTAGACGAGCACTCTATCACTAAACTACATCCCCAGTCCTTTTGGTTTTTTATTTTGAGACAGGGTCTCACTAAGTTGCCCAGGCTGGCCTCAAACTTGGGGTGATTCTCCTGCCTCAGGCTCCTCAGAAGCTGGGATTACAGGAGTGTGCCACAGCTTTCATGCTTTTTTGATTGATGTTATGTTTTTATATATATATGTACATACATATATATATACATATATATTACAAATACAATTTTATTTGTAATATAAAATTGTAATATAAAATTTTATTTGTATATATATTTGTAATATATATGTATATATTAGTTGTCAATGGACCTTTATTTTAATATATGTGGTGCTGATAATCAAACCCAGTGTGTCATGCATGCTAGGCAAGTGCTCTACCACTGAGCCACAACCCAGCCCAACCACAACCCCAGCCCTTGATTGGTATTATATTAATGTATTCATTACATGCTATAGTTTGTTTATTCTCCTGTTGATAGACATTTGAGATGATTCATTTTTTGCTATTATTAATATTTATTATATATTAAAATTTCTATGAATTGGTATATCAATATTATGTAATGATGCTGTTGTGAACAGTGTCCTACAGGTTCTTTGTGGACATACATTTTCAGTTCATCTGGTGTAACCACTTGGAGAGACATTATTGGGACATGGAATAGATGATTATTTAACTCCATGAGAAACTCAAATGGCTCTCCCAAGTGTTTATACCCCTTGACAGATCAACAGGCAATGCATGAGAGTCCCAGATTCTTCCTCCTCAACATTGGGTATTGCCAGTCTTTTTTATTTTAGCCATTCTAGTGAGTATAAGATGGAATCATACTGTGATTTCAGTTTGTATTTCTGGGATGACTAATGCTGTTGAGCAACATTTCACATACTCATTGACTATGCAGATTTTTTTGTTGTTAATTTTTTGTTCAGATCTTTTTTCCATTTTAAAATTTAGGTTGTCTTTTTGCTAACTTATGGAAGTACTTTGTATATTCTAGATATGAGTCATTTATCATATATGCATATTGCAATTAATTTTCCTAATGTATGGATTACTTATTGATTTTTTGAAATGGTGCATATAGATTAGAAAAATATTAGGTTTTATACTGTTACTAATTTTTAATTTTGTAGTTAGTGCCCATCTCAAGGTTGTGAAAACATTTTCCATTACTCTCTTTCAGAAGCTTTATAGTTCTAGCTGTTAAGTCAGTGATCCATCTCAACTTAATTTTTATGTATGAAGTGAGGTAAATATTAATTTTTTTGTGGGGGGTACAGGTCCTCAGTTGTTCCAGTACCATCTCTTGTATTTGATTTTTTTAATACTATGGTAAGTGGTATTTTTTAAATTTCATTTTCTAGCCAGGTATGGTGGTGCACACCTGTAATCCCAGCTACTTCTGGGACTGAGGCAGGAGAAACAAATGTTCAAGGTCAGCCTGAGCAACTTGGTGAGATCCTGTCTCAAAATAAAAAGGACTGGAAATGTAACTCAATGATAGAGCACCCATGGGTTCAATCCCTGGTAGCAACAAACAAATGAAGTTTCAATGTTAACATATAGAAAATGTTTGTTGGGTTTTAATCAATATAGTATCTTTTGACTTTACTAAATTCAGTCACTAGTTGTAGTAGGTTTTGTTTTGTTTTTAAAGATTTTCTACATACACAATCATGCTAGGAATACAATAGTTTCAATTCTTCCTTTACAATATGCATACTTATTATTTTTTCTTGACTTATTACACTAGCTAGGACTTCCCAGTATAGTATTGAATAGAAATAGAAGTGGTGGAAGTAGATATTTTTGCTTTTGTCCCAATTTTATGGGGGAAAACATCCAGCTTTTTACTATTTTATGTTATGGTAATTGTAGATATTTCAATAGATTCATCCAGACGTGGTGGCACACCTCTGTAATCTCAGCAACTCAGGAGGCTGAGGCAGGAGGACTGCAAGTTCAAGGCCAACTTCAGCAACTTAGTGAGACCTCTAGTAACTTAGGGAGACCATGTCTCAAAGTGAAAAATAAAATGGATTAGGGATGTAGCTCAGTAGTAAAGCACCCCTGGATTCAATCCCCATTACAAAAAAAAAAAAAAAAAATAGATGCACATATCAGATTGAGGGAAATACCCTATTTTCTTAATTTGTGGAATTCCCCTATTTTCCTAATTTGTGGAACATTTTTATCCAGATACTTAAATTTTGCCAGATAATTTTTTCTCCATCTATTTGATTATCATATGGGTTTTCTCCTGTACTCAGTGGTGAGTTAAAATAATGTGAAACTAATCTAGATTAATTAGTCATCATGTATTATCCTTCTTATATGGGATATGTGTGTGTGTGTGTGTGTGTGTCCATCTATCCTTGTTATTTATATCTAGATTCCATTGGGTAATAAGGATTTCTGTGTCTATTCTCATGAGATATTTTAGTTGATATTTTTCTCACAATATTTGTATAGATTTGGTGAGACAGTTATGTTGGCCTCATAAAATGAATTGGCAGGTGTTTTCTGCTGTTTTCTAAGAATTTGTATAAGAAGGGCATTATTTCATCCTTAAATGTCTGACGGAATTTCAACTGGGCCTGGAGTTTTCCTTGCAGGAAGATTTCTTTTTCTTTTTTTTTTTTTCTGGAACTGGGAATTGAACTCAGGGACACTCGGCCACTGAGCCATATCCCCAGCCCTATTTTGCATTTTATTTAGAGACAGGGTCTCACTGAGTTGTTAAGGGCCTCGCTAAGTTGCTGAGGCTGGCTTTGAACTCGCGATCCTCCTGCCTCAGCCTCTTGAGCCGCTGGGATTAGAGGCGTGCACCACCACGCCCGACAGGAAGATTTTTTTGATTGCACATTTAACTTCTTTGGTAGTGTGGGACCATTTAGCTTTTTTATTTCACTTTCGTGTGACTTTGGTAAACTTTATTTTTACAATACATTTGTACATCTTATCTAAATTTTCAAATTAATTGGCATAAAGTTCTTTGTAATTTTCCCTATTAAGATTTTAACGTCTGTTAGACCTGTAATGATATTTGCTCTTTCATTTCTGGTGTTGATTTTGTTTTATTTTGCCATGATGGGTGTTGAACCCAGGCTTACTCTACCACTGAGATACATCACCAGCTCATTTTCAGTTTTGTTTTGTTTTGGTATCAGGGATTGAACTCAGGGGTGCTTAACCACTGAGTCACATCTCCAGTTCTTTTGAAATATTTTATTTAGAGGCAAGCTCTCGCTGAGTTGCTAAGGGCCTCGCTAAGTTGCTGAGGCTGATTTTGAACTCTTGATCCTCCTGCCTCAGCCTTCCAAGCTGCTAGGATTACAGGCATGTGCCACAGCGACCAGCCCATTTTCTGTTTTTTGAGATAGGGTCTCACTAAATTGTCCACACTGAACTTGAATTTGTATTCCTCTTGTCTTAGCTTCCAAGTAGTTGGGATTAACTGTGCCCAATCAGTCCTGGTATTTTTAAATTTATGATTTCTTTTATCTTTGAAATTTATTTAGACTTAGTTATGAGTCAGCATATGATATATGCTAGTTGCATATGCACTGTTGAAAAAAATGTTTATTCTGCTCGTGTTGGGTACATATCATGTACATATGTGTTCTGTACATATCAGATAGGTTGATAGTATTACTCAACTCTTCTATATCATTACTGTTTATCAGAGTTACTAGAAGAGAATTACAGCCTAACTATGATGTGCACTGTCCATTTAATTCCACTGATGATTGTGTCACCTGTTTTGATGTTGTTCTACTTAGTGTATACACATTTAGGATGTTACATGTGTTGATGAATCAATCACAGCATACTCTGTCTAGCAGTCAACTGTGTCTGACATTACACAGTCACACCAACTCTTTTAGTTTTGCTATCCACCTGGTACATCTTTTCCTGTTATTTTACTTACTTCCGCACTGTATATTTCTTATAAACTTCATTAGGTCTTGCTGTTTTATCCATATTGATCATTTGTGCTTTTATTTGCACTGTTTGATCCATTTACATTTAATGTAGTTATGGATATGGTCGGGTTTTTAAAAATTTTTTGTTTTTCTTTTGCATGGTGCTGGGGACCAAGTTCATGGCTTTATGAATACTAGGCAAGTGCTCTGCCACTGAGCTACAGTCCCAGTCCCAATGGGTTTGTTTTTACTTGTGTCCTATTTGGTTTTTATTTTCCAGCATTTTTGGAGTTAATTAAGTAATTTTAAATATTTCACTTTATCTTTTCTGTTGATTATTTAGTCACATCACTTTGTATTACTTTGTATTAGTGGCTGCTCTAGAGACTAACATGCATCTTTAGCTTAATCACAGTCTACCTCTTAATGATATTATGCTACTTCAGAAACAATGTAAAGGCCTTATAATTCTGTTCTAGTAACGGGTAAATTCCATTGTCTTCCTTTTCTTCTTATTACATATTTTTCTTCTACATATGCTACAAATCCCATAACTGTTATTAATTTTGCTTTAAATAGTCTCCCCACCCCACAGGAGGCTGATGTGGGAGGATCATTTAAGCCCAGGAGTTTGAGATCAGCCTGGGCAAGAGAGCCAGACACCCACTCTCAAAAAAATATTTTTTGGAAATAGTTTCTAGAAAAGTTCCCACAACAGTGCAAAAATTCCATTGTTCTTTCGCCCAAATTCTCCAGTTGCTAACATTTTACAGTGTCTACTCAACACTCCTCTTGTCAGGTTTGGATGTGAGGTGTCCCTCAAAAGCTCACGCGTGAGACAAAGCAGGAAGGTTCAGAGGAGAAAGGATTGGGTTGTGAGAGTCTTAACCCACTCAATGAATTAAGTGAAGTGGTAGGGTGTGGCTGGTAGGAATCGGGGCGAGCTGCATCCCTCTGCCACACTCTTCCACCATGCTGTTCTGCCTCACCTCGAGCCCCGAGAAATGGACCCAGGCTTCAATGGACTAAGAATTCTGAAACTGTGAGCCCTCAAATTTTTCCTCCTAAAATTGTTCTGGTCAGATTGTTTAGACACAGCAGCAAAAAAGCTGACTAAGACCCCTGTCTACATGTAGTGTTTTTTTGACAACCAACTACTCCTAAATATTTTCAGTGTCTATTCCCCCAACATAAAACACTCTTGGCATTTTGTTTGTTTGGTTGTTTATCTCCTGAAAGTTTCATGCGGTGGGAGCGTGGTTCCCAGGGAGGTGGTACTGGGAGGTGGTGTGGAACCTTTAAGAGGTGGGGCCTAACGGGAGGTCCTCTAGCAAATTTGGAGTGTTTGCTAGAAAGTGATTAAGGTCCTTCTTGTGGGAACCTAGTGAGTTCTTTTTTTTTTTTTTTTTTTGTACCAGGAATTGAACCCAGGAGCACTTAACCACTGAGCCACATCCCCAGCCCTTTTTTGTATTTTATTTAGAGACAGGGTCTCACTGAGTTGCTTAGGGCTTCACTCAGTTGCTGAGGCTGGCTTTGAACTTGGGCTCCTCCTGCCTTGGCCTCCTCAGCTGCTGGGATTACAAGTGCATGACGCTGCACCTGGCCCTAGTGAGTTCTTGAGGGTGAGCTAGTCATAGCCTGGCTCCACCCAGTTCTCTCTCTGGCTTCTTGTTTTCAGATGTGATTCCTTCCTCCCACATGACTCCTATTGTCGCTATCTGCCAGGAGGTGATGCGGTCAGAGGAGGGGCCTCTCTCCAGAGCTGACCCAGTACTAGCACCAGGCTTAATAATATTTATCAATCTCCCAACCAAACCACCCTGTCCAACTCCTCCCCTCTCACTTCTGCACCCTTCCTCTTCCACAGCTGTTCCTTTGCCACCAAGCATGCTGCCTCCAAACCTTTGCATGACATTCTCCCGAATCCTCAGCTACCTGGCATCCCAGCATCATCTCTATGATACGCTATCCCTCTGTCATGCCACTTCCTGGGACTCTGGGGCATTCTGCCACTGTGAACTCTCAGTGCAGTGCTATCTCTCCTTCCGTGCTTGACTTCCACAAATGTCAAAAATTCTGTGCCAGGAGAAAAATGAAAGAAAGGGTAAAGGGAAAAAAATAAATTGTATAAATATGCCATATAGTGCAGGGTGCAGTGATGCTTGCCTGTAATCCCAGTGACTTGGGAGGCTGAGGCAAAAGGATTGCAAGTTCAAGGCCAACCTGGCAATTTAGCAAGATCCTGTCTCAAAATAAAAAATAAGGATGTGAAGACATCTGCCACCCCATTGATTGCCTGGGTTGATTCGGCTGTTTAGCTGCCTAGGCAGGTGTCCCCTTCCTCCCTCACCACTCCTTCTGTGTCCCTCCAAAAGCCGTGTGCTCTGTCAAAGAGGAGGGACAACCTTCCGCTATAGAGGAAGAACATCCTTTGGTCAAGGGTACATGAATAGCTGTGCTCCCCTGCTAGAACCTCCAAACAAGCTCTCAGAATAAAAAACAAAAAGGGTTGGGGATGTAGTAAATATGCCACTATTTAAAAGGATTCTTTTTTTTTTTTTTTTTTTTTTTTTTTTGGTGGTGGTGCTGGGGATTGAACCCAGGGCTTTGTGCTTGAAGGATTCTTATGTTTATGGTAATCTTCATTCTTTCCAGCAGACCTAGGCTTCCTCCTGGTATCACTTACCCCCAGCCTAGAGAACAGTTTTAGGATTTCTTTCTTTCTTTTTTTTTTCCTGCAGTGCTGGGGATTGAACCCAGGGCCTTGCACTCTACCAACTGAACTATATCCCCAGCCCCTAGGATTTCTTGTAACACAAGTCTGCTGAAAACAATCTTCTCCATTTCGTCTCTGAAAAAGTCTTTATTTTGACTTCAGTTTTGAAAGATATTTTTACTTGTCGTATTGATCTAAGTTGACTCTCTTTTCACTCCCAGCATTTTAGAAATGTTCTCATTGTCTCACGGCCTCCATATTTTCTAATGATGTGTGTAATGAGCATTTTCTTCCTCTAACTGCTTTTGAGACTTTTCTTTATCCTTGATCTCCCCCATTTTGTTTATATCGTGCACAAGTGTCTGTTGTTTTTGCAACTCTCCTGTTTAAGTTCTGTGAACCTCTTAGGAATCAGATTGATATCCTTCATCAATTTTGAAAATTCTCAGCCATTGTCTTCCATATTTCTTCTGCACAACTCTCTCCCATCATGGACTGCTTTGACTGCCATAGTAACATACCACAGACTGTGTGGCTTAAATGACAGACATTTATTTCTTATAGTTCTGGGGGCTGGAAATCCAAGATCAGGTGCTTGTCCGGTTTGATTTTGGTCAAGAGCTTTTCCTGACCTACAGATGCCTTCTCACTGTGGCCTCATATGACCTTTTATTTGTGAGCTCATGAGAAATGAGAGAGTACTGATCTTTCTCTTCTTTTAAGGACACTAATCCCATCATGGGGGCCACCTTATCACTTCATCGAATTACCCTCTTCCCCAAAACTCCACAAATACCATTACAATGACTGTTAGGGCTTTAGTATATGAATTTGAGGGGGGAACAGAAATGTTCATTTCATAACATCTCCCTCCTTGCCTTCTCTCCTCCTCTCCTTTACAAAATGTTAAACGATTTTATATCATCCCACAGATCTTGGGGGCATTGTATCTTTTTTTAAAAAAATTCTCATCCTACATTTTTAAATCTATATTCAAGTTTAGTGAGTCTTTCCTCTGTTGTATTCAGTTTTCTGTTAAGTCCATTGAATTTTTAACTTCTCACATATTTAAAAAGTATTTTGCTGGGAGCAGTGGTGCATGCCTGTAATCTCAGTGGATTTGGAGGCTGGGGTAGGAGGACTGAGAGTTCAAAGCCAGCCTCAGCAAAAGTGAGGTGCTAAGTGACTTCGTGAGACCCTGTCTCTAAATGAAATACAAAAAAGGGCTGGGGACGTGGCTCAGGGGCCAAGTGCCCCTGAGTTAAATCCCCAGTACTCCCCCAATATATAGTTTTTGTTAACACTTCCATTCAGTCCTTTTTTTGTAATTTCCATTCTTTTGCTGAACCCCATTTGTTCCTGCAAGCTGTTCACCTTTTCCCTGTGCCTTTTAACATATTTATTGTAGTAAGTTTAAGTTTTCTATTTGATCATTCTAATAGTCGGGGACATCTCCATGTCTAATAATCACTTCCTCTCTTGACCGTAAATCACACTTCCTTGCTTTTTTGTATGCTTCATAATTCTTTCTTCTTTTTTTTTTTTGGTACCAGAGATTGAACCCAGCGGCACTCCACCACTGAGCCGCATCCCCAGCCCTATTTTGTATTTTATTTAGAGACAAGGTCTCACTGAGTTGCTTAGGGCCTTGCTAAGTTGCTGAGGCTGGCTTTGAACTCGCGATCCTCCTGCCTCAGCCTCCCAAGTGCTGGGATTACAGGCGTGCGCCACCATGCCCGGCTTGCTTCATAATTCTTATAGTATGATTGACAATGGGAGCAAAAGAGCAGTAGAGACTATGGGGCTGGGGCTGGGGCTCAGTGGAAGAGCGCTCACCTAGCATGCGTGAGGCCCTGGGTCCCATCCTCAGCACCACATAAAAATGAAATAAAGGTATCGTTTCCACCGACAACTAAAAAAAAAAAAAAAAAAAAAAAAAAAAAAAAAGAAAGCGGTAGAGACTAAAGGAAAAAAGAATTCGAGAAAAAGGGCATGCCCATTCCTTCTCTTGTGGTGCTGCTAAGGGAAGGGAAGGCTGAATCCCATTCATCTGCAGATGAACCAGACCTGGGCTTTGCTGCAGCTTCAGCCTTGAGCCTCTCCACAACTGTCAATGCTTTGAGATCAGAATGAGGACTTCCCTTTTGACAGGGCTTGGAGATCTGAGCACCAGTGAGGCTCTGGTGATCTCTTTAAGCTTTTCAACCCAGCCACCTGCTCATTGAATTGTGGGAGGGTGCTCTGAGCTTTGTCATTAAATAGCCTGGCTGCCAGCTTCTTGGGTTGCTGTAGGATTCTTTCTTCTCAAGCTGTTCCTGGCTCCTTGTAGAAAGATCTCTTTCCACCCTATTCCTTGACCCCAATTTTGAGAGGCCACTGCAGTGTACTTACAGAGGCTGGAGTTCATCAGAGGGATTTCTTTCTGATCTCTTGCTCTGCCTCTGGCCTTTGGAGGATCCCAGGGCACACCTTTGTCAAGGCCTGGGCAGCTTCAGAGGGATTTTCCTCCACACCCTGCACTGTCACACCCTCTAGCACACTCCCCTTGTCCACTTTGGTGAACACCTGTGGAAAGGAGCTGGCAGGTGAGGAGAGACATGCCTGGTGACTGGAGCTCAATCCATCACACCAGCCCACATGTGGCCATCAAAAGTTTGTCAAAAGGTGGGCTCATTTCTCCATATCTCCACCTAGGGCAGTTTCCTTCTCTTGCCACTATGCCAAAAATGAAAGAGGTTGTAGATGTCTTCTGAAGGGCTCATTACTTCTGGAATTTAATCGTTCAGGTTTCTTTGTGACCTCAACTTTCTGCTGAGTTTATAAGAAAATGAATTTGCACTTCACCTAACCTGTTCTCATTGTTAGAGTGACAGTGACATCTTGTAACTTAGTAAACAGAGCTAGAAGTTTAAAATAATTTTTTAATCTTGAAATTGTTTGATTTGAAAATGTGTGATATAAATTTTTATTTTGAATTAATGTATATTAAATTCAGCATAAAAATAATTTCAAACCTTGCTCATAAGAGAATCCACCCTGCCCCAGTACTGGGGCATTGGACCCAGGAATGCTCTACCACTGAGCCACGTGCCAAGCCTTTCTTATTTTTTGAGACAGGGTCTCCCTAAGTTGTCCAGGCTGTACTTGAACTTGCAATCCTTCTGCCTTAGCCTCCTGAGTAGCTGGGATTATAGGTATGTGCCACTATAGCCAGCGAGAGTGGTCCTTGGACCTCCTTCCTGTCATCCTAATCTTCCATCGGAGCCCACTGTGGGAGCACAGGAAAGCACCTCTAGAGCAGGAAAAGGAAGACAAGGCATGGGTCCCAGGAGCACTGCTACATGGAGCCAAGGACAGCACGAGGGAAGGAATGCAGCCGGCAAGCTCTTCCTTGCTGCTTTACTGTTGTCTTAGACTTTCACTTCTGTGTGAACACTGCCTGTGCTATCTCTTGATTGAGAACACATAACCCAACTTGCTGAGGACACCTGTGATTCTGTGCCCTGCACTGGTGTCACTCTACATCTTTCTGTTCTCTATTATAACTGAGTGTAATATGTGTATAATAAATCTTCCTCTCTCCTGCTTTCTTCTTTCTTTCTTTCTTTTTTTTTTTTTTTGTCTAAAATAAGTTCATGGCTACTTCCTATCTTGGTTTCCAAATATGCCACTCACACGGCTTATTGCCTCCATATACATCAATTTATTGATTTATTTATTTAATAATTTTTTAGATGTTGATAGACCCTTTATTTTATTCATTTATTTATAAGTGGTGCACACACATGCTAAGCAAGTGCTCTACCACTGAGCCACAATCCCAGTCCTGACATCAGTTTATTAAACTTTTATTTTCCCTCAAAATGAAAGGATTCAAATAGAAATTTGAGATTTAAAAGGACATTTAGTTTTTTGCCAACGTGATAAGCAGTAATATAAAATAAGTCCACCCAAATTTGTAAAAAAAATATCAAGACCCCAGGAAGATAAATAGGCAAAGAACATTCTGAGGTAATTCATAAGAAAGAACTCTACCACTCTAATTTCCAAAGTTACATTACTGCCCCTTTTTTTCTCCTGAATATGTCTCAGTGCCACTGGATTTCTGAATCTGCATGAACTTAGCTTCCACATTCTCAAATACACCTTCCTCCTCAACCCATCTTCCCTTGCTTGTCTTGGTGAATGTGTTACTCATTTCTCTCTCCCCCTCCCAAATACCCCTGCCAATCCAAGTTCCTAGACAACCTTTGGTTTACTATTTTCCACTTCCATGGCATGCAGCCTCAATAATCGAGACCTCCTCTTTCTTCACTTGGAATTCTGAGACAACTTCTTCACCAGATATTCTGCTTTTGGTCCACTTCCACATTCATTCTTTATACTCCGGCCACTGGCTTCTTTGACCTGTCTAAACAGATACCAGGAGCAAATCTGTATCACAATCTACACAGAAGAAAAAGGAAGTAATTAGATAATGCCGAGGTCCAGCCTTAGCAGGGGTCATGGCACAGCTTGGTGGGGGGAAGGCGACGGCGACAAGAATAAAGAGACACTGACTCGAAGATCTGAGGCTCAGTTATAACTTTACTGTTTCATGGCTTAGTTCTAAGTAAGTTTCACATCTCAGTTCCTACTTTACTGTTTCACACACAATTTAACTCTTTTCGTTCACCTTGAGTACAATCTCTTGAGCTTACATGAAAGGGAAAACGTTGCAAGCTCTGAGTGAATCTAATGAGCATAAGTATAATAAAAATAAGATAACTTCTCCTATTCCTCTAAGAAAAACATCACAAAAACCTTTAACTGGTTCTGGTTTTCGTCTTACTTGCTCATAAGTTATATAGGTTTTAGCACATCCTGGTTTAAAGTTGAGTCAAGAATAACAAACAGCCATATCAATCAAGCATACTCTCTCAAAGACAGCACAGTGCCCTTTGATCTATCTGTTGTATATAAAGTGGAACTTCTTTTTGTTAATTAA
>JAJEJO010001236.1:934988-1004158 GCA_020662805.1 Glaucomys volans
TGGTTCTGGTTTTCGTCTTACTTGCTCATAAGTTATATAGGTTTTAGCACATCATGGTTTAAAGTTGAGTCAAGAATAACAAACAGCCATATCAATCAAGCACACTCTCTCAAAGACAGCACAGTGCCCTTTGATCTATCTGTTGTATATAAAGTGGAACTTCTTTTTGTTAATTAAACGACCTCTAAGAAAAGCACTTCTTATTTCCTAATTATAACTTCTATCTAAAGGAAAGGGAGACCTATATCTAGGGGCTTTAAAGATTATTCTCTAGGGGAAGGTCGTAGTTTTCCATGTAATCCAAGTATGGTCCTTGAACTGTGAAAACAGTTTCACTAAGAGGGGGCACATCCTACTTTGGGCTAAAGCAGCCGGGCAGTCTGGCTGCGTTAAGCTAACTGAGAGCAGTGGACAATAACTCTTGTTGATCTGACCCACAACATTTTTTCTGTTACTTAAAATAATATTACATATAAAATCAATTAAGGCTTGAGCAGTGTTATTTTTATGTTCCAAATCACTTAATGTCTGATTTTTTACTGAAATCTTTAAATGTAAACATCCAATAAGAAATAACACAAAAACAAGAAGGAGCATGCCATGTCCACATATCCCAGAAGATTAGACTGTGCAAGAATCTTCATTATTCCCAGTGGAACCATGTCAAGCACGGGGGGAATAGTGGTGGGTGTGGCAAGATAATTTTGCTTAAAAATTTTCTGTGATTCTCCATTGCTTATGGGATGAAATTCAGACATTTTATCATTAAAATTCAAGGTCCTATGGGACCACTCTCCCAAACATACCTTATTTGACCACAACCTTGCTAAACAGATGTAGTTCTTAGAATGTGAGGCATTGTTTTGCCCATGTTGGTTTTGCTTGAAATTCCCCTCCTGTCCTGTTGTGGGGTGAATTATTCATTCTTTAAATTTCATTGTGAATGTCACTTTCCCTCGTAGGTTTCAGGCAGAATTAGATGTTTCCACCTGTCCCACAGAGCAATTTATAAATATAGATTGAGTAGCTCTTGCCCAAAATGCTTGGTACCATTGTTTCAGATTTTGGAATTGTTTTGGATTTTGGAATATTTGCATATACACAATGAGAAATATGGGGGATGGGACTATCACAAAATTCATTTATATTTTGTATACACCTTTTACACAAGGCCTAAGATAATTTTAAACACTTTTCATCCACCTGTTTTGATTGTGACTTGCTGATGAGCATTAGGTATAGAATTTTCCACTTGTGGAGTCATATCAGTCCTCAAAAAAAAAAATGTCAAATTTTGGAGCCATTTTGGATTTTTGGATTAGGGGTGTTTAGCCTGTCCTTTTATTATGTATCCATCATATTGCTTTTTTCTTTTGTTGGGGGGGTGGTTACTGGGGATTGAACTCAGGGGCACTCAATCACTGAGCCACATCCCCAGCCCTATTATGTATTTTATTTAGAGACAGGGTCTCACTGAGTTGCTTAGTGCCTCGCTTTTGCTGTGGCTAACTTTGAGCTCACGATCCTCCTGTCTGAGCCTCCTGAGCCACTGGGATCATAGGCATGTGCCAGTACACCTGGCTGCTATCTCTTTTCTGTACTGCAATCCAAGCTGTGTGGTAGCAAGAGTTTTGTTTTCATCTCCCTAGCCCCAAGCACGGTACCTATTTACTGAATGGTGAAATGAAGATGTACTGATCAATATACTGTGAAACTAGTAAGCTTAGACATTGCCAGGGGCATTTTCAGCCAGTATCATTTTGGAAAGCAATTATAGAAACATTTATCAAGGATCATAAAACGTTGACTATTCTGTAACCCAGTGACTCTACAGCTAGTAATTTTTCTTTAGGAAATAATAAAAATGCTTTGCATGTGTTATTCATTGTTATATTACTTACATACACAAAATACTGGAAGCCACCTAAATTCCAGCAATAAATGACTAAGTAAATTATGACATGATAAAAAGATGTTACTGGACTCCCAGGCCAGACTCCTGACTCTGGAGTTCCAATAAACCAGGTCCAGCCAATGGCTCCAAAACCCAAGTGGAAAAAGAAATGGTGAAAAGCAGGAAAGGAACTTTAATCAATGTGATCATACTGGGAAGGCAAAGTGAGTTTAAGTGTCTCAGTCTGTCTTTGAGGTACTGACATAGCCATAGGTTTAAATAGAGGACCTGGAGACTCCCCAAAGACCCTTGGTTACTGGAGGAAGAGGTTACTTCTACTGTTTCTCCCAGTGGATTATATGCCCATGTGGGGATGTTCTAGAGCATAATTGATATGTGGTACTGAGGATCGAACCCAGAGCCTCACACACGTTAGGCAAGCGCTCTACCACTGACCACTGGGCCACAACCACAGCCCCTCTCTTGATGTCTCTTAATCCTAAAGACCCTGCTTTTTATGGGGGTTCCTGGCTGTATCCAAATAGTATTTTTTATAAAACCTGTTTGAAGAGTTAGTGTGTTAAGCTTTTATTTTTCTTAAAATAGAAGTGTCACGTGAGTAAACACATTATATTATTTTGGGATGGGGGCATAATCAATCACTGAACAGGGCTGGGGATATAGCTCAGTTGGTGGAGTGCCTGCCTTGCAAGCACGAGGCCCTGGGTTCAATCCCCAGCACTGAAGAAAAAAAAAAAAAAAGAAAAAAGAAAAAAAAATCACTGAACAGAATAAACTTCTATATTTTTATGACCTTTATTAAGTACCTAATTGGACCTAACCTAGGTTTTAAGAAAACAGACATCAGGACCTACAAAAAAGTCGTACTTTTTTCACATTATTTCTTTATATTTTTTGGCAGTGCTGGCAAATTAGCCTGGGGCCTCATGTGTGCCAGGCAAGGTGCTTGTTTTAGTCACCTCTTTTGCTGCTGTGACTTAAAGACCCAACCAGAACAACTTTAGAGGAAAAGTTTATTTGAGGGCTCACGGTTTCAGAGGTTTTAGTCCATAGAAGGCCGGCTCCATTCCTCAGGCTTGAGGATATCATGTTGGAGTGTGTGGCAGAGGGAAGCAGCTCATGAGATCAAGAGGCAGAAGAGACTCCACTCCAGATATATACCCAAAGCCAGGTCCCAATTCCCACCTCCTCCAGGCACACCCACCACTTTAGTTACCACTCAGTTGATCCCTATCAGGGGATTAAATCATAGATTGGATTAAGACTCTCACAATCCAATCTTTTCTCCTCTGAACTTTCTTGCATCGTCTCACACGTGGGCTTCTGCGTGACACCTCACATCCAAACCATAACAGTACTCTACTACTGGGCCACATCCCCAACCCTCTTATGTTACTTCCTCATTATGTTAATCCCTCTGTACACAATTTAGAAAATGTAAACTATTTTTGTCATCAGATTTAGAGCCCTGTGCTTATTTAGGTTGCTGTGTATATTTTTGGTTGTACTTGTTTAACCCATTAAGTCCCAATTTTTAATTCTGTGAATATTTCAATGAAATTGACACAGGTGCATTAAAATAGGTTGGAAATCATAACCTAGTTTATTAGTTGTATTATAGTTCTGCATATAAAATGTAACAAAGCATGTTACATGTTTTATCTTATTTAATCCTTAAAACAACCCTAGTAGACACGTATTATGATTATTACCTATATTATACACATAAAGAAACCAAGATTTAGAAAAATTTAGTAATCTGCACAAAACAGAGATACAGAATTTTTGATACCAAAATCTGTGCCATTAACTATGCTGCTTATTTACTCAAATGTAGGCATATTATCCATTAGAATAAAATACATCTAATAACTTTTAATCTGAATTTTCAAGTCACACCAAAGCAGAACAGTGTGATGAGCCCAGTGACCATCACCAGGCTTCAACGTTAATGGACAATTGCTAACCTTGGATCATGTAGCTCCTCCATCCCTACGCCATGATAATGTTCTACCATCTTACATTAGCATGCACGTGTGTCTTAAGTAAAACAATGACTGCTACATTATTATTAACTAAACTCCAGTCTTTATTCAGACAGTCTTAATTTATATCTCATTTCCTTCATCTGGGATGTTGCTTCACATTTAGTCATAATCTCCTTAGTCTCTTCTGATTGGTGACAATTTCTCAGTCTTGCCTTGTTTTTCATGACCTTAACAATTTTGAAGAGTATTGGTTATGTTGTAGAATTCCCTTCAATTTGCGTGCTCTTCTCATGGTTAAGACTGGAGTTATGGTGTTTTAGGAAAGTATCACAGGGGTGAAGTGCCCTTCTTCTCACATTTTAGGGGTACCTGCCCTCAGCATAACTCATTGCTGAGTTAATCCTGCTCACCTGGCTGATGTAGTGTTTCATGCTTTCCAAAATCTATTCTTTGGAAGCTAGTCACTCAATATAGCCTCCACCTACAGCCTCCACTCAAAGAAGGTTGGTGGGGACTAAGCTCCACCTTCTTGTATAGACTGTATCTACATAAATTATTTGAAATTTTTCTGTAAGACAGGTCCCAGGTGATTTCTAAAAAACTGACAATTACTTATCTAATCACTGGTCATTCTACTCCTCTTTGCCAGTGAATGGTCTAGGGATAGACATATGGTTAAGATTCTGGAAAATACTTTTTCCCCCTGGTAAAAAGATACAGACTAGGGGCTGGGATTGTGGTTCAGTGGTAGAGCATATGTCTAGCATATGTGAGGCACTGGGTTTGATTCTCAGCACCACATATAAATAAATGAGTAAAATAAAGATCTTTCAACATGTAAAAAAAAAAAAAGATACAGATCAGGAAGGTTTGCTTTATTGTCCCTATAGGCGAATGGTACCCTGTCTGGGCTACTATTGTGAGCATGTGATACTTAATGGCAGGGTCCTAGGATCCATCGTGTTACCATGAGGCAATAAGCCAAGGTTGAAAAGCCACTATTAGGATGGTAGAGAAAAAGAGGGGTTAAGTCTCCTATCTGCCTCCAGACTTCTTTATTGTCACTCTTAATTGGTGTTCAGAGACTTGCAGTCAAAAGCATTTCTAACAGATAGGGGTCCCTCGTACACCTTTTTTAACAACTATGTCCTTCAAATCTAAGGCATGGCTAGGGTAAAGGTCAACCAACAGAAATAAAAATGAGCTGAAATAATCTGGTTTTCCATTGAACAGGATGTATAATTACTCTTTACACCCTCAAGACTGAAAGTTTTAAAAAGTGAATATAAAGATAAAAAGGTGAGATTAAATTCCACTTTAAATCTATCAGATTTGTAAAAAATAAATTTTGGCAAGAATATGGTGAACTTTCACATATTGCTGGTGTACTAGTAATTAAGAAACACTTACGTGTTGAAGAGATGTTCACTGCAGCACTGGTTGTAATAGTAACATGGGGGCAATCATCTAAATATTTATCAAAAAGGAAAAGATAAGCCAGGCCTGGTGGCACATATCTGTAATCCCAGCAATTTAGGAGGCTGAGGCAGGAGGATTACAAGTTTGAGGCCAGCCTGGGAAACTTAGCAAGAGCCTGGCTCAAAAGGAAAATAAAAAGGCATGGGGATATGACTCAGTGGTAAAACACTTGCCTAGCATGCATGAGGCCCTAGATTTAATTCTGCCCCCACAAAAAAGATAAGTAAAGGGTTTATATTAGTAAACAACAGCTATAATATACAAACAGGAATCACAAGGATGAACATGGTTAGATCTCAATAACAGTAAGAGGGGCTGGAACTGTAGCTCAGTGGCAGAGCACTTGCCTGGCACATGTGAGGCACTGGGTTCGATCCTCAGCACCACATAAAAATAAACAAATAAAACAAAGGCATGCTGTCCATCTACAACTACAACAAAAATTTAAAACACTGTAATAAAAATTATAGAATGACAGTTTACATCACTTATAAATATTTTAAAAAACACATTATAATGTATATCTTCTACAGAGTCATCCTAGAACACCTATCAAACCTGGAAGATTACGTATCAATTTCATGACTTCCCTTGGAAAAGTCAAGAAAAGGACTATGATTGGGGAAGAGCACAAAGGGAATCCAACTCTTTACTGTTTATTTCTTTAAAAATTGCGTGCCGGGCATGGTGGCGCACGCCTGTAATCCCAGCACTTGGGAGGCTGAGGCAGGAGGATTGCGAGTTCAAAGTCAGTCTCAGCAATTAAGCAACGCCCTAAGCAACTCAGTGAGACCCTGTCTCTAAACAAAATACAAAATAGGGCTGGGGATGTGGCTCAGTGGTGGAGTGCCCCTGGGTTCAATTCCCAATACCAAATAAAAATAAAAATATCAGCGTCAAATAATAATACCAACATTGAGTGATACAGATGTTGATAAATATGCTTCACTGTATTTTTGTGTTTGGATATTATCATATAAAGACAAAAGAAATGAAGAATTTGAAGGAAAAAACTAGAATGTGAAAATTAAAAGCCACAGCTAAAGCCACACACTAAAAAGTATATTATAGGACATACATGGCCTCCACGGATAATTGACTGGTTCTCCAGCAGTGCCCACCAAATGATAAAACAAAACAATAAATAGTTTAGGAAGGATGTGCCTTTGTTCTGGCGAAGAAGTGAGATCCCCATCCCACTCTGGGTCAGTTCTTGTGAAAGAACTTAACTACTTGAGATGTGACCTACCAAACAATAGCCCTGACATCATCTGGAAATTTATTAGACATGCAGAATTTAGATTCCAGTCCAGATTGGCTCTACCAGAATCTGAATTTAACAAAATTTCCTGAAGATCTGTATGCACATTAAAGTTTAAGAAGTACCAATAAAGAGAAGCAGCAATTAAAATTTCACACTGGAAATTTTTCCTTTTTTTGGTAATGGGGATTGAACCTGGAGTACTTTACCACTGAGCTGTGTTGCCAGTCCTTTGGTAATTTTGAGACAGTGTCTTGCTATGCTACTGGCCTTGAATTTGTGATCCTCCTGCCTCGGTCTCCTGCGTTGCTGGGATCACAGGCATGTGCCACTGTGCCCAAGTATATTGAAAAATTTTCACAGTAGCTTTTGTAGCAACTGCCCAGTATAGTCATAGTTAAAGGTTAAACACTCATAGAACATTTACTGTAAGACATGGCTGATTCGCTATAATTTCCAAGATGGGTTGATTGCAATTTATAGCTACAAATACATGATTTAATGTGTTTGTTATGGGTGACATAAGACTATCTTCTCCATTTCATGTCCCATGGAAGTTCAAATCCTTAAACATTTCTATGAATTCTTCATGTCACTAAATTAGTTTTATTTGTACACCTCTCCTGGCCCTACTTCTACTCTCCCTGTTTTTCAGAGTGTAAAACTAGCCTCCCCACATATCCAAAGAACTTGTGTCAGTGAAGATGTCACTGAGGGTTTTGGGAGACAAGGAATGACTACGACTGCTACAGAAATGAGTTAATATTCAGTATTAGAACACCTCTCTTGGAAAGACTCTGCTTGAGAAATTATATATTACATGGCTTAATAGTTTCACTAAAAAAATTATGTACGGTAAATTTTAAAAAACAAAAAAGAAGGAAAAGAAATTATGCATGGTAAACAGTAAATAAATACCTGATAGTGAACTTAAATAATTTTTTAAAAACCCACCAATTAAGAGTGCTGCAATTACTTTTGTCATTCTAACCAAAGGATTCAAACCACGCTAATTACCATCAATAAATAAAATCCTGCAACTACTTGGGGAATTAGTTGTCTAATTAATGGATTTTAACAGAAGCTGGTTCCTGCTGGGTAGGCTCAGCACTTCTTTGGCAGTAAAATGAAATTGATGTGGTTAGTAGATTAGCCTTCTGACAACCAAACAAAACCCCTTAACAAAATCGCCTACCCAAAGTCTCTATTGTACATCGTAGGCCAGGAGTTCTTGGATAACTGCACATTAGAAGCACCAGGGAAACCTTTTAAAATGATTAATTCTTCTGGATGACATAGAAATAAAAAAAATACAGAAATAAAAAAAGATCAAGTAGACCTCACCTGAATTAAATGAAAAATAAAAACTGTGACAAGAAACAGTTTAAAGTGAGTGCAATCTAACAAACGATCAAGGCCAAAATAAAATCCCAGTGAAAACAGCAGGAACCCATTTTCACTAAAAAGTGAATCAAGTTTAGTGACAAATTTGAAAGCATTCCTGGAATAGAGAATTTTAAAAAGCAATGAAATGGATAAGGAGGACCCATGTATAATCAAATGGGAGGAACAAGTTCTAGCCTTCCACTGCAGAGGTGGAAAACCATAGTGCACAATGATTTATCATATATTTTATAAGGAACTAAGGAGAAGTTTGAATGTTCCCAACACAATGGTAAATTTAGGAGATGGAAATGCTACTTATACTGATTTGAAAATTACAGTTTACATGTATTGATTACACTGTACCTCATAAATATGTAGAATTATGAGCCAATCAAAAAATATAAAAAAGAAAATGACATAACATAAAAGGTGTTAATCATAGAGAATTGTGTTCACATGTTTCTAAGGAAAACAAAAAGATTGCTGTGATCCCAGCAACTCAGGCAGCTGAGGCAGGAGGGATCACATATTTGAGCATAGTGTAGGCAACTTAGCAAGATCCTAGCTCAAAAATAGGAAAAAGAACCAAAAAAGGGGCTGGGGATATAGGACAGTGATAGGGCAGCCAGAGGTTCAATTCCCAAGACTGAAAACAACAAAGAAAACCCAAAGAGAACAGAGATGAACAGGTTTTAACAGAAAAAAACTAAAAAGAACATCTAAAAACTTAAAAGAATCCCGAAAGCAAAGCAAAACAAACATCCAGAATTTGAAGAAATCAAGAAGACTCACATGTTCTAGGAAAAATCAACAAGAGATACACTGGTCAAGTTTTGAAATTTAGTGGGCCAGATAAAATAACTGCATCATCTCTCCATCTTTAAAATATACCCTTTTCATCCATTAAGAGACAAAATGGGGCTGGGGTTGTGGCTCATGGTAGAGCGCTTGCCTGGCATGTGTGAGGCCCTGGGTTCGATCCTCAACACCACATATAAATAAATAAAATAAAAGATCCATTGACAACTAAAAAATGTGTTTAAAAAAGTTTTAAAATTAAAAAAAAAAACAATGCAGAGGAATAAAGGAAAGGAGAAAGGGATTGTGATCCAATTAGAAAAATAACAGCAGGTGAGCAAACAAGAAAAATGACTTGAGGGAAATTCCTACAATCCAAAGAGGAAAAATTATTCAAAAGAATAAAATCCAGGGCTGGAGTTGTGGCCGAGTGGTAGAGCACTTGCCTAGCATGTGTGAGGCACTGGGTTTAATCTTCAGCACCGCATATAAATAAATAAAATAAAGGTCCATTCACAACTAAAAAAAAAATTAAAAAAATAAAATCCAAACTGGACTCTGAGGACAAAGAAAAATGGCCCAGTTTTGATGGACATGCATTGTGATCCAAGCATTCTATACCTATAGAAACTGTCATTCGAGAATGAAGGCAAAGATAGGAAAGGTCTCAGGAATTTTAATTACCCAGGTAACTCTCCTGGTGCTCAGAGTTTCAAAATGAGCAACAGCAGTGGGCAGCTGTGGACTTATCTCCCCAGTGCTTTCTCTAGGAATCCCGCTCCTCCCTCATCTACTGCTTCTCTCACTGCATGGTATCAGCAGAGAAAAATATGTATGTGTGCTAAAAATTTTTTAGTTGTCAATGGACCTTTTATTAATTTATTTATACGTGGTGCTGGGCCTCACACATGCCAGAGGCAAGCACTCTACCCCTGTGCCACAACTCCAGCCCCTAAAAACTTTTTGTTTTCTTTTTCACCATGCTCTTCTAGATTCAAGGCAACTAAATTTGATAACTGTTTTTTTTAAATTTATAGTAGTTAATGGACCTTTATTTTATTTATTTATATGCAGTGCTGAGAATTGAATCCAGTGCTTCACGCATGCTAGGAAGGGCTCTACCACTGAGCCACAGTTCCAGCCCAACTATCCGTTTTATGTATGTTAACAATCATCTCAATAATCTTTGAAGGCAGGTTTCCTGTCTTTACAGGTAAGGATTAAGAGATTCAGAGAAATTCAGTGATGTGTGGGAGATCCCAGAGCTGGTGAACAAGGATGTGATGCTAGACTCAGGCAGTCTGGATCTAGTCAGTGCTGTCAATTACTTTTTCCTATGCTTGACAGAGTGTTTTTTAAAAGTTTATTCAATAATCTCAACAGATAACTTTCCTACAAATGAAAAAGAACTATGCACAGTTGAGACTATTTATTGGCTATACTTGCAAACTGCATCATCTCTCCATCTTCAAAATATACCCTTTTCATCCATTAAGAGACAAAATGGGGCTGGGGTTGTGGCTCAGTGGTAGAGTGCTTGCCTCGCATGGGTGAGGCACTGGATTCAGTTCTCAGCACTGCATATGAATAAGCAAATAAAATAAAGCTCTATCAATAACTAATAAAAAAAAGAAAAAAGAAAAAAAGAAAAGAAACAAAATGGCCAGGCATGGTGGCGCACACTTGTAATTCCAGTGGCTTGGGAGCCTGAGGCAGGAGGATCACAAGTTCAAAGCCAGCTTCAGCAGAAAGTGAGGCACTAGGCAACTCACTGAGATCCTGTCTCTAAATAAAGTACAAAATAGGGTTGGGGATGTGCTTCAGTGGTCAAGTGCCCCTGAGTTCAATCCCTGGTATCCCCCCAAAAAGTACAATTATGTAAAATTACCTGTTACAGCTAATGCTAACAGCAATAAAACCATTAATAATTTTACCATCTGTAGTATATCAGAAAAAAGGAGGGTAATCTTCCTTATCTATTATCAGTAATGTTCAATTACTGCTCACCCAAACTCATTTCTCAATACACATTTTTATATCAACTATGATGCACACACATAGGATCCCCATAATTTTAAAATAATCACACTAATTTCCCAAGGAAATGGGCGTTCAAGGAATTAAGAGTTTCTGATCCAATACAGTTATAATGAAAAACCCTTATCAAGAAGTACAACTCTTAAATATCACAATTTCAGTGCACAGATACATGTGACTGGCCAGCTATCCTCTACAAGTTAAAATGATTTTTTTACGCAGTTAAGAAAATTCAGGTTAATGCTATCTTTTCCCAATAGTTAAGGCTTTGTTAAAAACAAAAGATTATAACAGCAAATTTCTCCAGTGCTAAGCAGACAACAGCTCTGGTTCTGGACATCTGCAGTGTGCCGAATTAAATAATGGAAATCAGACCCCAAGAGATGGGGTGGATGCAAAGTGTCACTGGCACATTTCCTGTTCACTCACAGCTGGACAAACAAAGTGACCAAAAGGTGCTTTCCTACTGTTAGACTGTCCTGTTTCTTAACAGTCTCAAAAGAAAGATATTTAACATTTACCTGAATATAACTTCTTAAAAAGAGCTAACGAAATGAAGACTTCCTTCACTTAATACTCTTTACAGTTCCTGTTCAATATGTAGTTTCCCCATACCTTTCAAACTCCAATATTCGAAGAAAAACTTGCTCTAAGTTGCATACTAATAAAAAAGGTATTAGGTAACAAATGATGGAGGCATTATTAAAAATTGATTTAGACAGGACTGAAATATAAGGTTCAGAAACAGCCAGAAATTCTGAAGAAACTTCTCTTCTACTCACCAAGTTTTAGCACCAGACTTATCAGTAACCTACAGACATTATCTGATTATGTGGGAATCAAAACTGACTACAGGTAGGAACCACAATAAATATGCCACGCTCTGGAAATTTCTAGGTTTAGTAATGCATAAATGAATTAAAATGATGCACAGATGCTTTGAATAAACACACCAAAAGGAAGCTGGGAACCTGGGTGTGATGTGATTCCACGTAACATCATTAAAGCTCTTTTGCTGGAAAATTCCCATCACAGGACCTACCTTAATGGCTGTGTCCTCAGAAAGGGCGGCGTGGTCCCTATTGGAGTTTGAATTTCAGCCTAAGACATTACTTCCCACAAGGTTGGCTGCTCCTGTTTCTATCTTTCCATTTAATAAGGGCTCTTCTCACAGGGAACAATGTAAATCTAATTTTCTCTTTTTAAAAATTATTTCGAAGTTGAGTTTTATTCCCTCTGAAATCCAGTGTATTTTACTTTATGTTTTTAACACCATTATTCTGGGGAGTGCATTTAACCAGACTGGCAAATGGCATGTAAAAGAATAAAATCGTCTGGGTTAGCTGGATTTAGAGATATGGAGGAGAATGTAACATTTACTTCCACTAAGGCAGATGTCAACTGCATTTCCTTTGTTTTAACCACTCCTTTATGTTTTAACACGTGTGTGGCTTCTAATGGTAGAGAAGTTTACAAAATGCAATATATCCAAGTCTCCAAACCCCTCTCCTCCAAGTTATCCATTATGATTGTACTTTTTCAGCTTTTGGCTACACATACATGCATACTTACACTACCATTTTGTTCGGCCCTCATTCCTTCATAAAAGAATGCTTGACTTGACAGGAAAATGTGACCATTTACAAAGTCTGAACAAAGAAAGACTAAACATGCAAAGTAGCATGTGCTTTTCTCATTTTGTTTCTAACTTGGCACTTTAAAAAATTATTTTCAAGGAAATGCAAACTATAGTTTATACCGCTATATCTTCTTCACCAACACCTGGCTAGTATGCATATCTTATTTGTGAGACATAAATGTCAAAATTTCTACCTTGGTATGTTCATTTAAACAGTTAATCTGTGAAATTTCCTTTCTTCTTTCCTTCCTTCCAGTAGGGGGGATTGAACCCAGGGGTATGTTACCACTGAGCTACATCCTCAGCCCTTTCCAAAATTTCTAAAAATATTTGAGGCAGGATCTCCCTAAATTGCAGAGACTGGGCTTGAACTCGCAATCCTTCTGCCTCAGTCTTCAAAGTTGCTGGGATTACAAGTATGTATCACTGCCCCCAGCAAATCTGTGAAATTTCAAATTAAAACAACCATGGCCACAAGCCCATAATAATTAATAAGAAAAAAAACAAATACCTAGATTACACTGATCATTTAAAGGCACACACACACACACTCTTTCTACAAATACTTTTAGTACTGGGGATTGAACCCAGTAATGCTCTAACACTGAACTACTACATTCCCAGCTGTTTTTACTTTTAATTGTGAGACAGGGTCTGGCTAAGTTGCACAGGCTGACTCTGAACTTGTGATCCTCCTGCCTTGGCCTCCAAAGCAGCTGGGATTACAGGCATGTACCACCACACCCAGCAACCATTATTCTTAATGTATTAAATTGGTACTAAATAGGTAGGAAAAACATGTTTTATTTATTAAAGGATAATAAAAGTCAAATTACAGTCAACTGTTAAAGCTTTTTTAAAAAAAATTCTAAAGTACAACAAAAATTAGTTCAGGGGTTTTTGTCTGAACAAATGATTACGGTTTTTCCCACAGCATGCTCCTCAGCCACATGAGATACTCAATGGGGGTGGAGGGCAGTTCTTTCCTATTCGTTGCTTATAATTCCTAAACAGTCAATATCTAGTATTTTACTTCTGGGTAAGAGAAAAAGCATTTTGGTCCATTAATTCACCTACGCGCTCCTGGAGAACATTAACCAACTCTGCTATTACGAAAACATGAGTGTCATCAATATCTTGAATGATGAACTTTTTCCCCAGGGCATTGGACTCATCCAAGTATAGTAGAAACTGCTTCATGGCAGGATCGCTGGAGAGAGAAACACATAATGAGAAGACATCTTGTGGTCAAACCACACCACAAAGACTTGAGCAAATAGAATTTTCAGGATGATTAAAGTTCTGAAAAATTATGCAATTCATTTCCTCTCTGTCTCAAGTGTGAATTATTTACACAGATGACTTTGTTCTAGAACTGTTAGTGCAAGTTTAAGAGAAAGAGGTCAATAAGATTTTTAAAAAATAATTTTTCACTGTCAAGTGGAAAAAAAGAATATTCAAAGCTTTGTAGTTAATAGGGCCTAGAGCTAGTTTTCTTAATTGATTTAAAAAAAAGTGAATTTCCTTACTTATCCATGGTAATCACATTTAAGATCCAACAGTTGTTCAATTCTACCCTGTGACAAATTAACTTCTGAAATGTTAGGCACTTTGGTAAGTGAGGGTATACAGGAAGAGGTAGATCAGGATTCAACCCCAGCTTCGTCACTTACCTCTTTGACCCTGAACGTGTACTAAACCTTCCAGAGCCTGGGTTTCCAACTGTGAGTACATGTAACAGAATTTTTATGGAAACTAAAGGAGATAAGTGTCAAAGACAGTATTTGGCTTGCAATAGGTATGAAAGTTTTTTCCTTTCATAAATTCAGAACCCCACCAGTCTAAACTATCACTCAGAATCTTTGAAGGAAACCCTAATAATAAAACCATGGTTTTTTTGTTTGTTTTTTTGAGAATACTGAGCTCATAAATTCAAAAAAGATACAAATTCAATTCTATTTACCAGTGAAGTTTTTAGTTTGTAATGAGCAGGGTAGTCATAAAGATTTGTGGAAGATTTTTGTAATTCTTAGAGAAAATATAATCTTCCACAATCTTTTGGTGCTTTGAGGAATGTCAAAATTAATTATGAAGATGACAATTTAATCCAAAAGAATCTGTGTAATTTACTGAAAATGTTTTATTTAAGTATAAACAAGTGTTAACAAAGGAAAGGATTTATTTCAGTTACTGGGTGAGTATGAGCCTTGGAATTGATTCTGGGAGTTTGGCTTTTACTGAATGTCATGATTTAACCTACATACTAACTTAAATTTTAAATGTGAAGATACTAGTTGCTGCATTGAGGAAAAAAAACTGGGAGCAGCAGAGGAAAAGATGGAAACAGGGAAAAACAAGGTAACGGCAGTAATCAGGTAAGAGCAGATAATGCTTTGGAGTTGGTGGTGACCCTGGAAAGGAGAAGTGGTTGAATTCTGGATAACTGTGGGCATATAGCCAACATAATTTGCTGAGACTAGACATGACCAATGACAGAGAAGAACCAAAGAGATGCCAAGATTTTTGAGCAATGGAAATATGGAGCTGTCTTTTATAGGAATGAGGAGTGCTGGTAAGGCCAAGAGTTTGGTTTTAGGCAGGTTATGTTGACATGACATGACTTGCCTACCAGCACCCAAGTGAAGAAGCAGAGTAGGAAGATGGGTACACAATTATGGAATTCAGTGGCGAAGAGTAAAATTCAGTCATCATGTATAAATGGTATTTGAAGCAAAGGAGTAAGTATAGCTACTCACTGAGCTTGCACTCAGAGAAGAGTGTAGGGACCGAGTCCTGGACATTCTATAATCAAAAAGTCAGGGAGAACAGGACTCAGCAAAAGAAATTAAGAAGTGCCAGGCATGGTGGTGCACGCCTGTAATCCCAGCACTTGGGAGGCTGAGGCAGGAGGATCGCAAGTTCAAAGCCAGTCTCAGCAACTCAGCAAGGCCCTAAGCAACTCAGTGAGACCCTGTCTCTAATTAAAATACAAAATAGGACTGGGGATGTGGCTCAGTGGTGGAGCACCCTGGGTTCAATCCCTAGTACCAAAAAAAAAAAAAAAAAAGAAAGAAAAGAAAAGAAATTAAGAAGTGATCACTGAAGTAGAAGAAACCTGAAGTGTTCCAGAGCTAACGGAACAAAACTATTTTAGAAAAAAGGAGTGAGCAATTGTGTTAACTGCTGTTCATAGGTATAGGAAGATAAGGACCAAGAACTGACTACTAATGCAGAAAGTTAGTGACCTTGACAAGAGCAGTATGCATGGAGTCACAGGAGAAAAGCCTTCCTGGCATGGGCTTCAGAATGGGCAGAGAACAATTAGGTGTTCTGAGAAATACCACTAACAATAAGCAGGAAAAAATGAGAGCACCGGGCACAGTGGCGCATGCCTATAATTCCAGTGGCTTGGGAGGCTGAGGCAGGAGGATCGTGAGCTTAAGGCCAGCCTCAGAGGCTAGGTAAGGCCCTGTCTCAAAATAAAAAATAAAAAAGAAGGGCTGGGGATATGGCTCAGTGGTTAAGTGTCCCTGAGTTCAATCCCTGCTACCAAAAAAAAAAAAAAAACAAAAAACAAAAAAAAAAAAACAAAAGAGTAGTGGGAGCTGAGGGAAAAAAAAACAAAAAAAAAGAGTGATAATTTAAACCAATTACCTTTTAAGCTTAACTTCATCTGGGACAAAACCAAGAGTTTAGCCACACCACTACCAGCAGTTTGGGAGGCTGAGGCAGGAAGATTTCAAGTTCAAAGCCAGCCTCAGCAACGTAGTAAAGTCCTAACCAACTCAGTGAGGCCTTGTCTCTAAATAAAATATAAAAAAAAGGGCTGGGGGGCTGGGGTTGTAACTCAGTGGTAGAGCACGTGCCTAGCCTATGTGAGGCATTGGGTTCGATTCTCAGCACCACATATAAGAAATGAATAAAGATAAAGGCCTATAAACATCTAAAAAGAATTTTAAAAAACAGTTAAAAAAAATAGGACTGGGGATGTGGCTCAGTGATTAAACACCTCTGGGTTCAATCTCCAATACCAAAAAGAAATAAAGTTTTGAGACAGGGTCTCACTAAATTGCCCAGGTTGACCTGAAACTTTTAATTCTCTTGCCTCAGCCTCCCAAGTAGCTGGGATTACAGATGTGTCTCACTATGTCTGGATCATAAATGTTTTCAAAGTCTGGGTTTTGTCTGACCAGATATATGGGGGTTGAGATTAAGGTCCAGCATAATGTAGGTGCTCAATAAATATTTGGGGGCTGGGAATCTATAGCTCAGGTGGTAGACTGCTTGCCTTGCATCCACAAGGCCCTGGGTTCAATCTCCAGCACCACAAAAAATAAATAAATAAAAATAAATATTTGGTATAAGTCTTAAGAGAACGAAAGGTACATCACAGGAGATATTAACCAGAGTCATAACTTCTAACTGCCCAGCATGACCTATTGGCTTTACCATTACAAAGGCCCCAAATTCTAAGTAGAGTAATGGACTCAGCCATTAATGGACTAGCCCTAAGTGATTCCATTTTGATTTTTTAGCCTGGTCTGCTGGCACCTAGCATAGGACCTTTGCTCGAAACAAGGGCTTCCTGGAAGTTCTACTTAACACTTTATGCACTCTGATTCTCACTGGATAGAGGCTCTAAGGAACATTAAACCTGGAATTTAGGCTGAGATAGCAAACTGACTCAATTCTATTAACAAAATTCACCTAGTAAACAAATATTTATTAAGCATCTCCTATTTATCTATCTACGGCACTGTTTTAAATGCCTGGGAAGCTTCAATAAACATGGCTTTTTTTAAGAAGCAAAGGATCCAGCAGCTCAGGAGGCTGAGGTAGGAGGATTTCAAAGCCAGCCTCAGCAAAAGCAAGGTGATAAGCAACTCAGTGAGACCCTGTCTCTACATAAAATACAAAAAATAGGGCTGGAGATACGGCTCAATGGCTGAGTGCCCCTGAGTTCAAATACTAAAAAACAAAAGAAGCAGAGGTTAACAAAAGACTTATAAATACTATAAGAAAATAACACTGGCTTTACCTTAGTTCTTCCTACTCTCTTCTCACATAAAATACAAGTTTGGATCAGGCTGGATTAATAACACATATTCCTCCATATTCTTTTCAGCTATTATGCTATAAACTGGTTGGAATCTGTACCTCTGCAACGAATCTTTGCTGCTGAAGCACTTGCCAAAGTGTTTAAGTGCACACGAGAGGTCTGCTCTAGTACCTGGAATTGGACACAGAAGTTATGTTGGGCATATGCTACTTGCTTCAGTAACTGCTGTGGTTGGCTAGATTTGGGAAAATGCTGGATGTGCGCCTGGCAGTTGATGCTGGATCCTAAGAGAGAAGTTTTCACTAACGTTGTTTTGACATAAAAATACAAATTCATAAACATTTTTTATTTAGCCTTTTTTTTTTTTTTTTTTTTGTACTAAGGGTTGAACTCAGGGCCTCAGACAAATGTTTGGCTTAAGCTTTACCACTGAGCTACATCCCCAGGCCCCTCGCCTTAGATCTTTGATACGTGATAAGTCTTGGGGGGGAAAGACTTTTATATCCAAATGCCTTGATTTTTTTCCTATTCATTGAAGTAAGTTCTAAATGACTACCATAATCATCTGGTTTATTTGTTTAATGTAGTCTCTGTTAAGTAAAAATTACAGGAGGTTATTGTTTTGGACTAAGCTCTTATACTTACTAGGCTAAAAATAAAAATGTAGACACTCATTTTCCTTATACAATGAAACAAAACTAATTGGAGTAACCTGTTAAATAGTTTTCTCTTCTGCCCTCCTCTTCTACTGGGGATTGAACCCACAGACACTCTACTACCAAGCTACATCTCCAATTCTTTTTGAGTCAGAATCTTCCTAAATTGCCAAAGTTGGCCTCAAACTTGTGATCCTCCTGCCTCAGTCTCCCTTAGTGTAGCTGAGATGATAGGTGTGCACCGCGGTACCCAGCTCTAACCAGTTATTCTTCCATGGATCTAGCTCATTTCCTTTACATAAAAAGGTGAATGTTCTTAATTAGGAAAAAAAAAAGTATGAAGTTTCTAAGATTCACAGTAAGAATGAATCTTTCTATAGTGAATTGATAAAAAAGAAATATTTTGCTTTTACACCTCAAACCCCGAAGTTATGGCCACAGAGTGTGATAAATGCCTTTTTAAGAGAAGGCATTCAATTTGTGGTTAGGTACTATCTGCCACTGGGGGTCCTGTAAATTATTCACTGAGGATTCGTGGGGGGAACACTGTTCACTAACCTGGCATCTATCACACCACACCACCAAAGAGCATCAGAAGCTGGTAGCTTCGCCAGGTGCAGTACTGCACACCTACAATCTCAGTGACTCAAGAGGCCGAGGCAGGAGGATCAAAAGTTTGAGGCCATGGGGCTGGGGTTGTGGCTCAGTGGTAGAGGTACTGGGTTCAATCCCCAGCACCACATAAAAAACTAAATAAAACAAAGGTTAAAAAAAATTTTGAGGCCAGCCAAAACAGTATAGTGAAGCCCTCAGCAACTTGGTGAGACCCTAAAAATAAAAAAGAAAAAAGGCTGAGCATGTGGCTCAGTGCTTAGGTGCTCCTGGGTTCAATCCCAGAAGACAAAACAAACCCAAGGCCTCTATTCTGTCTTTACCTCACTATACATCTCACCATAGCCAACTTTACTTCCTGAAACATCTTCCCCCTCACCTCACTGGCTGTTTTAACTGCTGTTGTTGGAATCCCCTCTGCCCAAAGTCTATCTGCACTATCCATACAGTAGCCTACTATTCAGTCATGTGTTACTTCACAGTACTTGAAGTATGGCTAATCTGTGAATGTGCTGTAAAATAAACAATGGACTTTGAAGATTTTTTTTGGTTGGAGGGGATATAGCACATGTTGAAAGAATACCATTTTGGATTCATTGGGTAAAAAAAAAAACTCACTTGTTTCATTTTACTTTTTTATGTGGCTACTAGAAAATTTAAGCCTATATATGTAGGCTCAAATTCTATTTATATTGGATAGTGCTGTTTGAAATGTTGGCACCTTAGGGTCTGGCCTTGCTCCTCCTGGGTCTTACGATCACAGTAAACAGTATGATCACCCATCATTGGCTCATATTAGGGGCACAAAAAGATAGAAATGTCCACAGGGCAGGGTTCCCAGATGAAAGAATTACTGATGGGGCAAACAACCAAGTGAGGACTGAATAAGACTGTCTCACCAATTCAGGTGTTAAGACTGCACAGTATTTAAGCTATAGACATTAGACTGCTTTGAGTAATTCAACTCTGTCAATCATCTTTTTAGTGTGCAAAACAGTTCAAGAAACCTGGTCTGAATTTTTGTCTTTTTAAAAAACCAGTTGGTGATGGTGAACTTATGCAAGTTCCTAATTTTGTGTAAGCCCTAAAATTCCAGTCAACTCCTGATGGCTTGAGAATATGGTACTGTTACTCTATAAGGACTAATTTAACCAATATGCTTCCTCTGATCAAAAATTGTTGTAAATAGTGCCAATTGCATCAATTTAACAGATGCTGAAATTTGGCACCAGGAAGAAACTTAGCCAACAAAATCTGTCTCACTTGTTTAAATAAGAAAATTGAAGTAGAAAAAGCTTATTTGATTTCATCCAGATTTTACACAGACAGGACTTTAGAAAACGTATATATATGTAAATCAAGATTTGATACATAAATTTAAAACTCATCAATTATCAAAACTACTGACCATTCTATAAGCACTCCTTTCAAGACGTTGACCATCTTTTTCCAGTCAGAAAGTGCAGATGACCTCAATAATCCTAATAAAAAAGAAAGTAACACCAAATTCAAAAACATCAAACTTGAGTATACTTTGGGGATTTGCGTCTGAAATTAGACAAGGGTCCATCAAAGAGAGCTAACATTAAAATACACAGACATTCTGATCATTTAACAAAACTAAAACTGTACCTGAAATGCATGAACATCATTATTAAACAACTTCTGCAGCCGGTTAAGGAAACTCCCCTTCAGGGTGCCCAACCCAGGTGTAAAAACAGGTTCATTAGGAGAATGATAAAAGCTCCCGGCAGGCGGGAGTTTCAGAATGGTAGATATGAAGGGGACTTAAAATTTACATAGAGAAAGGGGCTAGGGATGTAGCTGACTGGCAGAGCGCTTGCCTCACATGCACCAATTGGGCTCAATCCCCAGTACTGGCAGGAGGGGATAAAATTACGCAGGGCTTCAACAATCTCATTTTAAAGATGAGATCAAGCCGCAGTTCCCGGGCCTCGCTTCAAAAACACAGCACAAGCCAGGTCTTGCGTTCATTTGCTAATCAATCACGTCTCTCCATGACCTGCGCTCGAGGGACCGCCCAGCGTACCCCCAAATTAACCCCTCGATGCGTACGCCTGGGCGCAGGGCGAGACACCCCCACAGGAGATCCATAGGAGACAGTGCGGGGCAGCCGCCCGGCGCTGCCACAAGGGCTCGAGGGCGTGACACCGCCGTGTCCCCCAGCGCCCGGAGGACAGGCGCTGCGCCTTTCCTTCCTCTCCACTCCTAATTCCGGACCCCGCGGTCTGCCACGCACCACAATTCCCCCGGCCCCTCCAAGGACCGCCACGCACCTCCGCCCACAGACCCAGCAAAGCCTCGGCGTCGCCGCAAAGTGCGCCGGCGCCGCTACGTCATCGCGCCAGGCACGCTCCTGTGGGCGGAGCGCGCCGGCGGGAGGCGGAGCGAGCTAGGCCAAGGGGCGGGGTCACGTGCCGCCTGCCACCTGAGAGGAGAGCTCTGGCTGGCAGCCGGGGAGAAGGGTGGGCGCTCTCGCTGGCGGATCCCGAGGGAGCGCTTGGGGGCAGGTCAAATCCTCGTGCCGGCAGGTAGGACGAGGAGGCGAGCTCGTGGGTCGGGCGAGGGCGTCGGCGAAGCCGGGCGCGTAGGGGAGTGGGGAGCGGTGGCCCGACACGGCCGGGGCGCCCCGGTGAGGGCGCGCGGCCCCGGAGCGACTTGCGGAGCCGCCGTGGGCGTGAGGGCCTCTCTTTGGTCCTCCAGAGCCTGGTTCCCCTTTCTGCTTCGCTGCGGCGCTTCTCTGGTTGCTGTGGAGGCCAGGAGAGCACCTGCTGTTGCACCATCCAGGTTGGGTAGTCACGAAAAGATGATGACAAGAAAGCAGCAGCCTCATCAGACACAACTGAACCTGCCAGATCCCAGCTTCTTGCTCCCTCTCTGACCCTGGAGATTGGGGAGGTTGGATGCTGATTAGGTCTCTGAAACCTGTAACGGTCATTTTAAAGTGAAAGACCCCAGAGGTTCCTAAAGTTAATCCCTTTCCCAAATTCTGAGCTGTGGTCTTAATAGAGCTCTCCATTTTCCCCAGTTGAGATGAGTTCTTACTTTCGGTTCCTTGGGTTATATTGTACTTCCACAATTAAGCTTGTGCAGCTTATTACTTAGGGTGTTCCTGTGATCTCTTATGAACCTTGCTTTCCTACTTATTTCCCTCTTCCCAAACCTCAAATCTTTTCATACCATTAGTTTCTGTATTCTTCAGCACCTTTTAAAATTTCCCTCGTTTAGCTTTTCCCAAGCCTCTTTTCCTTGCCGACATTCTCCTCTTTGAGAATCAGCCCTCCATTTCGTGAGTTTCTTTACCTTGAACTGACATTCTTGAACTCCAGGTGCTGGATGGATGCCTGTACATTAATGACCTGTGTGTAATCTAAACACCACCTTTCAGATTGAAATCATTTTCATCTCTCTTTGTTTAAAACCTGCTTTTCTTCCAGTCATCCAGATTTAAAATCTGCATCCATAGTTACTCAAACATTCTCTGCACCTGGTGTATATCAGATACAGAATATTCTATTCACTTTGGGTGCAGTGGTAAACAAGTAACTAATTTTAGTGGGAGCAGAGAAACACTAAAACCAGTTAACAAGATACCAGGTGGTGATGTGATGGTGATTGCAAGGGTTAGTTGGTTAAAAGTTATCAGAAATAGCCTTTAGTTAAGATTTCTGAGTAAAACAAAAAACCTAATATATATTAGCAGCACCTTACTGGAAATTTTTAATAATAAAGAGGTACCATTCATAACAGCATTCAAAACTACATCTAGAAACAGATCAACTAAAGCTGTCTGGTCCTTTTTTGGAAGAAAGTTATAATGCTTTATTGAAACACATAAAAGTAGACCAAATAGCTGAATAGATATGCAATATTCATGGATGGGAAGACTCAGTATCAAAAAGATAACAGGTTTCTCCAATGCTATACATTCTGTGCAGTGCCAGTGAAAATCACTGTTTGGTTTTTTCATGGAATCTGTTAAACCTACATTTTATGTGAAAAGCCAAAGAACCAAGAATAGCTAAGTCAATTTCAAAGAAGAAAATTAAATATGGTACCTTTCTAGTAGGTATCAAAGCTTAATATAAACTTGTAATAATTAAGACAGTATGGTGTTGGTTCAGAAATAAAGGAGATTCATGGAACAAGATAGAGCACTGAGAAACACACCCATGTACACATGGGAGCTTAGTACCCTACTAAGTTATATCACAAAGCAAGGAGGAAAGACTGTTAAATGATGCCAAGATGCATGAATTCCTTTTGGAATAAAGACAAAATTCCTGCTTTATTCCATTCACAACAGTAATTTCTAGATGGATTAAAGAACATACCATGAAAGACACATTGGTAAGATATTTATAAAAAAATATAGAAGACAATGTCTCTGGGAAAGATTTTTTGTTGGTTTTATTGTGGTAAAATGCATATAAGTATACCATTTTTACATATGTGGTTCCGTGTTGGTTTATACAGTTAGCCCTACTTTTTACCTTCAGAACTTTTTCTTCTCCCAAGAAGGATTTCTTAAGTTGTAAAAAGCACCATTGAAGATGCTATTGCATTACTCCAAGTGAGAGTAGATGGTGGTTTTAACTAGGCAGGAGTGGTGTTAGTGAAAATGGAGGAAAGTGAATGGATCTGAGTATGTATTGGCAGCAGAGAACAAGAATTTTGCATAATTTGGTTAAAGGATGAGGGGAGAACAAGGAATCAAGAGTAACACCCCAGTTTTGTTTTTTGAGCTACAGGGTCAAAAATTTTACCATTTGGTTGATAATGATGGAGAAGATGACTGCAGGAAGAGTTTTGGATAAAATAATTGCTTTGGACAGTTAAGTGTGAAACTTCTGTTAGATCTCCAAGGGGAAACTTCTAGTTAGAAAGGTAGCAGTTGAATAGATGAGTTGGAAAGATTGTGGCTATTTAGAAATAGCCACAATAGCTATTAGCCACTGAGCTACTCTTGGTTCTTGGGCTTTCCAGTGTTTGGGATACTGGCATATGAATTTTACTACTGTGATGGGTTAGAGTTAGATCCATTACACAGCTGCATTACACAGTATAAGAAAGTAATGGCTTAGGGCTGGGGCTGTAGCTCAGTGGTAGAGCGCTTGCCTGGCACATGTGAGGCACTGGGTTTGATCCTCAGCACCACATAAAAATAAATAAATGAAATAATGGTATTGTGTCCATCTACAACTAAAAATATTTAAAAAAAAGAAAGTAATGGCTTAAACATGTTTGTGATTGTATGGATAGGCAGTCCATGGCTGGTGTGATGGCAGCTCCATGAACAGGCCTTGGATTATTCTGTCTTGCTATTTTGCCATCCTTACTGTGATGCCTCATGGTGAAGACGACTGCTTTAATTCCATTGTCATTTGTTTATTGTAGCAGGAGGGAAGAGGGAAGGATGAAGAAAGGCACATACTCTTAAAGGAGTAGATGCACGACACATCCTTCTATATTCCATTAGTCCGCTTTTAGTCAACGGCCACTACTTTTTAAAAAAAAAATTTCAAAATTCTAATTAGTTATATATGACAATAGAATGCATTTATGCATTTTGATAAATCATACATAAATGGAGTATAAGCTCTCATTTTTCTGATTGTATATATTGCAGGATCACATGGGTCATGCAGTCACACATGTACATGAGGTAATAATGTCTGTTTCACTCTACTATCATTCCTACCCCATACCCCTTCCTCTCCCTTCATTCCCCTCTACCTAATCTAAGGTAACTCTGTTCTTCCCTCGCACCCACCCCATTGTGAATTAGCTTCCGCATATGAGAGAAAACATTCCGCCTTTGGTTTGGCTTAACTGGAAGGAAAGGCAATGTGTGGTCCCCACCCCATCCCATTCTGGGGATTGAACACAGGATTCGTGTCTTGTGCATGCTAGGCAGGTGCTGTACCACTGAGCTGTATCTTCAGACTGTTTTTCCCTCAGTTACCCAGGCTGGTCTCGAATTTGTGATTCTCCTGCCTCAGCCTCCTGAATATCTGGGATTATATGCTTGTGCACTGCACCTGGCTGTGATGTAATCTTTATTCAGTTATCTGTGTGCCAAGCTACATTTTAGGTTTTTATTTTATTCTTTTTATGTGGTACTGGGATTGAACTCAGTGCCTCACATGTGCTAGGCAAGTGCTCTACCACTGAGCCCCAACTCCAGACAACAATTTAGGTTTTATTAGTAAGAATGGAGGCCTGAAAGAATGTTTAATTTCGCTCCACTTTCTTCTCCAACAGGGGCAATGAAGCTACCCTTGTGAAGGTCCCAGTGACCTTGCTATAGTTAAATTTAATGGAATTTTTGAATATTTGTTTCATTTTGTACTCATACTATCTCCCTTTTTACTTGTCCTTAGTCTCTTCAGAATTACTGCTTTGTTCTCTACTTAAAATTAGTGTTTCAGATTTAATGTAATTATAGCTTTAATCCTCAAAGCTCTTTTAAATAGAAATTGATAAAACTGACTCTAAAATTATGTGGCAGTTCCAGGGACATTGAATAGTCCATCTTGAACAGGAATAACAAACATAGAAAACCTATATTACCTAGCTCAACACTTACGTAACTACAATGATCACGACAGTGTGATATTTAAGGGTAGACAGATCAGAAGAATGTAATGGAGAATCCAGAAATAGGTCCATAGTATATATGGGCAATTGATTTTTGAGCAAGGTACAAAATCACTTCAATGGAGAAAAGAAAAATGTTTAAACAGATTTTACTGGAACTTTCAATTAGCCATATAAAAATAATTCAACCTCAATGACTGTCTCACTCAATACAAAAAAATTAACTCCAGATGGGTCACAGACCTAAATGTAAAAGCTATAGCAATCTTTTAATAAAATTAAGGGAGAATATGACATGAGGTGGGCGACAGTTTCTCAGGACACAGAGTGCAATAATCGTAAAACAATCAGTGAGACTGTCAATGTTAAACTTCTTTTCATCAAAAGGTATTTTTAAGAAAATAAACAAGTCACAGACTTGGAGTAGATAGTTGTAGTATATGTGTACGTATGTTTGATAAAGGATTTGTTTCCAGAATGTATAAAACACAATTCATCTTTTTTTAAAATTGTTTTTTAGTTGTTGATGGACCTTTATTTATTTATTTTTTCATTTATTTATATGCAGTGCTGAGAATCGAACCCAGTGCCTCACACATGCTAAGCAAGTGCTCTACCACAGCCACAACCCCAGCCCACACAATTCATCTTTTAAAAAAATTAAAGAAAAATTTTTTTTGTAGATGGACACAATACCTTTATTTTGATTGATTTATTTTTTATGTGGTGCTGAGGATCAAACCCAGTGCCTCACACCTGCTAGGCAAGTACTGTACCACTGAGCCACATCCCAGGTCCTGCAATTTTTTTAAATGAGCAAAAGACTTGAACACATACTTTTTAAAAAGTTTGTAAATGGCTAGTGAATATGAAAAAGTGCTCAAAATATTTAGTTTTGGGGAAATTTTAAACCAAAACTATGAAGAGATACTATAATGTACACACAAAAAAGGCTAAAATCAAACAGACTGACAGCATCACACATTGACAAGGATGCGGAGCAATTGGAACTCTCAGACTCCTGCTTTTTTGGTTGCAGTGTAAAATGATATAGTCATCTTGGAAATCATCAGCATCTTACAGAGTTAAACATATAACTTCCCTTCCCTAGCAATTCCACTCCTGGGTATTTGCCCAACAGATATGAAAACACATGTCTGCAAAAAGACTTAAATAAGAATACTCATAGCTTATGGTATGCAGACTACTAGCCCCCTCAAAAGTGTTCATGCGCTGGGCACGGTGGCACATGCCTGTAATCACAGCTGTTGCGGAGGCTGAGGCAGGAGGATTGTGAGTTCAGAGCCAGCCTCAGCAAAAGTGAGGTGCTAAGCAACTCAGTAAAATCCTGTCTCCGAATAAAATACAAACTAGGACTGGGAATGTGGCTTGAGTACCCCTGAATTCAATCCCCAGTACCAAAAAACAGGTGTCCATGCCTTAATTCCTGGAATCCCTGGTTACGTTATGTTATATGGCAAAAAGGACTTTGTAGATGGAATGAGAGTTACAGATTTTAAATGGGGAGATTATTTTATATGGTCTGGGGTAGATGGTGTAATCACATAGTCCCTGAAAGTTGGAGGGGAAAGCAGAAGAGACAGGTGTGGCAATATAAGAAAGACATGCTGTTGTCAATTCTGAGATGTAGGGGGCTTCCTGCAAAGACCAAATAGAGGCCTCTGGGAATAAGGGTGGCTCCCGGATAACAACCAGCAAGTTGATAAGGACCTCCATGTTACAGCTGAATGGAACTGAGTTCTACCAATCACTGCAGGGAACTGAACTCTGCTTACATCCTGAATGAATGTTGAAGTGGATTCTCCCACAGAGCTTTCAGTAAGTGAAAGCAGCCCTGCTAACACCTTGGTTTAAGTTTCATGGAACTTGAAATAGAGAAATTAAATCTGGAGTAGGAACCTGCATTTTATTAAGTACCTCTGCAGATAATCCTTTGGACACTTTGAGTAACACTGTTTTATACACTAGTCTTTATTTAAGCAATCATCTCACCTCATCCTGAGAGGCTGGGACTACAGATGTATGCCACCACTCCTAGCTCTCCCCTATTCTTTAATAACTTCATCCAAACCCATGGCTCATGACTCACATTTTTATCTATAGATTAGACCTCTGCTGAGCTAACATTGCTTATTGGGACACTATCCAGTATTTCATAAGAGCCTTAATCTCAGCATGTTGAAACTGGAATCCTTTATGCCAAAGTCATTTCTAGCTTTTCCCTATTTTAGTTAATATTATTCCTGTATACTTAGTGATCCAAGCCAGAAACAGAACCATATTTGTCTCATTCCTCTTCTTCTTTCCCACTATTCCTCATTCAACTGATTTATTTGATTTGGTGATTCTCATAATATCTCATAATTCTGTTTCTTCTTGATCATTCTCAGGGTCACTATCTTCAAGTACATTTTTCTCCTTGATTATTGTTAAAAAATCTCCACATTAGTTTTTCCCATCTCTAGTTTGGCTATTCTTCAACCTAATTTTCATCTCATTAATTTTTCTAAAAGCAAGTAAATTTTTTTTTTTTTTTTTGGAACCAGGTATTGAACTCAGGGACACTCAGCCACTGAGCCACATCCCCAGCCCTATTTTGTACTTTTATTTAGAGACAGGGTCTCACTGAGTTGCTTAGGGCCTCACTAAGTTGCTGAGGCTGGCTTTGAACTCGTGATCCTCCTGACTAAAATTTTGATTGTTACTCCATTTCTTTTTTTTTTTGGTACTGGGGATTGAACCCAGGGGCACTGAGCCATATCCCCAGCCCTATTTTGTACTTTTATTTAGAGACAGGGTCTCACTGAGTTGCTTAGGGCCTCACTAAGTTGCTGAGGCTGGCTTTGAACTCGCTATCCTCCTGCCTCAACCTCCCAAGCGCTGGGATTAAAGCGCTGGGATTACAGGCGTGCGCCTGGCTCCATTTCTTAATTTAATCTTCCAACAACTTCGTATAACTCAGGGAGTTTTAGACTTCTTAGGTAGAAGGGGCTTTCATGATCTGAGTGACCCCTGCCTTCACACTGTCATTTAACAGAACAAGTTGGCAGAAAACCAGAAAGGAAGACTTAAGAAACACTATCAATCAATTCAACCTAGTAGACATCTGTAGAAGACTGTCTAACAGTAGTAGATTATATGTTCTTTTCAAGTGCATATGGAACATTAATCCAGATAGACCATATTCTGTATCATAAAGCAAACCTTAACAAGATTTAAGAGTTCAATGTATACAAAGCCTGTTCTCCAGCCAAAATGGAATTAACATTCAATAACAAAGATATCTAGGAAAATCCCAAATGTTGGGGAATTAAATAATATGGGATACTTCTAAATATCCCATGGGTTAAAGAAGAAGTCAATAAAATAAGAAAATATTTTTAATTGAATAGAAGAAGAAATCCACATTGTGTATCAAAATTTGAGGATACAGTGAGAGCAGTATTTAGAGGGTCATTTTTAGTATTAAATACTTAGAAAAGAAGAAATCATAGATCAATGATTTGAACTTAAGATTTTAAGCAACTAGAGAAATCAGAAGCAAGCAGAAGCAAGCATTTGCAATCAGAGCAAGCAGAAGAATAAGGTAAAAGCACAATTCAGTGAAACTGATGATAGAAAACAGAGTCCTTCAGTGAAACTGAAAGCTTTTTCTTTGAATATATCAGTGGAAGCTGGGCTTGGTGGCATATGCCCCTAAGCACCTGGGAGGATCACTTGAGCCTAGGAGTTTGAGACTGTCCTGGGCAAGACAGATCCTATTTCAAAGAAAGAAAGGAAGGAAAGTAAGTGTCAATGAAATAAACTGTTAGCTGGATTGGCAAAGGTAAGAAAGAGAAGATACAGATCACCAAAATCAGGAATGAAAAAAAGGACATCACTCTAGACCCTGAGACAATACTGGAAAACTATTTAAGACCTTTTAAGGAAGAAAGAATAGCAATTCTGCATTAACTTTGAGCATGTAGAAGATGGAACATTTATGAACTTATTTTCTAAGACCGCTACCACTTTGATAGGAAACAAGAGATATAACAAGAAAACTGGAGATTAAGATTACTTCTCACATGAACAAAGACACAGATATCCTTAACAAAATACTAGCAAGTCAAATCCAACAATATGAAATGCTATACTATATTCACACACAAAACCTGTGTACAAATATTTATAGCTGCTTTATTCAGAATCATGAAAAACTAAACAACTCAAACATCCCTCAGCTGGGAAAGTATGAACAAATTAGCGAATCTATACAATGGAATGATACCACCTAGTAGAATGAGCTACTGATAGTGCTAGTACAAAAATGTGAATGATTCTAAAGTGTATTTTTAAGTTTTTTTAAATTTAGAAACATTTTTAAATTTTTTCTAATTAGCTATACATGACAGTAGAATGCATTTTGACACATACATAAATGGAGTGTTACTTTTCATTCTTCTGGTTGTACATAATGTAGAGTTACACAGGTCTTGTAATCATATATGCACATAGGGTAATAATGTTCGAGTCATTCTACTATCATTCCTCCCTCTATACCCCCTCTCCTCCCTTCCCTTCCCCTCTGTCTATTCCAAAATATTACTATTCTTCTCTAGCCCTCCCTATCTTATTATGAATTAGCATGTGCATATCAGAGAAACATTCAACCTTGGGTTCTTTAGGATTGGCTTATTTTACTTAGCATGATAGTCTCCAGTTCCATTCATTTACTGGCAAATACCATAATTTCATTCTTCTTTAAGGCTGAGTAATATTCCATTGTGTATATGTACCACAATTTCTTTATCCATACATCTGTTAAAGGGCACCTAGGTCGGTCCTAGTTTAGCTATTGTGAATTGTGCTTAAGTTCATTTTTTTTTTTAAAGTGAAGGAAGCCAGATTCAGGCTATATACTGTATGAAGTCTTTGCAAGACATCCTTGCAAAGACAAAACTATAGGGACAAATCAGTGATTTTTCAGAGCTGGGTATGGGAGATTTTTGACTAGCTCTAAGACAATATAGAAATACTATTTAAAACCATTTAAGGAAAAAAGAATACCAATTCTGCATTAACACAAAAATGTTTGAATTCATAGAACTTTTGTATTTTTATTTGACTGTGTCTAAACCCTTGGATCTGTACATTTAAAAGGGTGAATATTACTGTATCTAAATCACTGTAAAGATGAAAAGTATATGAACAAAAATTGATTTACCACGTTTCCATCTGAAAGTGAGATAACTTGTAGCTTTATTCAATGAGGAGTTATTGAAAGATTTAAATCTTGGGGTTAACATACTCAGATTTTAAAAGTTGTATTTACTTCCAGAGAGCACCATTTACTCCCCCTGTATACATGAAAATTCTAAGTGAAGTGCAGTAGAAGAATGAAATTGTGAGAAGGAATAGAAGAGAAAACTCAAAGGAAGTCATAGCACTGAGGAAGGGAAGTTACTGAGTAATCAGAAACTGATCAAGACCTGAATTGCTTGTGCCAGTTAAAATCTCCTTACCTTAAAAGTGATCATCTTAAGGGGCTATGCCTTCAAGGAACTAGAAAATTTCTTCCCATTAGACTAAGAAAACAGCCTGATGATTTGCTTTTACCAGGAGCATGAAAGAATGGAAATTAAAACTCTAAATCTACACCTCTTGTGATTGTGGGGTTAAATCCACACTATCCTTTTACTGGTGTAAATCCAAATGGAATGCATCCATTTGTAATATCTGGATTATTTTGGCAGAGGTAAATTTGAAACTTCACTATAGACCAGAACACATGGGACTCCCACAGTAGATACTTGAACTGAAGATGAGCTCTTCACCAAAGATTACAAACATAAGCAAACAAATCTCTATGAAGGATAGAAATATTAGAAATATTAGAAATATTAGAAATAAGGGCCTTAACAGAGACTTATCAGTATGTTAATGGGAATACTGAACATTTCTCTTGTGATCCAGTAGACACAGACCAAATACTGTGTCTGGATCCTAACTCTAAAAGTTCAGTAGTGCAAAACAAAACCAAAGTTTATGAATAATTGATGTGATGAGATATTTGATGGTACTAAGGAACTATATTTATTTTGGAGGCATTTTGATAGGTATTTTCTCCCCTTAGGAAAGGCATATACCAAAGTAGTCACAACTAAATGATTGGACATTTTGCATTTTCTTCAAAATAATGTAATGTGGTGGTGTTGGAAAGTGAATATGGGTTGGGTAAAGGCCGTACTCTTTGGTACCAACTAGCTATATATGGCTACTTAAGTTAATTAAAATTAAATAGGATGATTTCATTTCTTTAATTACATGTGCCACATATTTGGACCAGCCAAACTTTTAAGTCCTCAGTACAAACATGTGGCTAGAGCGTTAGTCAACTTTTGCCATAAAACATATAAAGGAGGAAAATTTCATTTGTCTCAGGGTTTCAGAGAATTTAGTCCATGGTCAGCCAACTTCATTGCTTTGGTTGAAGTGAGGCAGAACATCATGGCAGAAGGGTGTGGTGGAGGAAAGCTGTTCAGCTTTTGAGAAACAGGAAATGGGGAAGGGGAGACTAAGGGTAGGAAGGGGCCCAAGGACATGCTTGCAGCGACCTATGCCCTCTATTTTAGTCAGCTTTGCATCCCTGTAAGCAAAATGCCTGACAGGAAGAACGTAGAGGAGAGAAAGTTTATTTGCAACTCACGGTTTCAGAGGTCTCAGTTCATAGATTGCTGACTCCATTGTTTTAGGCCCAAGGTGAGGCAGCACATCATGGTAGAAAGGACCAGCAGAGGACAGCTGCTCAGCTTATGTTTTAGTCAACTTTTTCACTGCTGCTACTAAAAGACCCAAAAAGACAATTACAGAGGAGGAAAAATTTGGGGACTCACAGTTTCAGAGGTGTCAGTCCATTAGACAGCTAGGTCCATTCCTTGGGGCTCAAGGTGAGGGAGAACACCATGGCAGAAGAGTGTGGAGGAGGGAAGCAGCTCACATGACAGTCAGGGAGCAGAGAGAGAGAGAGAGAGAGAGAGAGAGAGAGAGAGAGAGAGACACACTCCACTTGCCAGATTCAAATGTATAACCCAAAGCCACATGCCCAATGCCCCACCTCCTCCAGCCATACCCCACCTACCTTTAGTTACCGTTCAGTTAATCCCATCAGGTGATTAATTCACTGTTTGGGTTAAGGTATTCACAACCCAATCATTTCCCTTCTGAACTCTCTCACATTGTCTCAACACGTGAGCTTTTGGGGGATACCTCACATCTAAACCATAACATTCTGCCCCAGCACCCCAAAGTTCACACTCATCTGACAATGCAAAATGCACTTCGTCCATTCCCAAGAGTCCCCATAGTCTCAACAGTTCAAGATTGCTCAAAGTTAAAGTCCAAAGTCTTCTCTGAGGCTCAAGGCAGCCTAACCCTGTAAAATTAAAAGCAATTTGCAAGTATCCAGTATATAAAGGTACAGAGTAAACGTTTCCATTCACAAAAAAAAAAAAAGGCATAGAAAAAAGGGATGGGGCACAAGCAAGACCAAAATCCAGGGGCACATGGGGGCTTATTCTGTGTCTAACATATGGAGCTAATGGCATGATATCCTTTCCAAAGGGCTTGTGTAGCTCCACCCTTGTGGCCTTGTTGGTTGGAGTTCAAGTGACCTTTCTTTTGGCTTCTCTCTGCTCCATTTCTGCAGCTTTCCTAGGATGATGTCCCACCTTACTGGCATTTCTTAATCTTGGGGTTTTCCACTGTAGCTTCTGATTCCTTCTCATCTCCATACTTTGCTCTCAGGGGCTGCCCATAGAGACTCTGACCCTGCTGTACTTTCCCTGGCCTCCCTGTCCTTCCTTGAAATCTTCGTGGAAGCCTCCATGACCCCCTAACTCCAGCATCCTGTATTCCTGCAGAACCAGCACCACATGGTGACACCAAGGTCTGCCACCATCCTGAGCAGTAGCCAAGCCTCCAGGGACCTTGATTGCATCATCTTCCAAGTGCCTGGGTGACTGATCATGAAAACTTCCTAGGCCCCCTTGTGCAAGAAGAGTGCCCCCACTCCGTCTCCTCTCAGGAGATTTTTACTTTTACTTCCTTGAGTCTGAGATGGGTGTGGTCTTGCAAATTTCTGAGATGCCTCAAGCCATCTTTCTTATTGTCTCTGGGCAAAATCTTTAGCATTTCTTTAGTGGAGGTAAAGTCTTTAACAACAGCCAACTTCCTTAGCCCCAGTTTTACTCCCACTTTAAAGTCCAGGTTCTTAAAATCTTTTTGCTCTGCTTTCTGCTCCTGGTTATCACAGTAAATTTGACTAAAAACTGTCAGCAATATCCATGCTACTGCCTGAATGCTGTGCTGCCTAGACATTTCTTCTGCCAGATCAGAAAGTCTATCACTTTTAGAATTAGCTTCACAGATAGTTTCAGGACACAGGCAAAACTCAGACAACTTCTCCTCTAGAACAACATGAATTACCTCTACTCCAAATTCAGTAGTGTACTCTTTTTCCTCTTGAGCCCTGTCTTCACTGTTCACAGTCCTGTTGGCATTTTGGTCTTCTGAGCTCCCACCAGAATTGACCATTAAGCTCCTCTTACAACAATCTAAAGCATTTACAGCTTGTACTGCTAAACATATCAAAATTCCTCCAACCAATTCCAAAGTGCTTCAAAAGCTTCTGAAGCACATGATCAGATTAGTCATAGCAATGGCCTAGCTCCCAATACCAATTTCTGTTTTAGTCAGCTTTTTTGCGGCTGTCACTAAAAGATCTGACCAGAACAATTATAGAAGAAGAAAAGCTTATTTGGGGGCTTCCAGTTTCAGAGGTCTCAGTCCATAGACAGCTGGCTCCATACCTTGGGGCTCATGGTGAGTCTGGAGGAAGAGTGTGGTGGAGGGAAGCAGCTCATGTGATGATCAGGCAGCAGAGAGGGAGAGGGAGAAGGAGAGGGAGAGGGAGAGAGAGGGAAAGGAAAAGGGGGAGGGAGGGAGAGAGAGATATGTCTACTTGCCAGATACAAATATATACTCTAAAGCCACATCCCCAATGCCCCACTTCCTCCAGTCACACCCCACTTGCCTTCAGTTACCACTCAATTAATCCCATCAGGTGATTAATTCACTGATTGAGTTAAGGCATCAGAACCCAATCATTTCCCCTCTGAACCCTCTTGGATTGTCTCACATGTGAGCTTTTGGGGGATACTTAACATCCAAACTGTAACAGCTCATCTTTGGGTCAACAAACAGAGGGTGGGGAGGTAGGGGCCACAGAGAAGACACTCCCTTCCAGGACATGCTTCCAGTGACCCACCTCCTCCAGCCACACTCCACCTGCCTGCAGTTACCATCCAGTCTGTTCAAACTAGGATGGGCCGATTGGATTACAGCTCTCACAATCAAATTATTTCATCTCCAAATATTCCTGTTGTACTAGGAACTTTTTGAGTGATACCTCATATCTAAACCATAACATCCTCTCCATGCCCTACCTGCTTGCAGTTTCCATCTCTTCCTAGTAGTTCATTCAAATTATTAATTCATCAAATGGATTAACATTCAATGATGAGGTGAAAACCCTCATGATCTAGTCATTTCCAGAATCCTCACTTCTGGGCATTGTTGCATCAGGAATCAAGTCTTCAACACGTGAACTTTTTGGTGAACTGTCTAGATCCATACCATAACAGCTAGTAACTATACCTTAACACAGATATAGAAAATGTCTATCATGCAGACAGCCTGTTGGATAGAGCAGGCATATATTAAACAAGATTAGCTACATGCTGATAATTATCAAAGCTGGTAGGGTTCATTTTTTTTTCTATATTTCCATGCATTTGAAATTTTTTCATGAAGAAACAAACAAAAAACAATGAATGACCTTTATGAAGAATATGACAAAAGATCTAAAAGAAGACTTGATAAACTTTTTTGTGAATGGTCAGACTCCATTTATCAGTTCTCCTGTATTCTGTATTTTCCTTGTTTCTTGTTAATCACTAATCACAATTGGACACAGTTTGGAAAAAAATATTAAAGTGCTAGCAAAAGTTATTATAGTAAGTCTGTTGTAAATTTTAGGGGGGATAATTTTTTTCAATTGAAAATTTATTCTTGAGCTAGAAAAATCTGTGGATAATCCACTATGGTGGTGACATGGTCTTTTAGTTAAACATTCATGTTAGAGCTAAATTAAATTTGTTACATTGTTCTACCTGCACAGAATGTCCCTGGCTGCTTATTGTGTCATCTGTTGCAGAAGAATAGGAACCTCTACTCCCCCATCAAAAAGCCGCACGTACTGGAGAGAGATCCGTGAGTACAGTTTAAACAGCATTTTCATACAGGAACAATGATAGAATTGTGATTAAGTTTCCAGGTTGGGCTTCAAAAGCTTATTTAATCCATGATAAGTCTCAGATTCCTTTGTCTTTCCATACAAATGATTCACCCCAAATTTGTAGGCCCAGAGCCATACTGATACTTTCTCTTGGGAATTCTCTTTTCTTCCCTATTTTTTCAGCCAAATTCATGCCCATCCTTCCAAAATTAAGTATCAGTGCATTTTCATACAGCAGGTACTTATTAAACTCTTGCAAATCAAAGTGCAGGTGCCTGTACTCAGTTATGGGAATGCAATGGTGAGCAAGGAAAATGTTGTCTTTGCCCTGATGGGGTTTGGGGTCTGCCCTGATCTGCTCCCCCTCACCATAATGAGGCCCTTGGGCATGCTTCCTGGCATGCTCGCCTGGGTTAGATCTGTCACTTGTTGTTTGGTAGAGTCAGTACAGAACTTGGTTAATCAACTGATGTCCCCCGTAGACTGCAAACTCTTTGAGGGCAGTCTTACTTTGTTTATCCTTATATCTTGTTTACTATAAATGGCATACATAAGATATTCATGTAGTATTTGTTAAAGGAAGAAAGAACTTCTCTGAGAACTATTTTCTGTATTTATAAAATGAGAAGATTGGCCTAACTCATTTTTCTTTTTAAATTTTTTTTTAGCTGTTGATAGACCTTTGTTTTATTCATTTATTTATATGCGGTGCCAAGAATCGAACCCATCGCCTCACATGCTAGGCAAGTGCTCTACCACTGAGCCACCACCCCAGCCCTCATTTTTCATTCATTAGATAATAAAGAAAAAGTATTCACTATCTACTCTGTGCCACATACTACTCTGGGCCCTAACAATGCAGTATCCAATAGGACAAAGTCACTGTCTTCCTGCAGTTTGATCTTTAAGATAGATCTATTTTTAGGGATTGTTCTTTTTCATCTAGAAAACTGATTCTGTTTTATGGGGTTTTTGGTTTGTTTGTTGGTTTGTTTTTTGGTACTGGGGATTGAACTCAGGTGTGCTTTACCACTGAGTTACATCCCTACTCCTTTTCATTTTTTATTTTGAGACAGCATCTCACTAAGTTGCTTAGGGCCTTGCTAAGTTGCTGGGGCTGGCCTTGAACTTGTGATCCTCCTGCCTCAACCTCCCGAATTGCTGGGATTACAGGCATGTGCCACCATGCCTGGCTGATTCTGTATCTTAAATATAAAAAGAGAAGAAAGGAAAAAGGAAGGGAGCTTTTCTTCTCTCTTCATTTCTAGCAGAACCAAGTCCAAGAGTGGTGAACTTAGTTTAGGGTAGGAGACGAAGGCTCATGAAGCTGAATTTTGTTTAAGGGGTCCAGTGAAAAAGAGACATTCTAGTTAGCAGAGGAAGTAGCAATATATAGAGGTGTTCCTGGGGTGCTGGCATGAGGGTTGGAAGGGAAAGGCCATTTTAGAATGACAGCTGTAATACACACGTGAAGGTTGTGTGCAGTGCATGCACCAGAAACTTGATCACACTGGCTAAAATTAAATTTCTATTTTCTGTACATAACAAAGTCAGGATGCGGTCAGTTTGGGGCAGGAGTTGCGGCTTAGCAGTCTTCCTGTCTTCCTGCTCCTTTATCTGTATTGTTCTCGTGGTCACAGGACGGTTGCTGAATCCCTGGGCACCAAGAGGGCAGCGGGCAAAAAGTCATCTTGTGAGGCTCTGTCTTTGTATAGGGGAGGGATCCTCCTCATAAACTTTCACTAACATTGATGTCTGATTGGCTACAGCTGTGTTGCAATGCCAGCTGCCATGTAGTCGGGGAATTTGAATAATTTTGAATGTGTATGTATATTGGATAGGCAACTGTGTCTGCCAATAGGTTTTTTCTAATATTAAAAAACTCTTTTCCACGTTCCACCAAAAGCATAAATAAATTTATAATATGCGCGTGCACACACACACACACACACACACACACACATTTTTTCCTGACCTTTTTTGAGGCTACCTATATATGACACTTAACCAGCAAACATAATTACTTTGAGAAATGTCATTTTTTTTCTGCTTGACAAACATAATTCTTCACCATAGTCCTACTAGTGATAGGGAGAATTCTCCCCATTCCTTTATTTAATTGGTTGTTAACTAAAAGGAGTCAGAAAGGAGTGAGCTTCGTGGGGGTCACATTCAGTGGGAATCTGTAGTCCTGGCAGTATCAGTAGTGGAACAGGGTCTAGGTTCCCTCATGATTTTGTGGGGGATGGCAGAACAAAAGCTCAAGGAAGGGGAGAATGAGTGTGAAAAGCTATAAATATGAATTGTATTTAAAAAAAATTTTTGTAGTTGTAGCATGCCTCTATTTTATTTATTTTTATGTGGATCTGAGGATCAAACCCAGTGCCTCACATGTGCAAGGCAAGTGCTCTGCCCCTGAGCTACAGCCCCAGCTCCACAAATTGCATTTTTGCAGTGCTCATTGATTGGTGTGTTTGTGTCTGGGGATAGGAAGCCATGTGTTAACAGCAACTGATTATGTTAATAGAAAAGTATGAATAACATTACCTGATTATATGTGAAATAAAGACTTGCTTATTTCCTGTCACATTGCTAAAAATTAAATTCATCATACTGATTTTCTCCCTTTCTTTTTAAAGGAAATATAATAAAATTTACTGGATCACTTATTTTAGGGTAAGTGTCAACTGCAACATATTAATTGACCTCATTATATTACTATTAGAAATCTCAGTGAAAGTGATTTATAGGTTACATGGCGTGGTCAAAGGATATGGATTTAGTCACTGGTTCCAACACTGCAGTGTTGTCTCGATCTGGTTCTCAACCTTGAGGGATGTTTTCTCTTGGGTGTGACGTGTACCCTGGGAACTGCCTGCCTTTCCCTGTTGCTGTGAGAAGCCCGGAGGCCCACACAGCCTTCACACACGTAAAGTCACATTTCGTATCAGGACTGAAAGTGGGTGAAGAGGCCAAAAGTCAACTTAAGTCAAAATATTTTTGAAAATCCCTAAATCACCATAAAGCTCTAATGAAAGGAAACTGAGACTGACTGAGAAAACTGACATCTGACATCTCGTGCTCCTTCGGACGTGCCTGCACAGTGACTGGAGTGACCCTCTTTGTCATATTTGTTACTTTATAGCCTTCTTTCTTCAGGGAGGGGTATAGATGTTAAATGTATGTCTAACCCTACTCTATTTGCTAATACTTTGTTTCACTAGTATAAATATACAATCAGTTCAGAAGCTAAGGAGATATTTGGCATTTTATCCCAAAACATACATTTCTTCATGACATTGTAACATAAGGCAAAACTTATTTAGATGGATTTCCCCTTTGACTCATTCTGTACAAAGAAGAAACGTATACCCTTTTCTACAATGCAGTTGCTTTGTCTAGATCGCAGTTGTTTCAGGACTATAGTGGAAATTAATTGTACAGCTTTTAGTGAAGAGCATCATCTTCCCTGGAAAACATAAATGAACAGAATGTATTTGCTCCTCTTGACTGCTCAGATGGATCCCCAAGGGAGCACAGGGATCTTTGGAGCCTCCTCTGTATTCCTCTGGCATGTCTGGGTCTGGCCTTTGTCTCATCTGCTTGTTTTAGGATGGAAACCCAAGTCAGCAGAAGGCCCAGGATAGTTGAATTTGTTGAGCCTTTGTGTCTAGATTTATAGAGGTCAATCTAATGAGGAAAAGAATTTTCATGTTAGGAAATATAACAACCTTCTATCTCACATTTAAAAATAAACTTTAGATATAGCTTTTAGGAAAGGAGAAACTTGTGTATGGGAATATAAATTGCCTAATCCTTTTAGAAAAATAGTTTTTACATTTTCTAGTAAAATTGAACAATGTGTATACTGTCAGAAAGTATGTAATTCTGCTTTTGGATATATTCCCTGGAGGAACATATATATACACGAGTGTAATGTAGGCATTTTAAGACGTGTAATAGGTTCAAACAAGAGATGTCCTAAATGTCCATCCATGGTAGAGTGGATAAATAAGTTATAATACATTGATTCACTGTGTGATGAATTGCATACCACATCAGAATATAATTGCAGGAGCTACATTTACATGTAGCATGGTTGAATCATACAAACATAAAACTAAGCAAAAGAACACATCCAGTGCGATTCCATTCAAATGAAGTCCCCAAACAGGCAAATCTGGGCACTGTTGTTTATGGATGCCTATATAGGTGGTAAAACTAGACAATAACAAGAATATTATTACAATAAAAATCAGAAAATAACCAATAGAGGTGAAAGAAGAGTCAGGATTAGGAAGGAGACACAAGGACACATTGTGGGTGTATGGGATAGTGTTAATGTTGTTTCTTGACTGGATACTGTTATGAAGCTGTTATTTAAACTGAGATGTGTCTATGTGTGTGTATATATGCATAGGTCATTTGGACATTACTGTATTTCCCTGTGAAAACCTTAATAAAGAAAAGTATCTCTTGTGTCACATTTAGATTCTGTATTTATGATGAATTTCTTTTTTCTTTTTAAGAGGTTCTTTATTTCTTACATATGAAGTTTTGGCCCTGAAGAAGTCTTTGACATTAGATACTCAAGTGGTAGAAAGAGAAAAAATGAAATCATACATATATTTGCACACAGTTTTAGACAAAAGAGAAAATCGTGGTAAGTTAATTTCCTTTCTTTGTGAAAAGTGGAATTTAAAAATGAGACTCTTTAAAATTCTGTATCAAGAAGATAGATTCAACTCACTCTGAGAATCACCAGATCCTGAGAACTAAGTTCCTAAAGCATTGATTGAAGACCAAGTTTTGGATTTCTATACCTGATCCAAATGTTCACCTTCCCCAGAACTCAGTGAAGTGAGCATTAGCCAGCTGTTTTGTCTGAACCTGGAAGTCCCTCCTCACTTTGGGCCATTGGTTCAGAGGCTGGCACTCAGTTTGACAAGGATTAAAATGTGATTTTCTCATTTGGCCCAGAGATATTTCTGCTTTAAGGGATTTTATTCCTGAGATGGATTCATAAATATGAACACCAGCTTACTTGTTATCTGTCACAGAGGCTGAAACAACTGTCTTTCCTAGTTAGGGCATTTCCTTTCTCAATGTTTAGGTCACATGTGAGCCTCTGGGTAACTTAGTGAACATGACATTTTAGAGCAGGGGGGTACATTTTCATGCTGTGAGTCAGCCTCACTTGACTTACAGCTGCCTCTTCCTACGTTGTCAGCCAGCCTGTGAGCATGCTAAAGTCCTTAGAACAGCAGGCTCCACTGTCTGTGAGCCATGTGTATCACATGCTGGCTTGTTGGTATTTATTATTACATCATCCTTCTGTATTTCAACCTGCTTCTATGGTGTGTTTATAATTTCAACTTAGCATAGACAGTTGTTATGACTTGTGATTTATCTATAAAGTGAGGCTTAATCTCATCTGTAAGATATCTCCAAATTTTATTTCCATGTGGGCTGTTTACAAGGGACATTTTCCTGAATATTTTTAATCTTGTGCTTGAGGATTTTTGATAGCTTTAGTTAACATTCTTGTTTTATTTTTGCTTTTTTCCCTGACTTTGAGAGTGATCCGTGTTCCCATAATGGTGTTAATTAAATTGATAGTAATAATGAAAAGACAAGGATGTTATTTTATGTTTCCTTGTGAAAAATTTGGAGTCAATTGATTTAAATTTGCCATCATTTCAGGGATTGCATGGCTGGCACGAAAAGAGCTTCACAAAGCAGTAAGAACAGTATTGATAGCATCAGCCAAGATATTACGGAGTCCATTTATTGGTAAGTAATAAACATTTAACTTGGAACCTTTATCAGTCATCTGAAAGTCATTTGAATAACCAACTTGAGGTTTTTAAAAATTCTTTACTAATATTTTTAATAGCTATGGAAAATTAGTTGAGTAATTCTTTTGAATTGTACTTAATTTGAAGGATTTGAGGCTCTGGAGAGTTTTCTTCTCTCTCTGTGGTTGGATTATAGTTAGTTGTAAATAAATATTGAGATTAAATGTCACCTGTTCTCTTGATAAGTGTTACAGAATTTTAAATTTGTTAGAAAATCACTCCTATGCTTTCTCATAATGAGAATATTGCATCAAAAATGTAGATTTTATTTATTTATTTATTTATTTATTTATTTTTTTAAATGTAGATTTTACAACCAGGCAAATCTCCATTGTTGAGTTGTCTATAAAAAAAACTGACCTCATTTCTTGAAGATGTTGGCATCGTGAAGAATAGACAGGAAAGCTTTCTAGAATTAAAAGAGGCTAAAGAGAATTTATCAAATCCTACTTTAACAACATCTTTAAAAATATTTTGGTGAAAATTTGCATATGGTGTTACACAGGATTTAATCTTTTGGAAGATCATTGTTAGTGTTCTGGTTGTGATAATGCTGTGTAGGAGAATACAGTCTCATTCTTAGGGGATGTAGGGTGAACTATTGAAGGGAAAGTGTCATTATGTCTGCACTTTCTTTCCTAATGGTTTACAGGCGCCTGCATGTTGACAAAGCACATAGGGCAAAAGAGCAGATATTTAGTCTCCACGTGATAGGCGTATGGGTGTTAGCCCTTCAGTCCTTCATGTCTTTAAATAGTTGATCTGTTTCTAAACAAACTATTTTTAGGGGGAAAGAGAAAAAAATGACCATGAAGTGAAAGCCACCATAGTGTATAAAACAAAAGCACTTACATAATACTTAAAATAAACAGCAAAGTAATACAGCAGATCTGAGAGCAAACGTATCAGTCAGTATCAATACAGCTATGTGGATTTAACTCTCCTATTGTATATTTTAAATATTTATAAATTGCCTTTTGAAATAAAAATGTTAACTATCACCATCTTGTTTTTTTGTGTGACTTTGTCTTTTTGCAAAGACACTTTTAGCACGGTTGACGTAGAAGATCATGAGTGTGCGGTGTGGCTGCTCCTGAGGAAGAGCAAGGCAGATGACAGGACCGCTCGGCTGGAGGCTGTGAAGGAAATGTCGGAGACCCACCACTGGCATGGTAGGGAGAGCAGTGGGACTGTGCGTGGCACACCATTAGCTGGCTCTTGGTTTCTCATGGCAAAGAGAAGGGAATGAGATTAAGGAAGGGAAAAAAATCATGCAATCTTAATATATATAAAAAATATGTTCAGAAGTTTGAGAAGTTCCAGTGAACAATAAAATAGGAATCCTGCTGCCTGGTACCAGATATGTTTGGTAAGAGTAACCTCAAAACTGAGGGGGGTATGTGTGTTTTTGTGGCTTTCTACCAGAACAGAATTTCATTTGATTACATTTTTCCTCAAGAGAAATTCTGATTCTTATAGTTACTGCTTAATGCTTTCTTGTACTTTCTTTTGGTTCCTGTTTAATAAAATATATTTAATTATTTGCTACGACATATAATTATCTTTTCTTTCACTTTGAAAATCTACTTGGTTCTAATACTAATAATGAGCTAAATGTACCTAAGTGTGTATCATTTTTAAGGAATATTTAAAATATTGTATTTAAAAATCACAAGTTTTACAGTAAAAGTGGTTGAATGAGAGATTAGATCTGCTGTGATTATAGTCCTGGAATGAAGCTATAATTAATTAGTGGAGTCTTCTTGTAAAAAAAAAACAATGGGGAAAAAAAACCTAATGTTCTCAAAGAAAAGTTTTGTCTCAGAATAAAATTTCTGTCTTCATGTAAGTTAAATTATTGATTGGTTGGTAGAAATAATTGTAATAATTTATGATATAAGCTCACTTAATGTTAGTGGAGACTTAGAATAAAAGTCTTTCTCAAAATCTGCCCTCCAGGGCTCCTTTCCAGACTTACTACATCAGAAAAATCAGAAGTGTTTGCCCAGTTTATTAGCTGCTCTTACCAAAAAGAATGTCCCTTCAGTGGCTGGTATTGTGTTTTGATACATAAAGAGGGCATATTTGAATCAGAGTTCTACCATCTGGAATCTCAGACTAAATACTCATGGACATCACCTATGCCAAACCACCATTGCCTTTACCACCAGACATAGACTTCAATGCAACTTGTGTTTTGAGTACTGATCAAAACAGCTTTTTTTTTTTTTTTTTTTTTTTTTTTGATTCTGGGCATTGAACCCAGGGCCTCAACCGTGCTAGACAATTGCTCTACCACTGAACTACACCTCCAGCCCTTTTTATTATTTTTAAATTTTGAGACAGGATCTCCCTTAGTTGGTAAGTTTGACCTCACACTTGTGCTTCTCCTGCCTCAGCCTCCTAAGTAACTGGGATTTTAGGTGTGTACTACTGTGCCTGGGCTTAAAAACAGCTCTTGAATGCTAGAATTATTAAAAAAGAAGAACCTGTACTGATTCTAACTTAACAATTTTCATGTTTGAGCTTCATTTTTTTTTCAAAAAATTAGTTGAATCATGACCTGGTCCCCAGATAAATGTTAAAGGGAATGTGAAATCTGTTGTGGAAATGTTGGGTAATCAAGCATTGAAAAAGCATTTGTAGTTGAGAAAAAATACTTGGGAAATTTTTTAGTACAAACATATAGAACAGTTAAAAATGGGTGCTTTAAAGTAGTTTGTTCATTTAGTTGTTGTGGCAATGATAAGGTAATTTGGGTTTTTACAAAAAATATCCTTTTACAACAGATTATCAGTATAGAATAATCGCTCAAGCCTGTGACTCAAGGACTCTTATTGGTCTGGCACGAAGTAAAGACACCGATCTTCGCTTTTTTCTCCCACCGCCTCCTTTGCCATCTTTAAAAGAAGTGAGTAAAATAATCCAGAGTGAAATGTAGCTTAATGTATTCTTTAGGGGTGCAAAATAAGCTTTAAAAAAAATAGTTGTTGGTTAATTTTCACAAGCAAGTAAACTAGGATGTCAAACTGAAATGTTAGTTTTCACATGAAGATTTGATTCCTCCAGATCCGTTCTTTTAAGACAATCTTCTGTCTTTGGGGATGGGAAGCCACTATACCATTAGATGACTTCATGTAGTATATTCCTATCTGTGAGTCAGTCCCTTGATCTGAGCTTGCCATATGTAGATCAGGTTTTCTCAAATTTAACTCTGTTGACATTTTGGGCCAAATATTCTTTGTTGAAGGAGGCTGTTCTATACCTTGTAGAATGTTTAATAGCATCCCTAGACTCCATTCCCTAGATGCCAGCAGCACCCCACGCCCCAAGTTGGAACAACTAAAACTCTCCAAACATTGCTAAATATTCCCTGGGAGTGGAGGAGCCCTGGGTTGAAAGCCCCTGTTTTGAACATGGATAGATTTAAACATGTTTGTTTGGTTTGGTCTCACTATGTTATCCAGGCTGTTGTTGAACATGTGGGCTTAAGTCATCTTCCTGCCTCAGTCTCCCAAGTACCTGGGACCACAGGTGCATGCCACTGCTCCTGGCTAAATGAAACTCTTAGAGACTTCTATGTAAGCTGTCAGTTCTTGGAAAATAGAAAAATGAATATGTAAGATATTAATTATAAGGGAAAATGAGATAGTAAAGAATTTGGGATTTAAAAAGCAATCACTGTTAGAAAGGGTGTAATCATTTTAAATATTTTTAAAAGTTTTTATTTATTTAGAGTTAAGATGTCAAAAAGCCTCTGAGGTTGAAAGTTGAGAGTTAATAATTTGCAATAGGTCTTTCAGATACAGTAGCAGACAGGAAAGTATAGAATTCAAAATTAAGTGTTTACCTGGGTGTGTGTGTGTTTTCAAGTCTGAAAGCACTAATTTATCTCTGCTAACATGTAATAAATATATATATGTATATATTTGTATGTTTTGTGTACTTTGATTCTTTGAGGTTTCTTTTTTTTTTCTGTACTCAGTTGTTAAATTTGTTTATATTTTCTTTTCCTTTTATTTCAGGATTCTTCCATTGAAGAAGAACTCAGACAGTTGCTGGCTTCTTTACCTCAAACAGAACTAGATGAGTGTATCCGGTATTTTACATCCTTGGCCCTTAGTGAAAGCAGCCAGAGTCTGGCTGCTCAGAAGGTTTGCTCATTTATTCATTCAGTAACTATTTTTGAGTTCTTATTTTTTAGTTGTCAATGGACCTTTATTTTATTTATTTATATGTGGTGCTGAGGATTGAATCCAGTGCCTCTTACATGCTGGGCAAGTGCTCTTCTACTGAGCCACAACCCCAGCCCTCTTTTGGAGTTCTTACTCCTTCCAAAATATTGTGCCAGGGCTAGCTCTCAGAACCTAAGAGCCATTTTCCCAGTTACTGAAATGAACATACTGACTTCTGGTTTGTGCCATGTACTGGGCCAGGTGTCAGGGATAACAGAGTCAGGTAAATAGTCACAGAAGCATGCAAGACAGGTATAGGTTCAGGCGTGGTGGCACACACCTGTAATCCTAGTAAATCCCCCTGAAGCAGGGGGATTGAAAGTTCAAGGCCAGCTTGGGCAACTTAGTGAGACCCTGTCTCAAAAAAAAAAAAAAAAAAACACCCCAAAAAGGGGGATGTAGTTTGGTGGTACGACGCTCTTGGGATCCTTTTTACTGGAGAGTCCCTTGTACTGGAGGGGGAAAAAAAAAAGGAAAAGGGGTACAAGTTATTTCACTCTGCTCACTCTACTTAGGCGGTCATTTCAGGCTTCACAGGAGGGGACTCTCTTAAATTGCAACTTTTTTTTCTTTTGTGATACTGGGGATTGAGTTCAGGGACACTCTACCCTTCAGCCCTTTTTAGTTTTTATTTTAGGATAGGATCTTATTAAGTTGCTGAACCTGGCCTCTAACTTGTGATCCTCCTGTCTCACCCTCCCAAGTAGCTGGTTAAATTGCATCTTAAAGAATAAGTAGATAATAATTTGCAAGGTTTTAAGTATCACCTCTTTGCTGCTTAGCTTAGATTGATATCTCTAGCCCTGTGTTATAATCTAAGCATGAGACTTGAATATTCAGCCTCCTACTTGATATCTCTGCTAGAATGCATCCCTTCCTTTCCTCTTCAAAACTCTTCCTGCTTTTATTTTTCCTCCTTGTTAGTGGCATAGCATCCACCTCGTGGCTTAAGCTCAACACTCAGACCCCTATCTCCTCCTCGGGTGTCCCCCTAGACAGTAGCATGCAGGTTGTCCCTGCAGACCAATCGAGTCCATTTATCTCCCCTTTTTCCTGCAGCCACTTGCTCCTGGCCACCATGGCTTCTCCACAGTACTCCATTCTTTCCTTTTGGCTTTTGTTCTTTCACTTCCTTAATTAAAAATCTCTTTGAGGTGCTTGTATTATTTCACTTTGGGGGGGAATCAGTTCCTGTTTGTGCCGGCACCAGCTCTCCCGTGGTTAATTGTTTCCTTACATGGGCTGAGCCTTTGGACTGAAGTGGGTTTTCCTGTGGGACTTCCAGGCCCCCTTATAGATTTGTCCCTGCAGAGCAGTTTTTGTGTTGGTTCTCCTGGGTGCCCCAGGCATTTCACTTTTATAGGACTAGATCTTTATGTTCATTTCTAAGTTTGGAACTTCTGTGGTACTGATGTAGTATAAATTCAGGTATTTCATGGTCTTAGGATTGTGATTTTTCATAGAACACATTTTCCCCCACCCAAAGCCCTGAGCAACAGCAAGCTTTCTTGTTGATTTCATGGGCTGGCAGGAGGAGTTTTTCCAGACCCCCTTTTGGAGAGGAGGCAGCTTTTCAGGCAGCTTTTTTCTCTGCTTTATGCAGAAATCTTAAATCTAGCTCCTGCAGAATGAGACCCCAATGTGTTCAGATCCCATCTCCAAAGCCCTCCTTTCCCTATGATCAACTCCTGCTTGTATTGTCTCCAGTTTTACCCCCATAGCTTTCTCTTGATTTCTTTTTTTCTTTAGAGCTTGTCTATGTTTAAAATAAATTTTTAACATATATTTTATATGCCAATAGACAGTTGTAAGACATAAAGTTTTAGCATCGAAGGATATGAAAACCCAAGGAGACTCTAACACAGGCGAGGAATTATAAGGTTGAGGAGATCATCCCAAAGGAAGAGAACAGAGCACAGGTGGAAGTACAGTCTGGTCAGGGCTCTCATAGTACTTCTGGGGATATTCAACTGCTGCTGCTACCATTCCCCTGGAGTAAGGTGGTCCTCACATGAAAAAAGTCATCCTGATGCAGGTTTTCATGTGGTCCCCCTCTTCCTCTGCTCCTAATGTCTTAACTATGGGCCCATTCACCGATCCATAACAAGCATAAAATTTCCCAGTACATACTCAAGGTCTTCTTCCAAGTGAATCAAAGGACAGTGTCCCAGGTGTAGCATCCTAAGCAGCCTCCTACTTCAGGCCCATCTGAGGCTATTGCTGAATTCCTGTCTTCTTGTGCTATCATCTCAGCATTTTTAATAAAATCTCAGATCTCTTGGAGAAAAATAAATAATCATCACTGTCATTGTAATAACAATGTAATCTACTCAAAGAAGTCAAGTTGCTTTATCAGTAAAACAAATCATAGTATTCTACATTCTTTTTTCAGTGGAATGACATCCTTTTCTCATTTTCCCTTTTATGAGAAATTAGGGACACATCAGTACATAGTCTAGTATACTTTGTAGAATTTCCCCTTTGGGACCAGGTCTTAGAATCACTCCAATGAGTTCTAACCAGTTTTCTTTTTGATGCTCAAAATGCCATTGCCTGGTCAGGAGAGCCCTTCCTTTGGGCTGATCTCCTTAACATTTTTATTTGGGGGTACCAGGGATTGAACTCAAGGGCACTCGGCTGCTGAGCCTCATCCCCAGCCCTATTTTGTATTTTATTTAGAGACAGGGTCTCACTGAGTTGCTTAGTGCCTTTCTTGCTGAGGCTGGCATTGAACTCATGGTCCTCCTATCTCAGTCTCCTAAGCTGCTGGGATTACAGGTGTGAGCCACCACTTAACACTTCTGACACCAGATGTGTGGGGAATTTTTCCCTACACACCATTCAGTTGGGTGTCCTCTAATTCCACTCAGTATTGATACTGTTTGTATGGAGATAGCATCAAACCCATAGGTTGAGGGCTCTGCCCCAAGACAGCCCCTACTTCAGATACCAACTACAAACCGCAGGTTGTTACCTGAATTTCTGTTTGTCTCTTTAAAATTGGGTTCCCATGAACTCTTCCCTCAGGTCTGAATAATTTACTAGGATGGTTTTATTTATTTTTAAAATTTTTTTTAGTTATCAATGGACCTTTATTTTTTATTTATTTATATGAATGCTGAGAATCAAACCCAGTGCCTCACACATGCAAGGCAAGTGCTCTACCACTGAGCCTCAACCCCGCCCCCTAGGATGGTTTTAGAACACTAAAAAAGAAACCACTTTACTTATATTCACCAATTTATTATAAAGGACGCAGGAGAATAGCCAGATGAAAGGGATGCCAAAGGAGAGGTGGGAAGGAGCACAGAGTGCCTTCTCGCACATGCTCTGGGAAGCTTTGTGTTCAGCTCTCGGTCAGCTGTCTGAACCCTATCCTTTTGGGGGTTTTGGAGGCTTGTTGTATTGGCACAATTGACAGCATCATTAGCTGCAGGTGAGGGACTCAATCTTTAAGGGCTTCTCCCTCCCTGAAGGTTTGGGGTTGGGTTGCTGAAACTCCCAACCCTCTAATGCTCTTGGTCTTTTTGGTGATCAGCCCCCACCTGAAGCTATCTAGGGACCCCTAGCCACCAGTCATCTCATTAGCATACAAAAGGTACACTTCTGACTCTGGAGAGTCCTAGAGTTTTAAGAGCTGTCTATCAAGAACCAGGGCAGAGATCAAATATGTATTTATTATTATTTCCCAATGTCAACATTTGTGTACAAGTTTGTATGTGTGTGTGTATGTGTATATATGTGTATGTGTGTATTATATTCCAGGCCTGGAATTGAACCCAGGGGTGCTGTACCACTGAGATGCACCCCCAGTCCTTTTCATCTTTTATTCTAAGTCAGGTCTTACTAAGTTGTCAGGCTGACCTCAAACTTATAATCCTCCTGTCTCATCCTCTTGAATAGCTGGAACTTTAGGTACATGCCACCATAATAAGTTCAACATTTTAAATTTTGAAGAAGTCAGATTTATACATTTTTTTTCTTTTGTTACTTGTGCCCAAGAAACCATGGGCCTGTTATTCTCAGTAATTTCTTACCTAAATCTAGGTTTCCCTTCCTAATCTCAGGCTTCCCTTTTCATCTGGAAGCCAGGGAAAATTTTGGCAGGCCCTGTCTAACACTTGATAGTTTGGGCAAGTCCAGGTCCAGGCTATTTATAGGGTCATCTTGGGGACATGGATGGTTCACGGTGCTCTGCTGTAGCCCTGCCCAGCACCGTCAGTAGCTCCTCTCCTGCATTCCCGTGCCAGACCTAACCCCTCACCTGATGTTACTGTGTGGTTAGTGTTCCTCTACCTGCTATAAGATTCTGTCTCTGCATTTCCCAACATTTCCAAGTGAAGAGAGAAAGTGCTTCATTGCCACTGTGCACTTTGCCCAAAAGTTACAGCTTCAGCCAGGAGTTTAGAGCTTCATGGTTTAAACTGACCTCACATATGTGTACGTGTGTTCATAATTAGCATAGAATGTGTGTGTGTGTGTGTGTGTGTGTGTGTGTGTGTTAACAGTTACCACTTTGGAGAGAGCCTGGGTCTCCTTCCACCTTTTCTGTCCCCCTTCCCTACCCATCTCATCTGTCTCATTTTAAAGATTTTCCACTAGCAGGGTGATGTCTGGAAAAGTAATTCATTTGACCTTTAAATTGCATCGTCTTGACACGATATGGTAATATTTAGAAATATTTAATTTGGTATATTTAGAAACCATAAATCATACTTAAAAAGATAAAACTGATACTTTAAAACATTTCCATCCTATTTGGGCACATCACATGCACACACACACATAGATCCATCCTAAAGTAGAAATTTTAAGAAGAAATTGTTTTTGTTACTTTTTTAAATCATTGAAGGCTTCATGCTTACTGCAGTACCCCTGATTTTCCTCTTGGAGGGTGACTAACTTCACCTTTTTGAGTCCTATTCTCTTCTTTTTTAATAACAAAAAGCATGTTTTTAATTTATTTATATTTAAATATTTTTTAAAATTTAAAATCTTTTGTCTTATCTCATCAAACCAGTGAGCAACTCCATTTGAGTTTTCATTCCCTACCCCCTTCCCAGGTGTTGTCAAGCTTCCTGGATTTTTCACATGCCAAGAGGTTGGAGATAAAGGGATGGGGATTGGAGTGTCCATCTGGTTTTCAGTGATCTGTCTCTCCATTTTGTACCAAACCTGCCCTGTGATGTCTCTAAGGGCCTTTCAGTGTCAGCGTGCTGCGTGTATGCAAAACCTGTTACATGTAGAGGTTCCTGCAGGTCATAGCAGACAGCCCACATGATTACCTTTGATTTTAGAGTAAGGTTCTTAACCTTTGAATATCATGGAGCTCAGTTCTAAATGCGTAAATATAATACATATGAGTAAAAAGGAAGCCAATTATATAGAAATACTGTTACTAAAATGAAAAAATTGTGATATAATTTTTAGTTTGGAATAATTTCATGTTGAAAGAATTGTAAAAATAATACATTTCACTAAGATTCACCAGTTATTAACATTCTATCCCATTTGTTTTATCACCCCCCCATTACTCCTTCCACTCTCTGTAGATACATTTTTATCTACCAGTTCACACATATTTTCCTCCCTGAACCATTTGAGAGTTAGATGCAGATGTGATGTCCCAGGACCTCTGAATGCTTTACATGTATTTCTTATCAAGGACATTTTCTGAAGGAACCATAGTATGGTTATCAAGTCCAGAAAATTTAACATTGACAGAATATTGTTTTCTAATACATACTCCATATCTGAATTTTTCCAGTTATCTCAGTAATTCCTTTATGGCACAGAATTTATTTCTGTTTTTTAAAAATATGATTTAAGATCTAGACTAGCATTAAAGATTGCATGTTTTGGTCCTATCTCTTTAGTGCCTATCTGGGAAAATTCCTCAGCCTTAGTTTCCATCCTGTCACTGTCTTTGAAGAGTATAAAGCAATGGTTTGCAGAACACCCTTCAGTCTAGTGTCTTATACTTCTCCATTATTAGGTTCAGGATGTGAGTTTATTACAGGAATATGACACTGGTGGTTTTGTGTCCTCAGTGCGTCACATTCAGAAGCCCATGATGCCAGTTCTTCCCCCTTTTGCTGATGTTAACTTTGTTCATTTGGTTAAAGTGACACCTGCCAGGTTTCTCTGCTTTAATGTTAATGTTTTCATATTTGTAATGATTATGAGATCTGTAGAGAAAGGAGATACTTTGAGACTATAGATTTTCCTTTTCTTCAAACTCCCAGCTAGTGATGTTAGTACCACTCTTTTTTTTTTTTTTTTGCAGTGCTGGGGATTGAACCCAGGGCATTGTGTTTGTGAGGCAAGCACTCTACCAACTGAGCTATATCCCCAGCCCTATAGTACCACTCCTGAATGGGAAAAAAAAAAAAAAAAAAAGAAGTGTTTTTTCCCATTTGGATTATTTCTTTTTCCTTTTTTTTTTAATTTTTAATTTTTTTTTTTTAGTTGTCAATGGACCTGTATTTATTTATATGTGGTTCTGAGAATCGAACCCAGTGCCTCACACACGTGAGGCAAGCGCTCTACCACTGAGCTACAAATCCAGTCCTGGATTATTTCTTACTCATGAATTAGTATTCTACTGTATGGAAAAGCTTTCCTTTCTTCTTCATCCCTCCCTCCTTTCTTGCTTTCTTACTTTCTTGTCTTTGTAGGCTCATGCATTATTATTGTTATTTGCTGGAGCATGATACATTACTACCGCTATTCATATTGGTGTTTAGAATGTCCCAGATTTGGCTGTGGGAGCCCTTTCAGGTTGGCTCCATGTCTTTTGGAACATCTGTGTTATATTTTGAGTACTCTCTCTTTTCTGGATCATCTTAAACATGTTTTGCTGCTAGGATCAGTTGATGCTTCAAGAAATTCTGGTTCCTTTCAGTCTGGTTGAATTTAGAAACCAATTTCTGGGGTAGGTAATCTCATTGCTGATAATGTTGCTTTTAGATCCTTTCAGTGGATGGAGCTGGGGAAAGTGGAAGCTTCATATGGCTCAATTTAATATGTAAATTTTATGTTTTAACTATGTACTAGTACAAATGCTTTTATTGCTTAGCTGAGTAAGATCGTGAAAATACAGACTAATCTGTTCAGTATTGATCTCAAATAGTTATTGCTAGGGAATTCTGAAAAGCAGTATAGATTCTGGATCATCAATATGAGAAAATGCAACTTCTCTGATAATTGACATTCAAAGGAATAATAAGTTTTAACTACATTATCAGATGGCTGTGACAGATGCGATGTGATATAAAAAGAGCTGTGCTTTCTATTGCTGACAGAGCCACAGCTATGGTTTATTGATGTCAGAGTCTAGGTGACCATCTGGATGCTTGGAGTCAGTCACCTTGACCCCATGTACAGTCTTTCTCAGAGGACATTTGGTGCCTGTAACCCAGTATTGGAAGAAGCATCTGGGGACCAGAAGTGTAGCTGTTATGAATGGAGATTCATTCATTCATTCATTCATTCATTCATTCATTTTTGTGGTGCTGGGGATTGAACCCAGGGCAAGGCATGCACTTTACCAACTGAGCTATATCCCCAGCCTGAGATTTATTTTTGTTATAATTGGCAAGCTGCCTGGAGTCTAGAGGAGAGTGAATAGGGTACATTTGGAGGGTTTCCTATCACAAGGCTTTTATGGGCTTGGTGTAAGAATGGTCCAGATAAAATCCTGAGGTCCAGAATTATCACACACCTCTGTAATTTCCTAGAATCTCTCTGAAATTAGCTTAGTTGTTAGGGTCTGAAGTCCTTATATCAAGATTGCTTCTGATGTTGATCTGCATAATTGTGGCATATGCGGTGGTGGAGGCAAAACCCAGCAGACAGTTTAAGGATTGAGATCCATCCATCCCTCCCTCCCCCCCCCCCCCCCCCCCCCCCCCCCCCCCCCCCTCCCTCCCTCCCTCCCTTCCTCCCTCCCTACCTTCCTTCCTTCCTTCCTTCCTTCCTCATAGTAATTGGGTTCATCCCAACAAACTCAAACATGCATGGATTTGATTTCAGTTCATGATCCCTCCTTTTCCCTTCCGTCTTCCCTCTCCTCTTCCATTCTCCTTCCTCTGCTAGACTTCCTTTCATTCATTTATTTATATTTGATTAGTTCTTTTTACTTATGCATAAGGCGAGGTTCCCTGCAGTATATTTATATATGCACATAACATGATTTTTTAAGCATTCATTCTGTATTGTTTTCTCTTATCCATCTCTTCACTCTGCCTCTCAATCTCCTCCTTCTTCATTACTGATCACCCCTCTATCTTTATGATATCCTATCCTTCCTTTCCCTTTCCTTTATTTTACTCTGGCTTCCCCATATGAGAGAAAACATTTGGCCTTTGAGTTTCTGAGTTTAGCTTATTTCACTTAGCATGATATTCTCTATTTCCATCTATTTGCTGGCAAATGCCATAATTTCATTCTTCTTTACAGTTGCATATAACTCCATTATGTGTACACATCACAATTTTTTGGCAATTTTAAAAAACTCTTTTTAGGTATACATAACAGTAGAGTGTATTTTGACATTATACATACATGGAGTATAATTTATTCTAATTAGGATCCCATTTTTGTGGTTGAGCATGATGTGGAGTTACACTGGTTGTGTGTTCATATATGAAATAGGAAAGTTACCTCTGATTCATTCTATTGCCTTTCCTATTCTCTTCCCCCAACTCTTCTCTTCATTCCCCTTTGTCTAATCCATGAACTTCTGGTCTCCCCCTTGCCCCACCTTATCATGTATTAGCATCTGCAGGTCAGAGAGAGCATTCGCCCCTTGATTTTTTAGGATTGGCTTATTTCACTTAGCATGATAGTCCCCAGTTCCATCCATTTACTGGCAAATGCCATAATTTCATTCTTCTTTTTGGCCGAGTAGTATTCCATTGTGTATGTACACCACATTTTCTTGATCCATTCATCTGTCGAAGGGCACCTAGGTTGGTTCCATAGCTTAGCTAGTGTACATAACACCATGTGCACTAGTGTGAATTGAGCTGCTATAAACATTGATGTGGCCGCATTACAGTAGTATGCTGATTTTAAGTCCTTTGGGTATATTCAGGGGAGTGGGATAACTGGGTCAAATGTTGGTTCCATTTCAGGTTTTCTAAGGAATCTCCATATTGCTGTTACTTGTATTCTTAATAATTGCCTCTCTGACTGGAGTAAGATGAAATCTCAGTGTCATTTTTTTTTTTGCTTTTTGTTTTTTGTTTTGCGGTGCTGGGGATTGAACCCAGGGCCTTGTGCTTGCAAGGCAAGCACTCTACCAACTGAGCTATATCCCCAGTCCTTCAGTGTAGTTTTAATTTGCATTTCTCTAATTGCTAAAGATGTTGAATATTTTTTCGCGTATTTGTTGACCGATAGTATTTCTTCTTGTGTGAAGTGTCTGTTCGGTTCCTTTGCCCATTTATTGATTGGGTTATTTGTTGATTTGGTGTTGAGTTTTCATAGTTCTTTATATATCCTGGAGATTAATGCTGAGGGGCAGGTGGCACAGATTTTCTCCCATTCTGTAGGCTCTCTCTTCATGTTCTTGATTGTTTCCTTTGCTGACATCACAATTTCTTCATTCATGTATTGATGGACGCATGGGTGGTTTTCATAATTAGCTACTGTGAATTGTGCTGCAATAAATAAATTTGCTACATCACTATGCTGATTTTAGATCTTTTGAGAAAATACCAAGAAGTGGGACAGCTGGGTCATACATAGTAAGGATGGAGATTTCTTGAATGCCAGAGGCTGGAAACCTACACAAAGACATAGGTGTTTATGCAGAACAGGAGGCTGCATAGCTTGCTGTCAGATAGATGGGCAGGCTTCCTTGCTCTTCCAAGTTCCTGCATGTAACAGAGCAGATCAGGGATTCCTTTTTTTGGAGTGAACGCACCCTGTCATCCTTTAAACTCCCGGTGCCCCAGCCCTGACCCTGGGTATGGGTGAATCTGTTCATTTCTAAGTGTCTTCTTCCTTGGAGTGTAGAGAATGGTCCCAGCTGTCCTGCCTCTCCACTGCCCTCGCTCTGCTGGCTTGAGCTTGATGTCTGCACTGCCTTCTGACCCGTTCCTCCACTCTCTCTTGGGCTCACTGTGCTCTTGCCACCCTGGCCTCCTCTCCATTCCCTGAGCTTGCTGAATGTGGAGCTCCCTGTGCTCCCTCTACCTGGAACCCTGTGTCTTTGGTCACACCTCCCGCGGCTGCCTCCCTGTGGGTCTTCAGACTTAGTGGGGAATCTCCTCAGAGACCTTCCTCTTCATCTCAGATGTCCATTGCTTATGGGGCCCTTCACGGCATGTTTCCCATTCTTTATTTATATTTTATTTTTTTTACAATTTTTTTAATTGTAGGTGAACACAATACCTTTATTTTATTTATTTATTTACATGTGGTGCTGAGGATTGAACCCAGTGCCTCATACGTGTGAGGCAGGCGCTCTACCATTGAGCCATGATCCCAACCTCTTTATTTATATCTTCATTTGCTTGCTTACTTATTTAATTCTCTTCCAGTAGTCAGTAACCTCCCTAGTATCAAGTATAGTACTTCATATATAATATTCCTTCATAAATATTTATCAAATAATGAATGAATCACAATATTGCTAAAAGAGCCAGGCTGCATACAGATTTATATGTAGCTTAAATAAATAACAAGTGCGATATTTCTATTATGAATCAAAGAATTTTTACATGACAAAGACAAAAATAGAGGTAACCCTAAGGATTATGTTTAACTGGAACTTAGATTATGTGGTAAGAAGACATTCACTATGTATTACGTCATTGGCTGTTAAGAACTTGTTGACAAGTGAAAAATACCCTGGTAACTCAAAGTAGCATTGAGACTCAATTTGAGGATCATGATTTTTAAAATTTCTACATAAAGTTCTTGCCATTCCTATGATTGATATATAATGTAGATAAAGTGCTTTAGTACTTGCTTGGTTGATGTTTCCTCTTACGTTTTTGTACGCTGCTTTTTAATTACTATGCCTTACACTTCATTGTGAACACTGTCACTCTTTAGCTTTTCCTTTGCATTTCTTTAATCCTCAATTCATCATTTTTTTGGTTGCATCTAGAATTTTTAAAAAATATTTTTAGTTGAAGATGGACATAATACCTTTATTTTGCCTATTTAGTTTTTATGTGGTGCTGGGGATCAAACTCAGTGCCTCATACATGCTAGGCAAGTGCTCTACCACTCAGCTACAAACCCAGCCCCCACATCTAGAACACAGCATTTCTTAAATCTTTATGAATTTATTTACTCCTGTTACATTGTAATCCAGTGTAAAGCAGCAGTAACATGTGTATTTTCATGTTAGGAATGAGAGTGCAGTCCACCAGCCATCCCAGGAGTGGGCACCTTTGCACTCATCCCCTTGCCTGTCCTTACTGCCTGCAGGCTGCCAGCTCACCAGCTTGCAATAGCAAGAGTAGAGTTGGAACTACACTCTTACTTCACACCACAGAAATGATCAAGAAAAACTAAAATCCTGGACATTTTCCTTTACCTTGACTCCTTTCTTTCCTTGGAGCACTTAGTGTAGAAAGAGGTCAGACAATTTTAGGGTACAAAGTGGGAAGAGAGGTTTTGGGGAGTCAGGTTGTAGTGATAAATCTTTTCCTTTTCCCCGTGGTGCTGGGGATTGATGTGGATATGCTAGGATGTGGTGATAAATCCTTAAAACACACACACACACACACACACACACACACACACACACGTCCTTAGGGTGGCTGGAGGTGTAGCTCAGTGGTAGAGTGTTTGCCTAGCAGGTTCACAGGTCGGAGTTTGACCCCTAGAACAAAAACAAGCAAACAAACAAAATCCCATCCCATCAAAACTACCAATCCACTATTTACCATTGTCTCTGCCAGAGAAGAGAATGACTCTGAGTGAGTTTGTCTCTTCACAGTTATTTAATTGATTGTGAATTTTTTGAACTGCAAGCATGTTCAAACTTGGAAAAAGGAGTATACTGTACTGGAGAAGAAGATATGAATAAAAATTACAGAGTGGCCCCAAATTCCTTTGAACATTTAGTTGGTTTGCTGAACCACGAACCTTATGAACTAACTCAAAATGCAGACTCTTTTTTAATTGTTTCTCTTCAGTTGTACTTGACAGTAGAATCCATTTTGATAAAATTATACAAGCATGGAACATATCTTATGCTAATTAGGACCCCATTCTTGTGGGTGTACATGATGGTGGGATTCACTTAGGTGTTTTCATATCTGTACATAGAAAATTGTATTAGATTTGTTCTACTGTCTTTCCTATTCCTATCTCCCTCCCTTCCCTTCATTCCCCTTTGTCTAATCTACTGAACTCCTCTTCTTCCCCTCCCCACCTTTATTGTGGTTTAGTTTCCTCATATCAGCAAAAGCAGTTGACCTATGGTTTTTTGGGATTGGCTTATTTCACTTAGCACGATAGTCTTCAGATCCATGTTTACTGGCAAATGTCATAAAGTCATTCTTCATGGCCAAGTGATGTTCCATTGTGTGTGTAAAATGTGTATACCACATTTTATTTATGCATTCATCTGTTGAAGGGCATGTTGGCTCCATAGCTTAGCTATTGTGAAAATACAGAATCTTAATATTATTTTCTATAGAAAACATTGGGCTTATGTACGCATTTTTTGGGGGAGGGGTGGTCTTGGGATTTGAACCTAAGGGTGCTATACCACTAAACCACATCCCTAGGCCTTTTTATTTTATTTTGAGACAGGGTCTCATTAAGTTGCTGAGGCTGGTCTTGAACTTTCCATCCTACTGCCTCCTCACGCTGAGTCTCTGGGGTTCCAGGTGTGTGCCACCACACCCAGCTCTGTGTGTCCTTTTGAAAAGCGTTGTCCTGTAGTTGCCAGCAGGTAGTCTGTGTGCACAGTTAGGATCCTTAGTTCAAGGGGAAGGGTTTGAAGGAGATGTGATAAGCCTTCTTTTAATCCCTTCCATCTCTCCTACCCTAACTGCCCCCCACATACTTTTACTTAAGTGCTAACACATTGTACACACTGTTCTAAACCTCCTTTTTCCCACGTAGGGTTTTCTTGGAGATTGGCATATATCAATGAATCTCAATGAAGAGACTCAAAACATTTTTTAAAAATATATATTTCCTTTAGTTGTATATCGACACAATGCCTTTATTTTATTTTTATGTGGTGCTGAGGATCGACCCCAGTGCCTCACACATGCTGGCCAAGTGTTCTACCACTGAGCTACAACTCTAGCCCTGAGGCTCAAAATTTTTATACCCACAGCTGCACCGTAATTTATTTAACTGCACCCCCATTGATGGATATTGGATGGTTTCAGTCTTTTGTTCTTATGAACAATGCCCCAGTGAATATAAACTGTATGTCTCTCACTTTGCCCGTATGTATTACGTCAGGATAAATTGTTAAAAGGCATGGGCACTTGTCATTTGGATAGCTGACGCCCAGTCGTTCTCTCTTGAGGTGATGCCATTGATATTACCAGCAGCAGGATGAGAAGGGTGCCTTCTCCTTCAGACCTCACCCATCTGATCGATGAAAATGAGAAATTGTACTCCATTTATGTAGGATTTATCAAAATGCATAAATATATTCAACTGTCATGTATAACTAATTAGAACAAATAAATTTTTTTAAAAAAGAAACTGTTTCTCAGTGTCTTTTCAGTGCATGTGCTTCTCATGACCAATGCAGAGCATTGTTTCATATTTTAGAAGCATTATATTTCTTTTCCTATGAATGTTCTGTTTGATTGATGCCCATATTTCTATACCATATTGTTGGTATATTTCACACTGATTTACAGGACTTTGTTGCATATTAGGATAGTAGTCCTTGATCTGTGGTAAGATAGAAATTTTTCTTTCAAATTTTTTTCTCTATGTTTTAATATCTATTAGGATATTCTGTTTTATAATTATCCTAATTATTCTTTGTTTATTTTTCCATGTGAACTTGAATTTGAACTTGAGAAGAACTAAAACATCAGTGATCGTTATCATTATGATCTTTATTTTTAATTTGCCCAGTAATACTTTTACATTTTTTTAAAAAAATTTATTAAGTTTTCAGAAGATTTGTTAGCATAACCTGGAAAGTAACATATTCTGTGAATTACTAGGTCTGAAATAGATGACACAAGAACTTTATGATCAGTCCTGGGCCTTTCTTATTTGATAAACAATTACATGTTAATCTTCACACTTTCCGACAAGAGGACACAGAGGAAAAACTGGAAAGATGAAAAAGTTGTTCTCTTCTGGGATAATTCTGTGTTTGCCATTCTAATAAGCAACATAAGTTTGTACAAATTTCCTTTAAGTTTCCAAAGTATCTTGAGTCCTTTACATGTTAGAATTTTCTAATACTATATATAGTACAGAGATTTATTTTTGTTAAAAAAAAATATTGGTCACATTTCAGTAAAAATTTCAATTCTTTTAATTTCAGGGTGGCTTATGGTGTTTTGGAGGAAATGGACTTCCTTACGCTGAAAGTTTTGGAGAAGTTCCTTCAGCCACAGTGGAAATGTTCTGTTTAGAAGCTATAGTAAAACATTCAGAGGTAACTTGGATTTTCAAAATGTGGTTTGCTTTTTATGGTTACATTGAAAAAAAATTGTAGCTTGGGCTGGAGTTGTAGCCTCAGTGGTAGAGTGTTTGCCTAGCATGGGTGAGGCACTGGGTTTTATTTTGATAAATAAAAAAATAAAGATTAAATTAAAAACAGTTTGCAGCTTGGTTCATAGAAAGGAAATAATCCTCCTTTATTGTAAAAGGCTAATTTTTTTTCATTTGTTTTACACTTATTTTTCCCCATTTAATTATTAGAATTGGTAATCATAATTTAACACCAGGTATTTCTAAAGATTCTTAATTGTTTATAAAGAAAGCAACCCATTGTCTCAGAGTGGCATTTGCCTTTGAATGATGCTGTCTTCTATTGCCTTTCTCTGATTTTTCACACACGTTACCATATAGTTAATTTCCATTAGAATATCTGTCAAAGACGTGAAAAATGGGGGGAAAAGAAAGTCTTAGGTGATCGATCATACATTTGAAGTATAACTGTAGCACATGTCAGTGATTCAAAAACTTTTGGCATTGTGGAACCATATTATTATTATTATAGTTTTTGTTATTTTGTTCTCTGTTTTTGATAAGGGATATTCCTATGTTCCCAGACTGGTCTATAATTGTGAGCTCAAATAATCCTCCTGTCTCAGCCTCCCAAATAGTGGGGCCTACAGGCATGATTATGGTTAAATTTAATGTAATTTTTAAAGAAGATTTTTTTTTTATTATTAGAGCTTTATGGTTATACATAGTAGTTGGGATCATAAAAATATGAAAAGCCTCATGAATTTGCATGTCATTCTTGCACAGGGGCCATGCTAATCTCTGTATGGTTCCAATTTTAGTATATAAGCTGCCAAGTACTTTAGTATATAAGTCAGCACTCATGGTTTAATTTTTAAAAGAATAAAGCTACAAGCCTGTAATGTTCTTGTTGGCTGTAATGACCTCGTTGACTATAATGACCTGGTCAGGTCTGTTACTTTACCTAAATGTACACATTTCCTTTAGTTTTCTTTCTCTTTCATCTCTCTTATCCATTAAGATTTCAAGTCCCTTTATTTTTACATGACCCCTTCCCCTTCTTGTTTTGGTAGTAGGCATTGATGCCAAGGTGCTCCACCACTGAAGTATATTACCTGCCTTCATTTTGTTTCATTTCATTTCATTTTGTCAGAGTCTTGCTAAGTTGCTGCGGGTCTCTTTTAAGTTACTGAGGCTGGCCTCAAACTTGTGATCCTTCCACCTCAGCCTCCCAATTTGCTGGGATTATAGGCATGTTCAACCATGCCAGGCTAGTTGATCTTTCTCTGTAAGACATGTTTTCAACTCCTGAGGTTTGGGCCAGCTCCATTGCTGTGGGCATTTTGGAGGGTAGTATGTAGTTCTGCGTGTCTGTATGATCTGTGTTGATCCTTATTTACAGAAGCAAAATCTGCCTGCTTGCACAGAGGAATATTTCCTGTTATCAGGTGGCAGAGTAGTGAACCATTTTAAGATAGTTTCAAGCCAGAGCATCAGAATAAATTGAAACAATTTTGTAGTAATGACATTGTCAGGGGATTATAGACAAACAAGAGTTGAGCATAATAACTTTAAGAATAACAATTTTATAAGTCCTGGTGAGATGTGCCTTTTTGGGAGTTTTTCAGTGATTTTGAGGTGGTCTCTATAAAGAGTAAGCAGTTGAGAAGTTTGAGTAGTCTCTGCCACGTTTTCTGGAGTAGGAGCACCTGGCTCTGTCAGCACGCTGTGTCATCTTGTATCATGAATTGTGCAACATAAAGTAAGCTTTCATTAATTTTCTATGCTAGATACCCACACACTGTGATAAAATCGAAGCAAATGGAGGCTTGCAGCTGCTTCAGAGGCTGTACCGAATTCACAGGGACTGCCCTAAAGTGCAGAGAAATATAATGCGCATCATTGGAAATATGGCTTTGAATGAGCATCTTTATTCTACTATTGTCCACTCAGGTAACCACAGTATCATAGGCTGTTTTTTGATCCGGTCCTTTGTGCTCCTGTCACCTGCCCCTGTGGTACATTAATTTTTCATTTGCTCAGGATTGTTATGAGTGCTCAGAACATGTGAGGGACCGGGAATTCTTGAGATTGCAGATAATCCACATCTAAGGTAATCTGTGTACACAGTCACAGGACAGCAGGCTTGCTATGGTGACCATTTAATTGTTTATATAATTTTTAATGTGACTTGGTTAACCAAGAAGAATAGCAAACCAAAAGGAGGCCTGCTGCATGATTAGCTTAGTTTCCCCCCTGGCAACTAATAAACCATCTGAGGGCAGCTAACTGAAGACCAGGGAAAGGTGCTGCTCCTCACACTCTGGTCATTCCTACCTGATTCAGCCTTTACCTGGATTGCAAAGTGATGACTTTCCAAGTCTTGCATTGCTGAGGTCCAGCCTTAGCAGGGGTCATGGCACAGCTTGGTGGGGGGAAGGCGTCGGCAAAGAGAGTAAAGCGATACAAACTCGAAGATCTGAGACTTAGTTTTATCTTTACTGTTACATGGCTGAATTCTAAGTCCAGCTACTGTTTCACACAAGATCTATATATATCTATACATTCAACTTGAGTACATTCTTTTGAGGTTACATAGAAGGGGACGTGATAAAGCTCTAAGGAAATGTGATGGACATAAGTATAATCAAAACAAATCAAGTTCTCCTACTTTTCTAAATAAAACAACACTAAACCATTAACTGGTTCTGGCTTTCATCTTACTAGGAACAATAAAAGTCAAGGCCATCCTCATAAACTATATATATATTGACATGTCATGGTTTAAAGTTATGTCAAGGATAACAGCTGTACTTTAGACATCTCTGGGAGGCTGATAAGCAGCATAAATACCTTTCGACATGTCTATAGTATATAAAGTGGAACTTCCTTTTGTTAATAGTTAATTGATACCCAAGATACAGCTTCCCATCAATCTTATACGCAATCCACTGTGGTCCCTGAACTGTGAAAACAGTTTCACTAAGAGGCGGGTACATCCTGGTTTGGGTTAAAACAGCCAGGCAGTCTGGCTGAGAGCAGTGGACAATAACTCTTGTTGATCTGACCCACAACATTTTTTCTGTTTGCTTAAGGTAATATTAATATGAAATCAATTAAGGTTTGAGTGGTGTTATTTTTATGTTCCAAATCACTTAATGTCTGAGTATCTACTAAATCTTTACCAATACCAATAAAAAATAACACAAAAACAAGAAGGAGCATGCCACGTCCACATTTCCCAGAAGATTAGACCGTGCAAGAATCTTCATTATTCCCAGTGGAACCGTGTCAAGCACTGAGGGGAATAGTGGTGGGCGTGGCATTGCATGTCCTCTCCATTTGCTTTTCAGCATTTGGCATTCTACTAGAAAGAAGAACCCTTCCTTCTCTCTCCCTCTTTTCCTCCCTCCCCATCAGTGTGGGCACATGGATTCAATTTTTTTTTGTACTAGAGATTGAACCAAGGAATGCTTTACCACTGCGCTACACCACAGCCTTTTTTATTTTTTATTTTGAACCAGGGTCTTGCTAAATTGCTGAGGCTGGTCTCAAATTTGTAATCCTTCTGCCTCAGCCTTTCCAGTAGCTGGAATGACAGGCATGCTCTACTACCTCTGGCTATTGTCAGAGTCTTGACACCTTAATTCACATCCCCTGCTATAAAGTATGTTATAGACTTTTTGATATTTGTTATTATTTAGCAGTTGGCTTAGTTCATTCTGTGCTGCTATAATAGAATACCTGAGGCTGGGTATTTTGTAAAGAACAAATTTATTTCTCACTGTTCTGGAGGCTGGAAAGTTGAAGATCAAGGTGCTGGCATTTGATGTCTGGTGAGGGCCTTCTTGCTGCATCCTTACACAGCAGCAGGTGAAAGGGGAAGCCTGCAAGGTAGTCTAACATGGCATGGAGCCCTTTGTAAAGGGCTTGGAACCTCTCCTATCTAAACCCTCATGTGTGTTTTTAAACATTTTGCATAAGAATATTTATTGGAGTTTTTTGTATGGTGTGGAAAAATAGGAAACAATCTGAATGTCTACCAGTGGGAACAATGGTTACATAAACAGCAGTGTAGTCACACTGAATGCTGCAGTTAAAAGAATGAAGTTCATGTATGAGGAGAGCATGCCAGGATCTTGATGAAGTACCAGTGCAGCCACAGAAGAGTAGGGATAGTATGATTTCCTTTACATAAAATAATGCATCAAGAGAGCACAACATTGTATGTGTATAAATTATAGGCATCTGATTGCTTTTTTGGGTAATGGGGAATGAACCCAGTGGTGTTTAACCACTGAGCCACATCCCCAGACTTTTTTATTTTTTATTTTGAGACAGGGCCTTGCTAAGTTGCTGAGGCTGGCTTTGAACTTGTGATCCTCCTCCTCAGCCTCCTAAGCTGCTGGGATTACAGGCATGTGCCACTGTGCCTGGCATGATTGCATTTTTCAAAAAGTTTGGAAGGGTATCCATCAAAGTCTTAACTTTGGTTACTCTGAGGATATGGAATTAGGAAATAATGGAGTTACTTAATAGCTGTCATTAAAGCAGGACTTTTATCATTAAATGCTGCTTTTAATTAAAAGAATTTCTTGAGGTGCGGAGGTGGTGCTGGGGGTTGAACCTCGGGCCTTGCATATGCTAGACAAGTGCTCTACCCCGAGCCACATCTAATTGTTTATTGTTTCTTTTCTTTTCTTTTCTTTTCTTTTCTTTTCTTTTCTTTTCTTTTCTTTTCTCTCTCTCTCTCTCTCTCTCTCTCTTTCTTTTTTAACAATTAATATATTCAGTGTTATATAGTTTAAAAACTAAATTTTAAAGAAAAAAGTTCCAAGGGGCAGTTGATATTTTATAAAAGAGTGTGTCTCTGGCATTGTGACAGAAAAGTGCCATAGAAAAGACGTGAGCCATACTTGTGTTTTTCTTGTGACTCCATTAAAAATATATAATCGTATGTCTCTATACATGGAATTTTAAAATACTTATTCTGTTTTTATAAAATTTTTGACAGATTTTGAAGAGGAATTTTCTGACATAAATTTGAGTACTATTAAGGAATTAGAGCATCTCAAACTCCTTTTGGCTTATTAAATATCATCCCCTCCTCATCAGTCATCACACTAATTCTCAACACTTTTGTCATGGAAAGTGGGAACAGGAAATAGAACAACCGTCAGCTCCTGAGTGGCACTGGCCTGCTCAAAAGCCCAGGGTTTCTTCCAGCTCAGCAATGCAAAATAACGTGACCAAGTTTCCACAGCACTTACGCCAGGAGCAGAGATTTGAGCCCAAGCCTCTTTGACCTCAGGGCCGTGTTCTGCTTTATCTTAAATGTAAATAATATATAAATGGGTTCTCATTATCATTACTGAGATGGACTTGCCTCAATATTTAGCAGTCTGTTCTTTTCACCAGGCTGGGTTTCCATAATGGCAGAAGCCTTGAAATCTCAACACATTATGGAGGCCTCACATGCTGCCAGAACTCTGGCTAACCTGGACAGAGAAACTGTACAAGAGAGCTACCAGGATGGCGTGTATGTGCTACATCCTCAGCATCGGACGAGGTGAGCAAGCAGAGCAGTTGCTTTGTCCCCTGTAGTAACATAAAGCCAGAGGGCTTAAATTTTTAATTCTACATAATTTAGGTAAGTTCATTACTTTACAAATAAGTCAAATACTATAGTTACTGAAACTATTTTTTCATAATAACCTCAGGAATTGAAGGTTGTCTGAAAGCACAAGAACTATTTATTTCACAAAGGGCTTGTCTTCAGTGAGGTTCATTCACCTCTTAGAATGTGTGGCACTTAGACTTTGTAATGTCATTTCAAGTCATTTTCATTTAAAAGATCTGAGTTAATAACTGATTTGAATTGGAGAAGTCAGTCTGAATAGGAAGGACATGAGACGTTATTGAGGGCCCAGGTCTGGAATTCCAGGATCTGCAGAAAGTTTGTGCTCGGTATCAAAGCATGTGTAGAAGGAGTAAGTCAAAGTAATTTGACTCCTGGTTCTTGCTGGTCACTATTCCAGTTGTATCATTGCTGGGACAATAAGTATAGAAAGGATTACAATGAAAGAAGGAAAAAAGCACACACGTCTTGTATTTTCATGGGGTGCTTTAAAAAAATCTCAGAAAATAACCCCAAATTTTTAAATTTGAAAAATGGATTACCAGGTTAATTCCAATTTGCAGATAACATGATAATATATTTTGGGTATGTGTTATATAATTGTGTATGTACTATAAATAGTTTTAAACTAACATACTATCTATAATTTTAATATTTTAATATAGTCAAAGAAAGAATATATTGCTTTAAAATATCTTTGCTCTCTTTCTGATAACATTTATACATTTACTTGTTTTCCTTAATAAAATTTTGAAATCTCTTTCATGTACACTGGCTTTAAATTATATTGGCATATTCTTTCTTTTTTCTTCCCTTTTTTTTTTTTTTTGAGATGGGGTCTTGGTCTTGCACTCCTGGATTCAAAAGCGATCAAATGATCCTCCTGCCTCAGCCTCCTGAGTAGCTGGGACTGTAGGCATGTGCCACTGTGCTGGCTTATTTCAGCATATTCTTAACTAATTTCTTAAATATTTTAATAGATGTTGGAGTATTCTCATGAATTTCCTTTTTTTTTTGGTGCTGCTGGGGATTGAACGCAGGGCCTTGGGCATGTGAGGCAAGCACTCTACCAACTGAGCTATATCCCTAGCCCCTAGTTTTTAAAATATATGTATTTTTAGATGTTGATGGACCTTTACTTTATTTATTTATTTACAATGCTGAGAAATGAACCCAGTGCCTCACACATGCTAAGCAAATGCTCTACCACTGAGCCACAGCCCCAGCCCCTCTCATGGATTTCTTTAGCAGGGTCTGGCATCTATCATTCAGTAAATCATTGAGTTCATTACAGTTGATTATGGTTGGTTTGCCCAGCGAGATTAGTCGCCATTTTTAGAGAGAGAGAGCAGTGAGCATGCTTTGTGTGTTTTTGCCAAAAGTAGGATTCATTCCTCAGCAATCCTGTGCTTTATAAAACTTGATATAATTGTCTTATTTTATGTCATGTGAACCTGCTGAAGCACCATCCACAGAGAATGCTGTCAATTCTTACCATAGCAATAATATGTTTATTCTGCTTTTTTTTTTTAAACTCTCTCCCCTCTTAGTCAGCCCATTAAAGCCGATGTCCTTTTTATTCATGGCCTTATGGGAGCAGCTTTCAAGACCTGGCGCCAGCAGGACAGTGAGCGGATTCTGATTGGAAAGGCTTTGGAGGATGAAGACAGGTATACCACGTGCTGGCCCAAGGTAAGGAAGTTGCATCTCTGTCCCACACTAAAGCATGCTCCGTTGCAGCCTTGGTGTGACTGGTTTTTACTGAGATTTATTTTTTTCCATGTAGTTCTTCTTTCCCTTAGGGACACCTGTAGAATATTACATTAACAACTGAACTTATGACCCTAAGTTGTGTAATTTCTTTTTAGTGTACACTTTGAGACTCTGAAAGAATATTCCATACATAAAATAGAGGCAAGAACATAATAATTCAATTTCACTGAACATAATATAAAAAATAATGTAACAATTATATTTGTAGTAGCCAATTTTATGATCTTAATAATTATAAAATTAGAAATAGTAACTATTTTGAATAGAATAGTAACTCTATTTTGCATTTCTTTGATATCATTTGTTCAAAGAGCCTTAATCATAGAATGGATTCACTGAATGGGCTTAACCTAAAGTTCCTCTAGGAGTGATGCTCCATGTGTGTGTGGATTGTTTCCAGGATTTCGCGCCACTGCTTCACTCACCTTCACATTGGCTTAGCAAGTAGAAAGAATGTCTTGCTCTTTATCTCTGGTGACACTGAAGTCTGGAGATGACCATCAAACCAGGATCTCCAGAGACCAACTGTGACTATCATTAATATCTTTGAATTCTCAGGTACAGATGCTCACTATTGGGCTATACGGTCTGTCCTGAAAAGTGAGCTTTCTCCTAAATCCTTTTGAAAGTCAGTTGGATCTAGACTTCAAAAACAAGCCTAGCTTTTGGCTCTAAGAGGTTTAAACTGAGAATAATCTCCAACAGTGCCCTTCAGTGGATATTGATACCATATTGTATCCAGAGATATAAAAAGATAAAGATAGTCACCTTCAAACTTTATTCCAATGTCATCTTTAATTAGTTGTCTGTTGTAAGAGGCCTTTAGTCATAAACTTCAATTGCTAGGGAGTAACCAGGATGTTGGAAATGCAGGCATTTTCTTATGTACCTTTCTTTTTACTTAGACGTGGTTAGCAGGAGACTGTCCTGCTCTCCGAATTTTATCCGTGGAGTATGATACCACCCTCAGTGACTGGAGAGCTGGGTGCCCTATGGAAAGGTAACTTTGTGGGGAATGTTAAATGAGGATGGGGAAGGGTTCAAGCCACAAGTGGGTCCTTTGGGATGGGAAGCAATTTTTCTTTGGATACCACAAGTAGGATGTTTTTCTTTTCTTTTCTTTTCTTTTCTTTTTTCTTTTCTTTCTTTCTTTCTTTCTTTCTTTCTTTCTTTCTTTCTTTCTTTCTTTCTTTCTTTTTCTTTCAG